>CM076578.1:967998194-968499389 GCA_034641835.2 Pinus albicaulis
AATGCAGATTTTTATTTTTAGTTCCTTTAATGTTATGAATGCATAAAATAAACTAAGTGCACTATACCAACAAATCAAATGCTTTTTACTTTCGAGAAATGAGGAATGCAAAAAACAATTTCTCTTTTGAAGAAAAAATGAGGAATGAAACAACAATTTCTCCTATCAGGAAACGAAGATTTTACGACAATTTCCTATTTATAAAGAAAATGAGCTTAATACAACAATAAATATACTTTGAAATAAACTTGTCGATGATAAAGAAAAATTCTTTAAACAAATATTGAACGGATTTTCTTTCAAAGGTGGAAGAAATATATAGATTCACTAGTCAATATGAGGTTCAAACTCTTCAAAACATAGCAGAAAACAAACTAAATCAATTTGCAAAGACAAATTCAAGGGAATCTGGATGGTTTTAGGTGTCAACACAGTCTCTAATGGGAGATAGTGCTCTACAATGCAGGCCTTAAAGGGAGACCGTGCTATGCAAAGTACAGTGTCCTGTCCAAGAGTGCGTTGGGTGAAGTGTATAAGGAAAAACACCACTATTTTACACACTTATTTTGAAAATTAAGATTTGAAAATTTTTGATCTTTTTGAATAACAACTATTGGGTGGATAAACAAATAAAATCGGAGGCTAAAACACCTAGATCTAAGAGAAATTCTCCCTAGTGGAGTCGGCAATTTGTTGGACAGAATTGTGAATTACGGATAAAACATGCTTCCCTAAACAGGTGATAGTCTAGAACAAAAGATTAAAGACTATACGACTACTTATCCTAACTCAGAATAAACACAGAGAAAGGATTAGAGGATTACTTGTAATCCAAGCACTTCTAAATGGCTCCTTCTATCGCTTCTGTTGTAACTTCAAATTCAGTCGGTTTGTGCAAAATTCTTCCAACAAGAAATAATACTAAAGCATAAGAAGATAGCAATAATATAGATGTCTATTCAAGTTAGTTAGCTAAATCAATAAATCATAAACCATATACATTAATTAAGATCTTACAATATGGAAAATCAAAGCCAATACAGATGCATATATGGAAAATTAAGTTGTATTCTTTATTGATGACAGAAGGAGAGGGTACAAGCTAGTGACTGATTTGAAGTGACCCTTCTAGCAACATCCCTAGCCCCATCATAGTATAAATTTCTCCAACAGCTGTTACAGAAATATAACTCGCAATTGAAAATCCTCTAGAATTTCTCCACTCAAATTCTTCCTTATCAAACACTCAGATCTATGCTCAATTTATTGAGAGGCTGAGGTAGTTTTACAATCAACGACTTTCCAATAATAGGAAATACATGTTCCTAGTATTGTAGATGTCAAATGAACACTTGAATTCGAAGCTTGACACATGTGAACTCTTCTAGAAGGCATTGGCCAAATGGAGATTCTGTAACAATGAGAATTCTTCTCCCAATGTGACCAACGCACCCATAGATCTCGGGAAGTGCTTTGTAGAGCAGCCTTGCATGGGGCTACTTGTATATGCAATGCACTTAGTCCCCTTGGAGGTAGCATTGGTGAGCTCTCATATGCTATATAATAAACTTCAAACCTTGGAAACCTTTTCTTGATGAAAGTCATGCTTGATTTTTCTTTTTCTTGTCTTAGGGCATGTAGCAACTTCAAATGATAGGGAATGATACACCCTTAGACATTGGTCCAGGAGATGATGCCCAGTTAACTAGGTCATTGGGAATGATGCCCAAATTGACGTATAACACTTCTGACTTCAGACCCCACCCCCGCCCCCGGCAATAAAGTTCGGATGCTGAGGGAGGGAGAAAATGAATATTGGCTATTCGATTACTAGAGATTGGCTACGATGACGGGAAAGGTGGAAAAGGGATAATTTCAATGTGGTGAGTGAATTGTGGGTCATTAGGTGAAATAATTTATGAAAAGGGACTATATGGATGGGTAAAACTTAGGGAAATGAAAAAATAATGTCTGGAAACATTAAAATGAATCAAATATTTCTAATTAGGATATAAGCATTCATCCCTTTTCATTTTTTCAACACATAAAATTCTCGTGCAATGAAACTTAAGATAAATCTCATGCCTCTTTCCAAAGTCACATTTCTTCTTCTACCTTTTCCTTTTCTTCTAAACTAACACTTTTCATCTTTTCTTTTGCAGGGTACATTTAAACTAGCAGACCCAGTTCATATTCTTTTTGACATTCTATCCTACTTTATCCCTTTTTTCACCTATTGATTTAGATTAAATTGTTGAATGAATTTCATTTCTACCAGCTAATGACTTACCAAGATTAAATTTTTTGGTAAATATTTTATTCACTCTCTTATTCAACATAAATTCAAACTTGTTCAATTATTCTTAAACTATATGAAATGAACAAACTAACTTATTAATAGTGGCATTTTCACTTCCAGCACTTTCAGTATTATTCTTTTGTCTAGTTTTCTTTTATTTTCTTTCATTCTTTTCAACTTTTTCTTTTGTCTTCTTGTCCCCCTTTTCTTTTCTTTTTTCAGCATACCCTCTTTTCTTTTTCATATTTTTTTTTCGAAATCATATATTAAGACTCATGTACAATATGAAATTTCAACTATAAAATACTTAATCACCTTGAGATACTATAATTTATAGGACCCTAACATGGACAAACGTTCTCTTTCCCCTCTACCCGGGAGGCCAGTTATGAAGTAGATATCTGCCACTTCAATTTCCAGTTCCTGGTCACCAAGAATAAATATCTCCCAATCCGTGTCCAAGATATTGATTAGATATTGTAATAGATCTGTTTGGGCTCTTATGCCTGAGGTCATGAAGACCTTGAGGATCCCACAATTCCTCAATGCATCTATACAAGCCCTGTTTTATATGGTTGACTAGTTAACCTCATCATGATCTCTTTATTTCCATTCAATTACCATGATTGATCTCTCTTCCTCCCTGTAAACAACATTCAAACAAGTCTCTTGTCAGTGTATTGGCTTAAAATAACTTTTATTGAGGAATTTCTATGCATTTTTATGCTCCACACGTGGCATGATTATTTTGAAAATAGCAGCACTGATCATTGACCTTCTCATTTTAAAAATGGCAGGTCGGTGCAATCCCAACATTGGATACTCGCGCCGATTTGCTGCATCAACAAATTTAAAATCCTCTCCCAAAATTTTAAATATGTCATAAAACACAATTATATGAGTATTGAAATGCAGGCAAGGAGTGCACCTCTTACCTAGCACTAACGACTTGCTGATTGGCCTCCCAGATATCCTATAATATTTTCCTAAGGAATTGAGGTTAAAGAGGGTAAAAATATTTTTTTCAACAATGTGAAAGTGAAAAGTGGATTGTTTTTACTTTCTCTATTTTTTATAAATTCTCAATGTTATTTTAGGGTTTTTTTACCATATTTTAATAATTTTTTAATACTTTTACCTCAAAAATAGTTTATGGTTTGTTATTGTGCAGTGATGGGTTCAATTTCTTCACGGATGACATATTTATGAGTTCTAGTTTATTCCCTTTTCAGACTCGATTAAAAATAAATGAAAAAGTAACCCCCTTGGAGTCATCTTTTAGCTCTTTTATAACTCTCTAAACATGAAAATTTTATTGATTTCTTGTTGTTTTGAGTTCATTAAAGTGCATGAAACATCATTTACCCAGATTACATTTACCCCTTTTTCGGGTTGGGATAAAATATTTACGAAAAAGGAATACCTTAGTCAATCGTGACTAAGAGGTTCTCTCACACTTTTTTGTCTACATTTTCGAGCATGAGGGACTATTTTAAAAAGGGCCATCTAGAGTTTTCGTTTTTCCTCTTTTCAAACTCTTTGGATGTGAAAATATGTCAAGTTCCACCTTTGTCAGCCTCGT
The DNA here is from genome assembly GCA_034641835.2 of Pinus albicaulis. Lineage (NCBI taxonomy): Eukaryota > Viridiplantae > Streptophyta > Pinopsida > Pinales > Pinaceae > Pinus > Pinus albicaulis. The sequence goes on from CM076578.1 coordinate 968,002,076, forward strand.
TAAAGTTTAACGACGTTGGATCTTTTGTCATGAAGACACCAATTTCCTCCTTCCTAGGGCTTGTAAACCATACTAGGATGGATTTGTATGAAGGAAAAACTTATATCACAAGCATATGCTATCCCATTCAAGCTTGTATAAAAAAATAACTAGGGTACTCACCAAAAATGGTGGGGAAAATGGAAAGCATTAATCAATTATGTTGGCAGTATGTTGCTCTTAAACATGACACATCCTTTGTTTCATGTCAGGTTGGGGATATCCTTCATTTATCGCTTTTCCTCCATGGGTTTGGGAAATCTATTTTTCCTCTCATGCCATCACCATTTTCGTTAAAGATTACCTCTAATTCCATTTGAGTCAAAACTGCCAAACTTCGGAGTCATGTCGCTGATATGTTTAAAAGAAGTTCCTTCTGTGTCTCATTCATTTCTTGGTTCTCTGATCACTCTCATTATTATATTATGTCCCTCATCTTTGTTAATGATGTAGAATACATTATGGCCCTCCTTCAATGGATTTCTTCTTGTTTACTTCAGCACATTGTCTGAGAAGTTGATCAAGAGATCCCTTTTTCAGTACCTTAGAGCCTACATGCCCTAATGGAATTTTGTTCGCATCTGATGATAGTCTGACATAATTGGCCTTCAATCACATGATTATTCAAATGTTTGACATCAGCTCCTTATTCGCATCTCATGGATTGTACGGCTTGTACCTCTACAGCCATTGTCATCATTGGTGGTTACTCTCGCGTTTGTTAACAATTTATATCATTCACTGGTAATCAGGCGATTTTATTGCATGTTCAACTTTAAATCATTTATTCACATGCTTGAATTTGTAATTTATCGAGTCGTGATGGATCGCAAGACCCTAGGTTTTGTATAATAGAGCCTAGGCTGCGAGGCGTTATGTATTATTCATGATTGTATACATGACTCGTTCATTTGGATGGTTGCAACCATATCTTGAGTCTATATTTTTTATCCTATTTATTTGGGCCGTTGTGACCATACCTCAGATCTTGTTTCACATTCGCTTCTAAAAATGGCTATGCTCATGTCATGTGATTATATTAGAAATATTAGTTTATTTATATGTGTGCTTGTTTGTGCAGGTTTTCTGATGATGATGTCTTGGTCCTGGTGTAGAAATTTGAATAACTTGTATATTATTCACCAATATTCTCCTGATCACACACTATTTAAGCTTCATGCATAATATAGAATCTAGTATACCATTGATCATTAATTGCAGAAATAAAATCAATTGCATGCACACATTAAAACCACAAACAATCACACATATGAACACAACATTTAATGGGAAAGATTAAAGGTGAAAACCCCAACTATCTATATATTATATGCCATGGAGATCATGTAACAATCATAGTACAAAGCTCCTCACAAGCTCTCAGCACAACCTTGAATTGCTACACACTATCAAGCTAGATCTAGCAAAACACATGCTCCAATATTTTGCCACTTGATAGCCAACCTCTATTGCATAGTCAATGTTGTAGGATGGCTCATTAAATAACATAAACCACCTGGCTTGTACTGCGCAATCCTTATGGGCTTCTCCAATTATCTGTGTGTTTCAAATAGCAACATTATAGTCACAACTCATAGTTAACCTGCTCTTTCACCTATCTCTGCACTGGTCTCCACTGAAAATGTCCATGCACTGAAGTTAACTGATGTATTCTTTATTTTATTAATGAGTTTATAATTATTGAATTAATTAATAATTAATTCACACCACTCTCACTAATTGTATCAATCAATTAAACTAGATACAAATAGCTCAACTATGTTTAGATTAGTTAAACTGAATACAACTCCACTAACTTCCTCAATCAAATCCACCAAACTCTGTCACATGAGTTCTAACTGAAGTATCCATGCAATAGCTCCACATAACCCTCAAGAATAGCGTAATTCCTTCTGTCAGCTCCTGTGCCACATCTATGCACTTAAATAAAGTGCTCCAAGAGAATAAGATAATGTTTAGAGTCTAAATATTATTAAGAGCTAATAATATTTGACATATCTATTTTTAGACTGGCAATCTAAAAATAGATTCTGCCCAATATGTCTAAAAATAGAAGTCCGTATATTTTTTCCAACTCGACCAACCATCCACAAACATCATCCTGCAACTCATAAAACATGATCCATATGTCTAAAAATAGACATAGTCTAAAAATAGACTTTGCGCCAAAAATAGCCTCTGGGCCCACTTAGTGAAGGCGAGTTCTTTCCACTAAGCTCATCATATTTTTGCAATATAAACTCTCCATTCACAAAGAGCATCCTGAAACTCATAGAACATGATCCATATGTCTAAAAATAGACATAGTCTAAAAATAGACTTTGCGCCAAAAATAGCCTGCAGGCCCACTTAGTGAAGGCGACTTCTTTCCACTAAGCTCATCATCTTGTTGCAATCTCAACACTCCCTCTCAACAAGATAAGGATTATCTACAACCCCTATCCCGCCTCTGTGGTATTTGAATTTTCTCCTAGTGAGCACCTTCGTCAAGATATCAGCATCCTGATCCTCCGTGGGAATGTATGAAAGTAACATGATGTTCCGCTGCACACAATCTTTGATATGATGATACCGGATGTCAATGTGTTTAGATCTATCATGAAATACTTGATCAACCGAGAGTTTGATGCAACTCTGATTATCACAATAAATCACAGTAGGATCCAAGTGTGAACCGAACAACCCGACCAGGAACTTCCTCATCCATATAGCCTCGCATGTAGCCAAACATGCTGCCATATACTCGGCCTCTGCTGAACTGAGTGCCATGGATATCTGCTTCCTACTATACCAAGAAACTGTTGTCGACCCGATACTGAAAATCCCTCTAGATGTGCTCTTTCTGTCCACTGGGCTCCCTGCCCAATCTGCATCCATGAAGCCACATAGCCTCACCTCATCCGATTGTCTGTACCATAATCCATATCCCAATGTGCCTCTGAGATATCTCAATACATGCTTGCCTACCTTCCAGTAGAGCTTGGTTGGCTTAACCATAACTTGTGAAATTTGGTTAATAACATAGCATATGTCGGGTTGTGTATTGACCATATACATGAGTGACCCCACCAATTGTCGATAAACAGTGGCATCCACTACCTTCGCTGAAGTATCATCCTCCTTCCTCCATCCACCAGGAAGAGGAGTATCAACAGGCTTGTAGACATGCATGTTGAACTTCTCCAGTATCTCCTGGGCATACTTGCCTTGAGAAACAAACAGTCCATCACTGCACTACCAAATTTCCAATCCCAAGAAATAATGAAGGAGGCCCAAGTCCTTCATCTCAAACTCCTTTGCAAGATCAGCCTTGCATGAGTGTATCAATAGTTCATCACCTGTCAAAATCAAATCATCTACATAAAGTACAATGATCAGCACTTACCCTCCACCACAATCTGGTATAGGTTTGCATCTGCTTCAAACTCTTGGAGAATCACGATCCGATGAAATAACTATTATCTGTCTTGTGTGTATAGCGCAGGTGCTTGTTTCAACCCATACAATGCTCTCTAACGAACACCTTTTATGCGACTCGGCTATTTGAAAGATATTCAAACCTTTGTTGCTCTTTGTACACCTCCTCCTCAATGACTCCATTGAGGAACGCAGTCTTCACATCCATCTGATGAATGTGCCACCCCATCTGCGCTGAGAGAGCAAGAATCATCCGTATGGAATAATACCTTGTGACAGGTGCAAAGGTCTCCTCATAATTGTTCCCCTCAATATGTGAAAAGCCTCGGGCAAAAAATCTTGCCTTGTACTTCTCCACACTCCCGTCAGCTGCCTGCTTCACTTTGTAGATCCATCTCGAACCCACCACTGATTTCCCTTCCGGCCTTGGGAAAATCTCCCATGCTCTGTTTCTGACAATCGAATCATGCTCTTCCACCATGGTGTCTACCCATACGGGGGTCCTCCACCGGCTTTTATGAAAGAGGATGGATCTGTCACGATACACTTGCTCATAAGAGCCATGTATCCAGTATACCGGTCAGGTGACTATCTCTATCTGTGCTATGATGTAGGTGCTCCTACAACCTTCTCAGCATCTTGAGCTAGTCGCTCAGCTTCTGTAGTGCGATTCCACCCTCTGATGGTGGGCATTTCCTGAGTGGTCTCTTCCACTACATGAACCTCATCTTGTGGCTGATCCACAACCTGAGACTCATCCTTAGGAACTAATAGCTCCTCATTTGCATGCAAGTGTGGCTCCCTCTCAAGTGAACACTTCATGGATTTCTCCTCATGAAATTTGATATCCCGTCGCATAATAGTCTTGCGACTGTCTGGAAAATACGCACGATAGTTGTGGGGTGTATCAGTGTACCCCAAAAATATCCCAACCTCTACAGTCGGCTCCAGCTTCTTCTTGGCATCCTTCGTCACATGAATGTAAATAGGTGAACCAAAAATCCTCAAATGGGAAATATCAGGCTTCTTACTAGAAAATGCCTCCTCGGGTGTACTCATGCCAAGTATCCTGTGAGGACAATGGTTCTGCACATATACTGCAGTATTGCATGCCTAAGCCCACAAGTGTATGGGAAGGCCCTGATCATGAAAAATCACCCGTGCAACACCCACGATCATTCTGTTCTTCCACTCAGCAACCTCGTTCTGCTATGGGTTATGAGGTGCTATGAGATCTCTTCAAATTCCTTCTGCGCTGCAAAAGTCCTTGAATTCACTAGAGATGAATTCACCACCATTGTCGCTCCTAAGAGCCTTCACCTTCTTCCCCGATTCTTTCTCAACTGGTGCCTTGAACTCATAGAACTTTGAGTATGTCTCCCTCTTCTTCTGCATGAAGAATATCTAACACTTACGAGAAAAATCATCAACAAATATCACATAATACCTATGCTTTTCTATCGAAGCTACTGAGAAAGGTAAACACACGTCTGTGTGAATTATCTCAAGGATCGTTGTGGCGTGGCTATCCTTCTCATGAAAGGTGGCTTTCACAAATTTTCCCAAGGTACACCCCTTGCACTGATCTGACTGTGCAAGAGTGCCTTTAGGAAGCCCAGTATAAATCTGCTGCAGTATCTTCAAAGCTCCATGGTGAAGGTGGCCCAATCTCCGGTGCCACAACTCGCCATCATACCGGCTCACCACTCCTTCTTCCTTGCCTGCCATTGCTGCACAGCCATCTACCTACAATTGATAAAGGTTCTTAACTCGAACCCCTATCCTCCGGGTTTCACCAGTTGCCTTACTGCGTAGGAAAGCCTTTCCTTCGCTAAAGACAACATCGTCTCCCTTGTCTTATAACATCGCCACAGAGATAAGATACTTCTTCAATCCTGGAACATGCATCACTTCCTTCAATATGAAGGGTTTACTATACTCCCTCTCAAAGGAAATGGTACCGATACCTGTCACACTATATCTACCATCATCGCCCATCTTGATGTGCACTCCAAGATCTTTCTCATCAAGATCAGTAAACAAATCTCGATCTCCTGTCATGTGAAAATACGCACCATTGTCAATAAACCAAACTGAACCCATCACACTTCAGACCAAGCATGTGATCTGTGAAAAATATAGCTCAAACTATGAAGCTAAGGCCTCTCTATTTGCAGTCCCAACAACCTGCTTATTTTTCTTCTTCTCTGGACAATTAGTGGCGTAATGTCCGTGTTGCTGACAGTGAAAGCACTTCACCTTCGACATGTCCTGCTTCTTGCCTTTCACACCAGATTGAGAAGCTTTCTTGATATTCCCCTTCTTTGATTTTTTAGCCAAAGCGCAATTCTCTTCATCAGAGTTCTTTGATGAAGATCCGTCCCTGGTACTTCGCTTTATCTCCTCTTGCACAAGATCTGACCAAAGTCGCTCCCATCCTGGAAATTTCTCCCGACCATTGAGAGAGTCCTGATAGGAGTGCCAACTCTTCAGAAGCCCAAGGAGAGCCAAGCTCACCAAGTACTCATCATCAACAGTCACCCCCACACTTCCTAGCTCATCCCTACATAGGATGAACTTCGTGAGGTACTTGGGCATACTGTCGCCTTTCTCCATTTTTATGTTCCTGAGTTTATCCTTGAGCGCCAACTTCCTCTGGTCGCTCTTTCTTTGAAATGAATCTGTCAAAGCTTTCTACATCAAGAATGGAGAAGCCTTACCATGAAGGCCAGGAACTATGTGATCCTTCACACCTTCCAACAAAATCCTTCGACACTTTGCTGTCTTATTTTTCCATGTGTCAAGTACGGCAGCATCACTAGAAGTAGGTTTTGGAACTTCTGCATCTTTGAACTCCTTCAACCCATTGTCATCCAGCACCACCTCCATCCTGTCCTTCCATGAAATATAATTTGATCTGCCCTTAAGGGCATACTCCAATCATAATTTTTTGAAATACATCTCAACTTCGACACCAAGAAAACACTGCTGCAAATTCAAATTCCACCAGCACAAAACTCAACTTCTTCAATGTTTTGCAATTGCTCCAATGATCAATATCGCTCTGATACCATGTAGAAATTTGAATAACTGATATATTATTCACCAGGATTCTCCTGATCACACACTATTTTAGCTTCATGCATAATACAGAATCTCTTCTACCATTGATCATTAATTGCGCAAATAAAATCAATTTCATGCACACATTAAAACCACAAACAATCACAAATATGAACACAATATTTAATGGGAAAGATTAAAGTTGAAAATCCCAACTATATGTATATTATATGCCATGGAGATCATGTAACAATCATAGTACAAATCTCCTCACAAGCTCTCAGCACAACCTCGAATTGCTACACACTATCAAGCTAGATCTAGCAAAACACATGCTCCAATCTTTTGCCACTTGATAGCCAACCTCTATTGTGTAATCAATGTTGTAGGATGGCACATTAAATAACATAAACCACCTGGCTTGTACTGTGCAATCCTCATGGGCTTCTTGAATTATCTGTGTGTTGCAAATAGCAACAGTATAGTCATGACTGATAGTTAACCTTCTCTTTCACCTATCTCTGCACTGGTCTCCACTGAAACTGTCCATGCAATGAAGTTAACTGATGTATTCTTTAGTTGATTAATGAGTTTATAATTAGTGAATTAATTAATAATTAATTCACACCACTCTCACTAATTGTATGAATCAGTTAAACTAGATACAAATAGCTCAACTATGTTTAGATTAGTTAAACTGAATACAACTCCACTAACTTCCTCAATAAAATCCACCAAACTCTGTCACATGAGTTCTAACTGAAGTATCCATGCAATAGCTCCACATAACCCTCAGGAACAGCGTAATTCCTTCTGTCATCTCCTGTGCCACATCTATGCACTTAAATAAAGTGCTCCAAGAGAATAATATAATGTTTAGAGTCTAAATATTATTAAGAGCTAATAATATTTGACATATCTATTTTTAGACTGGCAATCTAAAAATAGATTCCGCCCAATATGTCTAAAAATAGAAGTCCTTATATTTTTTCCAACTTGACCAACCATCCACAAACATCATCCTGCAACTCATAGAACATGATCCATATGTCTAAAAATAGACATAGTCTAAAAATAGACTTTGCACCAAAAATAGCCTACGGGCCCACTTAGTGAAGGCGACTTCTTTCCACTAAGCTCATCATCTTGTTGCAATCTCAACACCTAGAACATATTCATAAAGAATTTCACCCCTCATTTTCATTTGGATTTCATGCTTTAGGGGGAATCTGTTACACAAAAAATTGTCTTTGCGCCTATACTCCTCGTTCCTGATCCTGGATACCCCTAACAGTGACCCCTATGTCTATTTTCCATCATGAATATGTGTCATCATATCCCTTCCATCACAATGATTAAACTCTATGTTTACCATTCATGAAGAAGCTCCTTGAAAACCTGATTATCTGGAGCGGCGTGCCCTCATCGTGTCTCGCCCACACCGATGGCTACTTTTTGGTCTATGTCAGCTCCAAGCAGCAATGGAATGAGGATCGTACCCGCGCCAATCCTCTTCTAGATTTTTTTTTTAAATGGAAGTGAAGCTTCTATATTTAGAAGCTTCATTGTGGAGAGCTGGTTGTTTTTTCCCGAGGATAGAGCCGAGCTTCTTCCTTTGGGCTCTTTGTTCCTACAAAAGTGGAACCACCCAAAGGGATGACCCATTTCCCCCCCTTAAGTGGATCCATTCTCCCTCCTCCTTTTCTATAAAATGGACAATCTCCCATAGCTCTGCTAGTTATAACATAGATAGAAGAAAGAGCAGAGAGATATTTGTTTCTGTAGGTATCGAGCTAGAGTTTAGAAATTTTTCCCTCCATATAAATTTGAAAGAGTTCTTTGGAGACGTGCCTGTATTAGGACCTGTTGAAGGGGAGCTACGACGTGAAGGTGCAGGTTGTAACTCCCCCTCCTTGTTTTAATATAATACAATTGATTCATGATTTCCAGTCTCATCTTTAATGTGTGATTGGATTCTTAGTTTTCCTTTATCAGCTAAGTATTTTGTATATGCAAGATATATGTTATTATTTCACGTTTGTTGTTGTTTTATTCCTTGTGCAGGTAACCAAGTGTCAGTGATGGCGAAGATATGAATATGGAGTGCAAAGGATCAAAGGATTCGAACAAGGATTGGCATCAAATTGAGTTAGGTCATCTATTCACGATCTGTATGCATTTACAATCTGGGAAAGTAGGCTTCTAATTGCTCCCTATTGTTACTAGACCCATCATAGGGCTAGAGGGTTCGTCTCTATCCACAAAGAGGATTTTCCTGCATAGTAGTACCTTGGATCTTGCATGCCTCAATGGCAAGCTCTTCATGTTTGATGACATTCTCATATCATTGGCCTTAGATCAAATGATTCTGCAAGTGTTCAAATTCAACTCATTAATTCACACTTGTAGATCGTGTTGTCTTACCTTGAGGTCCATCATCATTATTGGTGGCTTCTCTCTCTCCTATTAATGGTTTACATCATAGATCGGTAATCATGTGGTTTCTACCATGTTCGACATCAACACATTCATTCACATGGTTATATTCGTACAATGGGTAGATATAGATTGAGTCGAAGACCTTGAATCCCTTTTGCTATTATTCAAGTTGCATGGAGTTATTGAGTATTCATGATTGTACACTTGATCCTTTATATAAGGATGGTTGTGACCATACCATGGATCCATTTCCATGATATATTTTAGACGGGTGGTTGCACCCATACCGTGGGGTCATGTGTCATTTTATTCCTATTTAGAGATATGTTATTAAGCATGTTTATATCAGATATGTCACGTATTTTATTGTGTTTAATTGACAGATATCATGATGGTAGTTTTATAAAGCCCTTCCAATGGTGGATAAAACATTTCAATCATCACTCTTGGTTATGCTTTCATGCTTTAGGGGGAATATGTTACACAATATTTTGTCACATTCCTCAATTGTTATCCCAAGTGTCATATTTTTTTTGGCTCATGTCACAAATGTCACAAAGCAACAAAAGTTGTATAAAATTGTTCATCCTAGACAAAATTCTTAATATATCCCTAAAGACCCAAAAGAGAAATGCCTTGAAGTGTTTCTGCAGAGTTTGTAAAAAATCTTGTTTTGCAAGCCCATCATGGTCCTCCCCTTAATAAGCTCACGTTTGTCACCATGTCCCTATCCTGTGAACAATGCTACTAATGCAAGAATTCAGTAGTAAAGTTGCACTGGTACTCTTTAGGAAGGTTCTCCAAAAGTAGAGCAGAAGCTTTAGCCTCTAAAATTCTCAAGAACGAACTTCCGGTACTTGTTGGTTTAGGATATGGTCGAATACTCCCATTTTTTTCCCTTGATCTTATCTCCAAATATTTTCCCCTTAGAGATAAGACATTTCCCCCTCATTAGTTGATCTTTAACCTCCTCATTTAGGCTATAAAATATTCCCATGCTATAGAGTCTTGTTTGGTCATTTCTTGTTGCCTTACTTCTTTCTGAGTTCGCCCACATGTTTCCAATCTTACGAAGAAGGAGAATATATTGAAGAGCATGGCTTGGACTTAGATCACCACTCTGAAGGCGGCCTTCAACATCAAGGCACCAGTTGTAAGCTTTCCTTTGATAATTTTGTATTATAAAGTACACTTTTCTTCCCATAGATATGTTAATATTAATTGGTTTAGCATGATACTCCTTGATTTGTCATGTATTTTTCTTTGAAACACACATATTATATATGTTTTTTATTTTGTCGTGTGATCTTCTTTACAGGTTTTCAGACGTAGAAATCATAGAGAAGAATGATCCTGGAAGCGAAAGAATCGACATTGACATCGAGAAAATGATTGAATAAGGAGCGAGGTAGGCTAATATCCCTATCTAACTTTACTTTTCAATGTTAAAGTAGGGACACTTATCCTTTTTCACGGTTGTTACTAGACCCACTCATTGGGAGTCTTAGAAAAATGCATATTTCTTCAGTGATGTTGTTAGAGGTGTTGTTATTATCCCATAATTCTTAGAAAACTTGAAATAGTGCCTTGTCAACCCGAAAAATCCTCAAAAATGCTTTATGGTTGTGGGAATTTTTCATTCCTTAATGGATTTTATTTTGTTAGGGTCTACCTTAACACCCTTATGAGACACAATATGACCCAAATATTCCACCTATTGTACTCCAAAGAAAAATTTGGAGATTTTTGAATATAATTGTTTCTCCTCAAATAATTTGAGCACCCTATCAACATATTTAACATGATCCTTCCAAGAATTGTTGTATATTAGTATATCATAAAAAATACTAACACAAATTTTCTAAGAAAGTGTTTGAAAATGGAATTCATCAAACCTTGAAATTTAGAAGGTGCATTAGTAAGGCCAAAATGCATGATCAGAAATTCATAAGGTTTCCCCCTCAAAGAGTCTATTTCTCAAGTAGTTTATCTATATTTTATCTATCTTGTGATTTGGTTTCATGACATTTGGTATCACATCAATTTATAGTTACTCCATTTTCAACCATCACTTGACACTCTCGTGCAATATATAAGAAGAAATTCAATTCCTTGGCTATCTTACAATATATAAAATTATGGGTACTACCTAAATCAATCACCACTATTACCTTTTTATTATTTATATATCCTTATATATTGAGATTTTGAGGAGTGGTAATTCCTACCAATGTATTACAGGATATGGTCAGATTCATTTCTTCTTTCTCTAGGGTTGGTTCCTGGTGTATATCCTCTTATTTTGATGTTTTTTGTTCTTTTTATTCCTCCTCTTCACAATATATGCAGAATAATTTCTTCTTGGAACACTTATTACCTTTAATGTAGGTTTTTGAACGCTAGGAGAAGCAACACTTCCATCATTATAGTTGTGACTGGTATACTTCCTTGTTTCCATAATTTTTCTTTCCATTTTTCTTGCCACCCTAAATGCATTACCCAATGAATTAGGTTTTCAAAGGTGAACCTAATATTGGATGTTATCCTTTAAATTACTTATGGATACATCAATCCTATGCTCCTTTGGAATATCAGCTACCCTAATATTCAATTTTTGGAAGTCCTCAATGTGCTCTGCCATTGAGCCCTTTTGTTTGAGATTTATCAATTGGATAAAGAAGGTACTGCTATTTGTATCCTCGTAATGTGCTATAATTTCCTCCATTAAAATTTACCAAGTGACAAGTGGTTTACTATAACAAAGCCATTGATACCATAAAAGATGATTGGGTTCTAAATATAACTTTGCAATGCGTACCTTTTGTGTGTTGCACATCATGTAGATGAAAATATTTCTCCATCTATAATATCCATGTTAACGGATTGTTTCCATTAAAATTACTCATATATATATTTCGAATGTGGTTGTTCGTAAACCCCACATTTGAGTCTCTAAAATCATAATTCATATTCATTTTTTCCTCATCATGATTTTCATGGATTTCCTTGTTCCCACCGAGAATCCTTTCTTGAAAAAACTTTGTCAAACCTTCCTTCAAACCTTATGTTATCACAAAATTGCACTTGATTGGCTGCTTATCAGAAAACTTTATGTAAATGTTTCAAACCATATTTTGACTGAAGCTTAGTCTCTTCAGTCTGAGAGGGCTTTCTCAAAGGGGTTTATGATATTAGATAATGATAGTACTAGATGGCTAACTCTATTTGAAAAGTAACTTGATTTTTTTGTATGTAGGTTGAAAACAATGCAGGCTCTCTACCATTGGGCTTATCGAGTTAACAAATCAATAGATTTAGTAGCAAGGTGCTTGACATGGAAGCTTAGGTAGATAAGAGTTTTTAACAATGGAAAATCACACATAGAACATAGGGCAACATAGTAATTTCATCAATAAATGAAGTCAGAGCCTAAACATATGAATTCTGAGTAATAAATATGAAATCTACTGCAAGTGGTACACATAAAGATATAAATCAAAAAGACATTAAAAAATCCATGAGAATATCAGGTTTGTCAAGAAGTCCTTTGTATTACTGATATAAGTCAAATTACATAAAGCAACAGTATGGTGCAAAAAATATCCAACCCCTTACAAGTTCGATAATTTTCCTTTAAATAGAAATTATTACAGCAAGGATGATCTGCCTTTTGGCTAGATTCATCGAACTCTTCCTATGACACCTCATATAATAGAAAAAAACATGTCTTTTAATAAGAAAATGATAACTACACTCTAAAGATGACTTTTCCTAATAGGACTCAAACTTCTATTTATTACATCAGTCTACCTAATCTTTAAAATAGATACATATAAGTGACAACTAAGCATCACATGTTATAATAGCCTATAACATATCTCATCACTACTTGACATATTAAAAACCCTCCTAATCATGTGGAACAAAACCCTATTTTTCAAAAGTACAAGACACTATCTTCAACGAAATCTTTAGCTGATTATTTATCTCCATTGCATTGTCTTCAAGTCATAAATGTTTGGTGGCAAGGTCCTTTGATGTGTTGGATGTGTCCATATATCCAAAACTTTCAATGGGATGCTTCAAAAACTTCAAAAATAGCTTGCTACGAAAATAGGACAGTTTCGTAGTGAGCTTTTATAGCGCCCAAAAAATAGCTTTTGCACCTATAAATTTTTCTCTTTGGATGTTCCAGCATGTTAGCCATGAAATGACACATCATCATCACAATTATCCCTCCTTGAAAGCTGCAAAAAATGGTTTTATAAGCAAATAAGCTGCTATAGAAATTTTCCTGGCTTTAAGGCTAGGAAACGCTATGAAACTGTGAAAAACTGCATAAATTCCATATTTTAACACTGTCCCAAAAAAATGACCTCTAGCTACAAAAAATTGGTCTTCAACATGCCATGAGCCTTATAAAACATAATCAATCTCAACTTGGGACCCCTGTGGTGTTTCTTCTTCATTAATGATAAGTTGAGCTATGGGCTCCTCAACTACAATCATCTTTAAGCCATTTTTCTCTAGCTCTTCATGAATCAATTCTAATTTCTCTTAGAGGTCTTTGACTTGGTCCTTTAGTTTTCTGTTACTATATTTCAAGTGTAGGTTCATTTTTCTGATATGCTTCACCTCTCCTCTCAATGGCTTAGTCCATTTTATCAAATTTTGTGTGTTATCTAAGGTCTTTGACACACTATTAACCTGCTCTTCCCAAACTTCTTTCATTTTCTGAAACTGTACCTTCTGAATATTTTTCTTCCTTGATTCTTTCTTCAAGACTGCTATTTCTTCATTTTCTAGCTTCAACTGCTCCTTTAGAACCTCAATCTCTGTTTTTTCAATTTCCTTTCCTTTGTTTAATGACTGATTCTTATTTTGCAGGTGAGGAAAGTTCAATGATGCTTGGTGGTGGCTGGATAGTTTCAATGACCTTATGAGCTTCTTTACTACTTTCCAAAATCTTCCTAGCATGCCTTGTCATGGTTTTCCTAGCTTGAAACATGAATTCTGCATCCTCACCCTCAAACTCTAACTTATTGGTTATTTTGACTTTCTTGAGCTTCTTTCCTCCCTCATCTATGTCTTTAGCTTGGACTATGGGGGTTTCCTCAATATAAATAGCATGCAAAATGCCTTCTAAGTTACCCTTAGCCACTGTTTGGCTTCGTGTAACTCTCTTACTGCCAAGTTTTCCCACTACTGGATTTTGTTTTTTAGGTGTAACAACAGGTGTTTCAACTTTCTGCGATGGTTCTGTCTCGATGATTATTGGCTCATTTTTCTCTTCCACTAAAGGCTCACTCTGCTCTACCACTAAAGGTGATGGTATACCTCTAGGTTTATGAGTTCATTTAGGAGTGATGGTATCTACTTCAAAACCACTAAAAAACAGAAAAGATGACCAATCTATGCCTAACCTCTTTAATTCCTCTAAAACCAACAACTTGATTAAACCACGATGAAAGAGTGAGGTTTCATCTTCTTCAGATTTAGTTTGAAATTTGTTTGACATTTTAGCTAAGATTATGTATAAGTAAAAAGGTAAATCAAGAGACCTCTTACCAAAAAAATGTAGCAGAAGCCTGAAATGGTATGAGTAAACCATGTGGTACCTCTCTTCACAAGTGAATTATTTATGAATGATTAGCAACAACTTTGAGAGTTTTTCTTTCATGTAGCTCCTTGGAATGGCATTTGTGAGATCAATCTCACTATGCTTTGGCTTGATAATTTCCTTACATTCCTGCATGGTGAACTTGAAACCTTTGAACCATTTTTCTCCTCCCCTATGAATTCTTGTTGCTATTGCAATAGCCTCTAGTGTTATAGTCAGGTTCAGCATCCCCACCTTTGAAGCTATCCCATTGAAACTGATGGAAAAATCCTTAGAAACCTACACATGTCATCCTTGCAATCTTTGGAAAAACAGCAAATACCCTGTTCTTCTGAAAATTTCTAAGGCAGTTGAGTCTTCATTCAGAAAATTCATGACTGTTAGCTCATATCTAAGACAATGGAATCCTTTTTTGGTCTTCCTCTTTGCAGCCATGATTCTTTTATACCTTCTCTGCCTCGCTTGATCAATGACACTTGCAATTGCTTGAAAATTCCAGAAACCATCTTGGCTTGGTGAAACAACTCTCCAGAGCTCAATACAATGCAAAGATGAAGTGAGGAATGGCAAAGACTCAATTGGGAAAGATTTTAAAGTTTCTATGACAAATCATGCCTTCATCATGACTCATACATGCTAAAAACAGAAGTGATGACCTCAAACATGACCATTGTACTTTGATTTAACCCTAACTGTCTTGAATGACATTCACCTTATCACTTATAATCATTAACTAACACCTAGCACCTAATTTGAAAATACAGACACGAATACCTCTTTTCGTAGTGTACTTAGTGTATTTCCTGGCAGTTTTGCTACAAAATTATCAGCAGTTTTGTAGCGAAAACTACATTTTTACAGTGAAATTCGCTACAAAAAAAGGAAATCTTGGCTAAAATGACCTTTTCGGATTTATAATCTTGGGAAATGGAATATGACACGAAATAATGATTGATGTGACATGAAGAGACTTCAATGAGGGTGGGTTTGGACCTTAGGATAGGCTAATAAGAAAAAATTAAAATTTTTCCTTTGCCTACTAATGACAAATGAACTATATGACCATAATTCCTACGCGATTGTTAATTTTTTATTTTCTTTAGATTCTTGTTTTGACTGCTTTGTTAGAATTAATTTTTTATAACCTTCCCATTGACACTTGTTTCGTCTTATTTGGTCAACTGATTTGAAAATGGTACTCCTTTAAAGTCCCATCATTTATCTAAGTCTGGGTTAAAAATGTTATTTTTATTCTTTTTATTCATTTTCGAAGTGGCTGTAGTTAAGAAAATTTCATAACTAAACTAAACATCATTAAAATAAAACCAAAATAAAAAACTGATATTTAACATTAAATTTTGAGATTAATTCAATTAATTATTATAATAAAATATAATTAATTTAATTAAAATTAAAACTTAATATTAAAAAATATATATATAAAATAAAAAATAAAAAATAAAATTTACATCGCATATCGCAATATCGCAATATCATAATACATCGCAATTTTTATAACATGCACATTTGACAAAATGCGATATGTGATAAGGCGATATGCGATGTGTTAAAAGTTTTTAATATAAAGTTCTTTGTTTTACCCTTTATGCCTCTCGTACCTCCACCTCACTCACCCTCACATCACCCTCACCTCACACTCCACTCACCATACCCCTCCACAAACTCACATGGATGAATTAATAAAGTGTGGATTGATTACAATGGTTTGTAAATTATTTTTTATATTTTTATATTATAATAATTATATTATAATTATAATTTTTATTATAATTTTAATATAATTTGAATTATAATATTAATTATATTTAAATTAATTTTTTCAAATTATTTGTATATTAATTTAATTTTGTAACTTAATTAATTTCTAAACTAGATGATAATTAATTAGAATTAATTGTATGTTAGTTGATAATTAATTTAGAATTAATTATTAGATAATTAGAATCTAATTTAGGATTAAATTTCTAATTAAAAATTTTGATTTTTAGCCCAGCAACAGAATTTCCAGAATTATGCCAGATTTGACTCATCAACTTTGGAAGCTCATAGATTGAGTTATACTTGGCCAAATGAGGCCCAGGACGGCTCATTGGAAAGATAAAATCAAGGAGAACATTTTTGAGGAGGTTCCACTAATAGATTTGGTTATTAATTGGGTCAAAATCATGCAGAATATTAAGCTCTGAATTTCTAAAACAAAATCAATGTTTTGATTTATTTTCTGCATTTTCATTTGTCCAAGCCTCTTTTAATTGCAGATTCATTCATCAATAATATCATTGGCCAATTAAACCACCCCAGGCATCAATACAGAGCTTATATTTTATTTTCAATTATTTATTTAAATTAAATTTGATTGGATTTGTTTTAATACCAGAAATGGTATTTTTATTTTATTGTTACATTTTAATTCATTTTGATTTCTTTTTGCAGGAAAACAGTAGAAGCGATATGAAGAAAAGATCTTAATCAATGAGAATGCTCTAGCAATTAAAATATTGGAATTTTTGAGCAAATAAAAGTGATTGGGCTGATTTTCTTCAACAAACTTTGACCTCAAGGATTCATTTGCAAATATTATAAATAGCAGATTGCAGAATGGAATATGGGCTGCTCTCCTCTGCAATTCTGGAATTCTAGAAGCACTTTTGTAATAGGGATTTAGAGTTGTAGGTGGGAGGAGTGGAATCTCAGATCTGGGGATTATTGAGGTTTTTATTTTACATCCTGAGTTATGTATAATGAACAGAGTTTGCACTATTGTAGCTTTGCTTTTGAAAGCAGAAGCTTAGGCATTGTAAAGGACTATTAGAGACCGGAGCTGGAGAGATGGATCCAATAAATTGGTATCTCGAATACTATTATTTTAAATGCTGATTTTATTTTATGGTAACAGGAATGGTCTCAATTTACTTACATATTTGTGCACTATTGTCGGTATGGGTAATTTGTTTCTATTTTATGTTGTTATTTATCTCTACTCTTATGGGTTGAATTTTGATTTCTGAGTAAATATTTACTCATAAATCTGTATTTTAATATTGGATTAATAAATAGTGATATGTTGTGAACTTTTTCTGCATATTATTGTTTAATAATTCAAGTTACTGATTAAATGATCAATACCATTTTGTGAACTATTTTCTGAGTGTTTTTAATTGATTATTTCAATTAAAAGGTCTCAATAGGATGTGTTTTTCTATCCATAATGTCAGTTAATTGAACTATTTCATTAACATGATATTCATTATAAACAAGACATATTTCAATCCCAATATTATAAATACTTGCTCTTGGTTGGGTTAGATCTATATATTCCTAATTAAGATAGGATTAAGATAGTTTCTTTTTCTTGCATCTTAGAATATGTTTTCATTTAGATTAATTTCTACATTATTTTAAGTTCTTTTCCCAAAAGAGGCAAACTTTAGTACTGGATTGGCTGAGCCCTAAATCAGCTTAAGGATCACTTTCTTGCCTGATCAGCAAGAAGGTTGATCTAATGTCTCTTTTCCATTGGTGAATGAAAGTCATATTTTAAAGCCATTGGAGATTGAGAGAAGGTAACTGGACCTCGTTGAACCAGTCGGAACCACCATTCCAAATGGAAAAGGAGCTGCTTTAAGGTCCATACCAGGTGGTCATCCCCCATGTTGTTGCAGCGATTTTTGAGGCTTCAACATTTTGGCGCTAGAAGGAGGGCCTGAAACTTGTTGTCTGTTGGAGTCTTTTCAATTTTAACATTTTATTTAATCACGATGGCTCCTCTTGAACTTCCAATTTGGAGTTGTATCCATGGACGTGCATCTTCCAATACTCCACCCGAAGTGGTAAGACTCTTGTCTCAGGTAAAGTTTAATGGTGAGAGAAATTCTTCTTGTTTTAATCATGTCCTTCAATTTATTCAAAATGTTTCAAATTATGATTTTCAAGGAATTGATGAAGGCATCTTATGCAGACTTTTTACTCTCACATTTGCGGAAAAAGCCAGAAACTGGTGTAGAACTCTTCCGGTTGCCTCAATTCATAGCTGGGATCAATTTGTTACAATTTTGGTTTGTAAATTTGGCCGCTATGATTATGATCAGGTATATGATGAAATTGAATATCTATGGAAAGAAAATGAATCTATTAGAGATTTTAATATTCGATTTCATTTGAATTGTTTAAAA
This sequence comes from Pinus albicaulis, assembly GCA_034641835.2. Taxonomy (NCBI): domain Eukaryota; kingdom Viridiplantae; phylum Streptophyta; class Pinopsida; order Pinales; family Pinaceae; genus Pinus; species Pinus albicaulis. Next base: position 968,020,868 of record CM076578.1, read on the forward strand.
TTTAATGTCAAAGATGAACCTATGAAAGAAGAATCACTAGATTGGTTTGAACATAATTATTCTCTTCCTCCTATTCCCGATCCATATGAAATTATTTCAAGCTTTGTTCCATCCCCTTCGAATATAAATGAGAATTCCAATATGGATGCGCAAATAAATTGCGATGAAGAGGTTTCACAAAGCTTGAAAAATATTTCTAATCAAACGCAAGAAGACAACAACAAAAATTTTGGAGAAAGACCTGCATTGGAATCTGAAAGTTTCTCTACATTAAATTTAGAAAATCAGATTGCAAATCAGAAAGTGCAAGCAACAATCAAAGAAAATAATAGCATGCAAACTGCTGTACAAATTTCTGAATCTTTTCATAATGAGAAAATGTTGAAATCAGAGCAGCAAAGCAATCTTATTCAAAAAAGCATGAGTATGGAAAGGAATTATTTAGAATATGAAATTTACAATGAGCATAATGTACAATAATTCTGAAATAGAAACATTTTTAAGTGCATTATTTCAGATTCACAGTTTTCCCTTTATCATGATATTTTTAATGATGGTAATTTTTCCCCTCTTGGTATTAATGATATTTTAGAAAATAAAGAGGATGGTCTAAATAAATTACTAATAAGTTTGCATCAAGATAGAGAAACAATTATTGATCACTCTTTTGCCATTAATGAACATGAAATTCTTGTCCCTCCTTGTTTTGATATACTGGATGAGATTGAAGGGAAATCTAGAGAATCTTGTGAAGTCATTTATGATAATTACTCTGACATTGAAGATGTTGATTTTTCTCGAGAAAATCGTCATCAGAAACTTCAAATAACATCTGAGAATGAGAGACATTTTAATTTAGAAATTACTCCAACCAATCCTCATTCTAAAGCAGCAAATTATCTTCATGATTTCACTATTCAAGAAAATATTCGAATTTATGATTCATATCATGATCAAGCTTTCATTCCTGTTCATAATCATAAATCTCTTTCTAATTCACAATTTGGAATTCGAAATTACTCAAATTCCATAATTCTGGCCAATCCTTGTGAAAAAGAAATGATTTCAAAACAATCCCAATTGTGCTGTAACATTAGTTGTAACAACAGTGATTTCATTTTATTTTTGTTTCCTCACTTATTTTGTATTAAATCAGATTTGTTTTCATATTTTATTTTTCAGATTTTTGATACATTACGCTGGCATATTGAGCACTTTATTATCAAACATTCAATTGATACATTTCCCTGTTGGAAAATTGAAGTTTTATATTATAATCAAAAGCATCAAAAGCTATTTCAATTTCAATTTCAATTGATACTAATGTTTTATCAAAAGATTCTATCTTCTCAAAGGCAATATGAACAAGAGAATATATTTTTAGAAGTCTGCTAGCAATCAAATTTAATTAATAATTTTCCATTTCATTTGAAAGATTTTCATCCATTTTTCATTAATTCATTTGAAAAATATTTGGAAATTTTTCCTTCATGGAAGATTGTCAATAGCTTAACATTTACACATAACACTAACAATTTCTTCCAGGCCTTTGAATCTAAAAGATCATATCCACAATCTGGCCTTTCATCTCCTCTTTGAACATTTCCCAATTATTAATAGAAATCCATCCAGATTTCTTTGATCCAATTGGTATTCAATTGAAAAGAAAATTTCATGAGAAGGAGATTTTAGATAAGCTTCTAACAATAGTTGTACATTCTACTTACAGATTTAATTTTCTTAGCTCAATTAGATTTGTATTTTTATTACTAACATTTGAATTGTACATGCATGCAGGGATTAAAATGAGAAAATGGTTACACTGGAAATATGACTATACCTAGTCATTTTTCATGTATATGGTTAGAATAGGAGTAGATTTAATATAGTTAATTTATTTTCAACAGTTCTGTAGATTAAAAATAAAACAAAGCAATCAGCCATTTTCATACATGTTCAATGAAAACATTTTCTCCCAATCAGAAAATTTTAATTCTTGCTTTCCTTTTTAAATTTCTTACAACAATACCTCTACTCTGTCTATTCTGAATAATGACCTGATTAAATTCAATTAAGGTTGCACTTGGCATCAATCGCCTCAAAGCCACTTTTCTTCATTCCAGGATTTCCTTCTAAGATTTTCTTTTGAAATTTATATGATAAAGGTTTTGAGGATACAAAAGCTTCATGATCTCATTATCCCATGAAATGTATGACTGTCTATGATAAGCTTAATTCTAACTCAATCATTATTATTCGGTCTAACCTTTCGTGGTAATCATATGAAGTTCATATTATCTTCCTCGAAATTTGCTCACCTGACCTTAAGGATGCCCATTTTGCTGTGTGCACACATTTAAATCTGTTTTGACATTTTTCCACAATTAGTGGCTTTATCACATTCAGACCTTTAGTTTATTATCTGATGTTGTAATACGCATCATATTTATTTACTGAAGGCATTATTGAACAGTCACTATAAAAATACAGATTTTTCTCAAGTTAATTCGGAATGAGCAGAGGTAATAAATTGTTGTTGCAATTCAAAAGGGAAGCATAGTTTCAGAGTTATTTCTAGTGAATTTTATGGATTTCAGATTTCCTGAACATGAATAAGAGGATTTTATTTAGGCTGATTTCTCACTCCGATTTAGAATAAATGATGAGATGATTTTGAACAAAGTCAAAATTTTGATAAATCGAAGGAAAAATTTGAAGATTAATAAGGTAAAAAATTATAGAGAATTTCCTTCCAGGTATGCATTCACATGTTCTTTCTCATCTAATATTAGTTTCTCTTTTCCTTAGTTTATTTTTTATTTTATTTTTGTTTTATTTGCAGTATTTCATTTGTTTTCAAAACTGGAAGTAAGCAGCAAACCCATTTCAAAATTGCAACAAGTTCAGGGAAATTTTATTTTGTGATTCATTAGAATTTGAGCAATTTTTAACTTTGCTTTCATTGATCATTTCAATTTGATTTTCATATTGTTGATACTTCAGTGAAAATATTTGCAATACTACCATCCCACTCATCTTCGTCAATCATTTCATATGATATCACAACCATTTGTAGCGAAATATTTCATCGGAAGTACATCTTAGCATCGTTGATAACAAATTGTTCATAAAATATCTCCGATGTATTACCTCACTCATATGCCATATCACATTTTGCATTTCGCATATTAGAGGTTTGTAGTTGAAGTATACTTCCATTATCGTAAATTGCCTTTACCAATATTGCGACGACCACATAATTATGGACCCGATATGAAATTCAAATCAAGTTTATAAAATATCGCATCCATTCAATTGCAAATAATGGTAGGAGCATAACTTTAAAAGGGTTGATGTCTCAGATCCGATATGTTATTAAATTTTCATCATAAAGTTATCGGGTCCACTCTTCATCGCATATCGGCATATCGAGAATTGTTACATCATGTGCTTAAGTTTGCAGATTGTGATCGCCAGTTAACCACATCATTCATCGCATATCAGCATCACAAGAATCATATTGTATTACATCGATTACCAAACATTCACCAATCGCCTATTAGCATCGCCGATTAGAAATTGTTGATATTGCAATCGCTTCATCACATTTTTATTTATGCTCACATCACAATTCAGAATCTGCGATGTCCATTGTGCGATGTGGGAAGCACAATGTAAATATTCCCCAATCCCAGATATAATATTTCTTCAATAATGCGATCAATCCATCTTATTGCGCATCTTCTCATTACATGTTTTCATGTCCGCAATTTTCCATTTGCAATCTCTGATGTGATAGTTTCTAATGCATGCCTCTGAGCCATTAACATTTAATCGATATATAGCATAGCAACAAAGGTGAAGTCTTGCAAATTAAACTCGAAGCATGGTGAAGAAACATGTGATGCGAATCATCCAATACGACAATGTGTTATTTTAAAAGCGAGCTTGGGTAACCACTATGGTAAGAAAGCAAATAATGACCAATTTGCAGTATATTCAAATCATTCTGATTTCTCATATATTTCAATTTTAAATATATAATTCCATAATTTAAAAAGAAATTCAAGACCTCTCTATCTTCACATTTAAATTTTATTATCTTGGATGTGGTCTTGATTTTGAACAATTTATAAAATCATGGAGTTTATATGAAATTTATAATATTTTGAGAAACAGTCATTGCTGAAAATTTTCATTCTCATTTCTGATGCATTTGTTTTTCCTCGAACATTAAGCATTCCATTTTTTTTTATTTTACTGCTTGCTTTAGTTTAGATAAAATAAATAATGATTTTGGGTTATAGGATTTTGGTTAGTTTGACTTCTTCAAGTTTTTTATGTTAATTAAAATAAGAAGTCATCTAGTTTGGAGAAACTGATACCTTTCAGGTAAGATCAAAAGCAATTATCCAATGGTAAGATTCATGTACCCACTTTCATTAATTTCCATTTCATTACTTTAATTTTTCAGTTTTCTAATATATAAATCTGTTTTGCAGCTCTTCATAAAAGCTTCCAATCCTCCACCAGATCATATTTTCGAAGTCCATACTCTTATCCTGGCTTTATTTCAATAAGCAGCGATAATGTTCATTGAAACAACTACGCTAGGAAGTTTCAGAACCTTTAATATGTTTCTTTAAGCATTATTTTTTATTAGAAAATGATTAAGATGATGCTTGGAAACAAAAAGATTGAAATCAGACAAAAAGTTTTCATTGTGGCTGAATTTTATCGTAACTGCTATCTAAAAAGCCTAAAACACTTACAACCCTGCAAGGTATGATTTTTCTAAATCTCGACATAAGAAGGATTGATTACAAGAGTATTTTCTTTTTCTTCATATTGTTGAGAAAATGGTACAACCATTCTTGTTAGATTTTGTATTTCAAAAACTTGGATTTTCCTTTGACTTTTTAATTTCTTCATTTTTGTTTGTTGATTTCTTTTCTCACTTTAGCATAAGAATTATTTTCCTTTGGTTTTCAGTTTTGATTTTGGTAACCTTGCCATGATTTATATGGAAAGCCTACTTGTTACCTAACAATGGTTAGCATATATGGAAAAAAATTGTTAATAGTCATCTATTAACTTTTTCTTTAAAATCTCTTACTAAAAGTTTGATTTTCTTATTATAAATGTAGACATACTTAAGGAAGAGATTATCAATTTAGAGAAGTTGACAAAGTATCATAAAATCTGGAGGAATTTCTTTTTCATCAAAATTGTAATCATTTTGAGATTTCAATATTTTATTAAGATCTCTCAAAATTTTATTATCAGTCAAGAAAATTTATTTTTAACCAAGTAAAGTCACTTTACAGCAAAGCACCTTTTAAACTCTAAAATTGTCATTCTTAACTCTTAAGGAGTCAATGATTCTCCCTATCCCAAAGAGTCTTATTTTTCTATAATATAATCTAGAGATATATTTAAATTTAAAAGATAAAAGGTCTCATTATGAGCCTGCTTACCATGATCATAGGGGAAAAATAGGCTGACATTACCAACACTGATAAACAAACTAGAGTAATGGCTTATGATTGCAAACAATTATAAGACAAGGGGTATCATCACGAGCTAGCTTATTCAGTCCAATTATAACCAGTGAATGGCATTGTCAACTATCTGGCTACCAAACCAGGACAATGGCTTTTAAAATTATTTAAAAAAAAGAAAAGAAGAAGAAGAAAGAAAAGAAATAATAATATAAATAATATAAATGGATTTATCTCTAGGTCAATAATTCTTAAAGAGATGGGATTCTGAATCATTTGTGATTAAAAGGTAACCCTGTCGAGACTATAGATGTTTGTTGGCAACAATGGCTCTACCTGTGACAAATGAGTATATTTTAAAAGCTAAGCTGTAAAGTGACCCCTGCTTTATCTCTACAACTAATTAAGGATTGATATAGAGTTTTGAAATATTTTAATTTATGAGGAATTTTAAGAAAAATTACAGTTAAATAATTCTTGCTTTTATTCAGACTAATGAACCTAGTCAAGCATTTCAAGCATAATTCTCTCTTCTTTAATTAGTTTTACTTCGATTTTAGGAAAATCTTATTCATATCAAACAAAGATAACTAGTTCTTCTCCCGTGTGTCGCCATTGTTGTGGTAAAACACAACCCCCCCATTTTTGACTTGTTCACTTCAAATAATGGTGACCCTTTCTATAAATTTTTGACTAAACGCCTTTTCGGATTTTTATTTTATTTGATTATCTTACGTGATTGTTAATTTTTTATTTTGTTTGGATTCTTGTTTCGATTTCTTTGTTAGAATCAATTTTTTATAAGCTTCCCATTGATGCTTGTTTCGCCTTATTTGGTCAACTGGTTTGAAAATGGTACTCCTTTAAAGTCCCATCATTTATCTAAGTCTGGGTTAAAAATGCTATTTTTATTCTTTTTATTCATTTTCGGAGTGGCTGTAGTTAAGAAAATTCCATAACTAAACTAAACATCATTAAAATAAAACCAAAATAAAAAACTGATATTTAACATTAAATTTTGAGATTAACTAAATTAATTATTATAATAAAATATAATTAATTTAATTAAAATTAAAACTTAATATTAAAAAATATATATAAAAAATAAAAAGTAAAAAATAAAATTTACATCGGATATCGCAATATCGCAATATCAGAATATATCGCAATTTTTATAACATGCACATTGGACAAAATGCGATATGCGATAAGGCGATATGCGATGTGTTAAAAGTTTTTAATATAAAGTTTTTTGTTTTACCCCTTATGCCTCTCGTACCTCTACCTCACTCACCCTCACCTCACCCTCACCTCACACTCCACTCACCATACCCCTCCACAAACTCACATGGATGAATTAATAAAGTGTGGATTGATTTCAATGGTTTGTTTAATGGATAATAAGTGTGGATTGATTTCAATGGTCTGTTTAATGGATAATGGGTGTGGATTGATTTCAATGGTTTGTAAATTAATTTTTATATTTTTGTATTATAATAATTATATTATAATTATAATGTTTATTATAATTTTAATATAATTTGAATTATAATATTAATTATATTTAAATTAATTTTTTCAAATCATTTGTATATTAATTTAATTTTGTAACTTAATTAATTTCTAAATTAGATGATAATTAATTAAAATTAATTGTTTGTTAGTTAATAATTAATTTAGAATTAATTATTAGATAGTTAGAATCTAATTTAGGATTAAATTTCTAATTAAAAATTCTGATTTTTAGCCCAGCAACAGAATTTCCAGAATTATGCCAGATTTGACTCATCAAATTTGGAAGCTCATAGATTGAGTTATATTTGGCCAAATGAGACCCAAGATGGCTCATTGGAAAGATAAAATCAAGGAGAACATTTCTGAGGAAGTTCCACTAATATATTTGGTCACTAATTGGGTCAAAAATCATGCAGAAGATCAAGCTCTGAATTTCTAAAACAAAATCAATTTTCTGATTTATTTTCTGCATTTTCATTTGTCCAGGCCTCTTCTAATTGCAGATTCATTCGTCAATAATATCCTTGGCCAATTAAACCATCCCAAGAATCAATACAGAGCTTATATTTTATTTTCAATTATTTATTTAAATTAAATTTGATTGGATTTGTTTTAATGCCAGAAATGGTATTTTTATTTTATTCTTACATTTTAATTCATTTTGATTTCTTTTTGCAGGAAAACAGTAGAAGCGATATGAAGAAAAGATTTTAATCAATGAGAATGCTCCAGAAATTAAAAGATTGGAATTTTTGAGAAAATAAAAGTGAATAGGCAGATTTTCTTCAACAAAATTTCACCTCAAGAATTCCTTTGCAAATATTATAAATAACAGATTGCAGAATGGAATATGGGCTGCTCTCCTCTGCAATTTTGGAATTCTAAAAGAAATTTTGTAATAGGGATTTAGAGTTGTAGGTGGGAGGAGTGGAATCTCAGATCTGGGGATTATTGAGGTTTTTCTTTTACATCTTGAGTTATATATAGTGAACGGATTTTGCACTATTGTAGCTTTGCTTTTGAAAGAAGAAGCTTAGGCATTGTAAAGGACTATTACAGACCGGAGCTGGAGAAATGGATTCAATAAATTGGTATTTCGAATACTATTATTTTAAATGCTGGTTTTATTTTATGATTACAGGAATGGTGTCAATTTACATACATATTTGTTCACTTTTGTCGGTATGGGTAATTTTTTTCTATTTTATGTTGTTATTTATCTCTGCTCTTATGGGTTGAATTCTAATTTCTGAGTAAATATTTACTCATAAATATGTCTTTTAATATTGGATTAATAAATAGTGATATGTTGTGAAATTTTTCCGCATATTATTGTTTAATAATTCAAGTTACTGATTAAATGATCAATACTATTTTGTGAACTATTTCCTGAGTGTTGTTGATTTATTATTTCGGTTAAAAGGTCTCAATAGGATGTGTTTTACTATCCATAATGTCAGTTAATTGAACTATTTCATTAACATGATATTCATTATAAACAAGACATATTTCAATCCCAATATTATAAATACCTGCTCTTGGTTGGGTTAGATCTATATCTGCCTAATTAAGATAGGATTAAGATAGTTTCTTTTGCTTGCATATTAGAATATGTTTGTATTTAGATTAATTTCTACATTCTTTTAAGTCCTTTTCCCAAAAGAGGAAAACTTTAGTAGTGGATTGGCTGAGCCCTAAAACAGCTTGAGGATCACTTTCTTGCCTGATCAGTAAGAAGGTTGATCTAATGTCTCTTTTCCATTGGTGAATGAAAGTCATATTTTAAAGCCATTGGAGATTGAGAGAAGGTAACTGGACCTAGTTGAACCAGTCGAAACCACCATTCCAAACGGAAAAGGAGCTACTTTAAGGTCCGGACCGGGTGGTCATCCCCCATGTTGTTGCAGCAATTTTCGAGGCTTCAACACTTTCCACGGGCTTAATGGGTGTAGAATTATTTTGTTTTGGAGTAATTTTAGAAATGAATATTGATATTTATTCTTCAATATTCCATTTGAATCACTTTAAAACGATTTTTCAAACCAACCTTATGAAAAATTCAAAAAAATACACACCTTTTTCTTAGTTTTTTGGAGCTCGATATTGCAATTGTTGTATCTTTTTAATTTCAGATTGCTAAGGGCTGAAATTTTGTCCTATGGTATACCTATGAATATTGCTTCCAATGGCACAATTCATACCAATATTGGATTCTTAAATTTAGAGTTATGCCAAATATCCCGCAATGACCTAATTATGGATTGGTTTAGTGGAGCAAAGTTGTACAGGATGTTACATATCACTATTTCAACATTTGGATATGAAATTTCTATAGGAAAAACTAAATTATGTGCACTTTCATCCAATATTTACAAAATTCAAATCCAATGCTTGAATCGAAATTTATGGCGATTTTCCCTTGGTCACCTATTTGAGATGGAATTTTGGAGCATGGAAACACCCTAACTTCCCTATATCATCTCAAAAAACATAGCTAACCAACATCTAAAATGTATACATGAAGTTCACCAAGATTTTGGCTCCACATGGTATAAATTTCATATTCTAAAGCCTCATAGAAAAAAAATTATAGTAAAAACTCCAAGATGACCCGTTTCAAGAAGCGAAACCCTAGAATCCAAAGCTCTGATACCAAATTTTATGAAACTAGCTCACAAACTAGAGAAAATATAGATCAACGAATTTAGAAATACCCTCTTCCAAGGGACCTCATTTAAATTACATAAATGAAAATTTATTGGATGATACAAATGATAATACCTTCTTGGTATATATAAGGGTCTAAGGGGTCATAATATGATCAAAGCCTACATAAAAATAATAATGTAAGGGCACAACAATAACAATATTGGGCTTCTATGGGGCACAACAATAAACACATGGGGGATACATGGGAAAAAAAATAACAATAGGGGGCTACACTAACAATAAAAATAAGGGGAATACATTGGTATTATAGGGACCTAACAGAGGGTTGAGAGTTGAAGTCCCTCCTTAAGTTTTAGCCAGCCTTAAACACATATATAAATGTGAGTTACTCATGCATAATGTCTTATAAACTATGATGTTCAATGTTATGTTGTGAGTGATGCAATATATCTTGTGTTAATTAATGTAAATAAATATTTCATCTATGATGCTCACTGTTATGCTCATTATTTGAAAGATATATTGTCTGTTGATGAAATTAATGCACACCTAAACTATGTTGTTTACTATTATTTTCATGATGGAAGTGAAAATTTGTGTGATAAGGCCTATGAATAAATACATATCTTAATATGTTCCTTTTACTAGTTATCATGCCAAAACTAAGGGTTCGAAGCCTTGGGACCTTGAGCCACAGGGACTCCAAACGTTGGTGTGAGACAGTCACCCTACCTATTTCATAAACGCCACTATTTGACCATTTTTTTATATATGGATATGTCATTGTGGCCCAAGTGAGAAAAATTAAACTTATATGGGTGTGTGAGGGGATGACATTGAAATGGCCAAGGTGGAACCATGAGTAGTTGAACTCTTCCAACATTGTCCTCGCCCATTGATAGTGAAGTGTTATCATGTGGTAGGTATTAGATTAGTGTATTGGCAGTGTTGACCAGTCTAATCACAATCCTCGTTGTAGAACCCTATTACCACCCAATGCCCACCTCCTTGTAATTTGGTTCATCATGAATCTAATATAAGTACATTAACACAGTTGGGTCGGCTAGGGTTAGATTCCAATGTAGGAACTCATTCCACATGAGGAAAACCACCCCTACCTATTCTCTCTATTTAAATGGTATCCTCATGGTAGTAATGCAATGAAAGGCCTAATGTGGACCTGGCATGGATGACCCCATTATGTTGACCTACCAGCGTTACATTGAGGCGACATATGCCACACATATTCAATATTATGACATAGCCTCTTTTAACAAGATAACCTGGAATGAATATAAATTTTGATTTGATTCTCTAGATGAAATAAATTATATATCACCTAAAATATCTCGATGAGGTGATCATGATGACAAGGTCAAATTCAAATTTTGAAAACTTGAAACAATAGGTATTTTGTAACCCCATGTTCATAACATAGATTGAGGTTTGGGTTAAAGAAATAAGGTAACACTTTCCACTTCTCAATGTAAGGTTAGGGGGTGGGAGTGTGTTTACAGAGTGATATCAGAGAAAAGGTTCAACACTGGACCTTTAGGAATGAAGTTGAGATTAGAGAGGTGGGAAAGGTTTAAACTTCTATCTTAATCACTAGTTGTGTGTTGATTTTAGACTTGTAGTTGATATGAACACTAACCTTGATATAATGATGATGTGTTATTTTGTTTTATAACCTATATACTAACATGGCATTTGATTTTGTAATCATCTTAAAATCAACATGCTTGAGTGTAGATATGGAAAGGTGATGAGTATATATATATATATATATATATATATATATATATATATATATATATATATATATATATATATATATATATATATATATTGCTTGAGTTAGCTAACATTTTGCGTGTAACAACATGTCAAGAGACACAATTTTAGAACAAGAAACTAAAGGAATGAGAAGTGTGATGGTAGAGTACATTATTCCCTAATCTTGTCATCATTAAAAATAGGACTTAATGTAGAAAAGGTCACAAAAAAACTCCCCCAATTGGATAGAGACTCTTAGAAATTTTAGCAGTGAATTAAGAAGTTGTAAAGAAAATAACTAAAGGATTTTCAGAGAAAAGAAAGAAAATAAAAGGTGAATCCAATGATCTTGTATATTTTTTCATATTTCCAAAGGCAAAAGCAACATGAGCTTAGTGCTAGGTATCTAGGAAAGCGCAAATCAAAGAACATTCCATCTAAGATTTGGAATATCAAATTGGAGATTAATAGGGAAAGGGGAACCAAGTCAACGGAAAGACATATACAGGAAAGTGAAACAAAGTGAGAGGGGAAATTCCACTCAACACTCCAAAAATAGAGTCAAGTGGAAATGACCAATTGTCTGGTGTTGTAACTAGGAGACACCACCAACAAGGGAAAATAAGAATATTTAAATTCCATAGGAGTTCAAGAAATAAAATCCTCCTACCTTTTTATGGCGAAATTAAGAAGGTTGAAGAGGCAGAATCCTAGATATTAGGAATGAAAAAATACATAAGATTCCATGACTACTCCAAATACATGAAGGTCAGAGTAACCATTTTTAATCTAACTGGAAAAGATGAAATATAATGGGAAGACTTGATAAATGTTAAGGGAATTTGAGAAAATGAATTATCATGGAGGATATTCGAGAAATATTTATGTGATAACTACCTATCTCAGAGGTAATATTATGGAAAAATCAAGGAGTTCCACGAACATAAGCTATGAAAGCTCACTTGGGATGCTTATACTAACAAATTTTTGGATTTGTTGAGATATGTGCCATATATCAAGGATGAGAATGTAAATATTAAAAGGAACCTTAGTGGGTTACAATAATATTTCCAGGACAAATAGAATTTGATGAGCGAGGAACTATGGAGGATACCAACTAAAAGGCTAAGCACTACTATGGTCAGTCTAAGCATAAGGCCAAATTCTGATCAGATTAGAGAAGGAAGGGTAAGACTAATTTCAAGGGGAAGGGGAAAAATTCCTCGGGATACAATAAAATGGAGAAGGATGTTAGGATCACCACATCTGATAAATGTGAATTCCAACAAATGTTTTCTCCTAATAATAGAGATTGGTTTGTTAGATCAACAATAGAATATGTCAAATAGCCTGAGAGAAATTTATTACAATGTTGGGGATGTGGAGAGAACCACTTGCAGAAGGATTACCCTCACTAATAGTAGAACAGTAAGAGATTTTTAAATGAACAAGAGTTGGTAATAGTGAACAATGTGGCTTATATTTTTCCTAAAATATATGCCACATTAGATGGCAGGTAGGAATATCATGAAGCTTTAGTAATAGAAATGGAAGGTGTGGTTGTTAACCACCTATTTAAATTTTAATTGGTCCAAGTTATAATTTTAGTAATATTAGTCTGAAGGATGCTGAAAAATATGTCTTGCAAAAGAGGAATCATCTAGGGTTGTGGTTGGTACAACTAGCCATGGGAGTCAAAAAGAAAGTAACATAAAAATGGAATCATTCCTCGTCAATCTAGGAATCATGTCCACTACAATTTCCCTTAACCTATCGTCATTGTGTCCATATGATTTTCTAATTAGTATGGACTAGATATTATTCCATATAAATAAAATGGATTTCTATAATAAATTTTTATAGTGCCTCAACAAGGAAAGTGAGGAAATAGTGCTATAGGGACTGAGCACACCCATATTTGTCATGAAAATATTAATGTTATAGATGAAGCGATTATAAAAAAGGGTGTGTTTTTTTTATGGTCCTAGTGACCAAGGTATAAGAAATCATTGATTATAGAAAATAAAACAACCCTATCTTAAGGAAATATAGTGATGTATTTCCAAAAGAGTCACCTAGATTAACACCCAAAAGGAAATGTATTTATCCATTGAATTTATTCCTAGAGTAGTGGCAATCTCAAAGGCCCCATATCACATGATCAAATCTAAGATATTAGATTTAAAGATGAAATTGAAGTAAATTATGGATAATGGGCATATCAGACATAGTGTGTCACCCTGGGGATACCCAGTGTTATTTGTGAAGAAAAAGGATGGCAGGTTGAAAATGTGCATTGATTATTAGCAGACAAATAAATCCATACTGAAAGACACATACCTACTACCAGGAATTGATGATGTTTTTTATCAACTAATAGTGGTTTTCGTGTTCACTAAAATATATTTGAGATATGGTTACCATTAGATCTGAATTAAAGAGGAAGACATCCATAAGACATCATTAGGACAAGGTATAGACAAAAAAAAATTATTGTGGTGCCATTTGGGTTAAAAATATATATATATGGTGGTGCCATTTAGGTTAAAATATTCCCCATCCACATTCATGTTCCTCCTGAACAATTCCTTATCCCATATTTTGACAAGTTTGTATTGATCATTATGACCGATATTATATTCTAGCCAAAAACTAGAGAAGAGCATGATGATCATTTGAAAGTAGTGTTGCAATTGCTGAGGGAGAAAAAGGTGTATGTAAAGATTAGAAAATGTGTTTTATTACATTCACAAGTTTAATAATTGGATTATGTTTTCTCAAAATAAGTTGTAGAAATAGATTCCAAAAAATATTAAGGCCATAATGGAGTCGCCCACTACATGGAATTTTAGACAGATAAGATCCTTCATGGGATTGATTTTATATTACCAGTGGTTCAATCAGAAACTTTAAAATATTGTGCATCCTATCATATCCTTGTAGAATAAAAAAATTAAAATAAAATGAACATTAGAGTGTACAACTAGTTTCAATAATCTCAAGATATTGATCAAACATGCAACTAGTTTTAGGATAGTGGATGTAGAGAATTTTTTTTTGTTTTCACAGATGCCTGCAAGGAAGGACTGTGATTCAAATTGGAAATGGCATCAACCCATGGTATTCATCTACGCATGTTATCCATCCACCCATGGAATTTACCTATGGTATTGTAAATGGCATCGACTCATGGTATTCATCCACCCATGATATTTATTCGCCCATGGTAATGTAATTGACCCATGGTATGTATCCATCCATGGTATTCATCCACGCATGGGATTTAACCATGGTATTTTAAGTGGTATCTACTCATGGTATTGGCATATGGTATCTACACATGGTATTGTAACTCAAAAAAGGCTATAAATAACAAGCCTCAGTTTGTAAAAGGACAGATTGTCCACCACAATGTAGCTTCTACAATTATTCTCTATTTTAATATAACAATTTATTCGTGGTTTTATTTTCTTTGTGTTCTCTCTTTTTTTCTTTTGCACAGTAGGAGATGAAGCGCCAAAACTGTGGGCCCCGTTTGGGTAAATTGGTGGTTCAAATTCTCGGGGACGTAACTTTGGCATCCGATCTCTGTTTGACACGCTCAATAGCTCGTTAGAAAGATTTTTCCGAGGAGTACAACTTTTTAATGAGAAACATTGGTCCATTGACCCATTTTACCCTTCGTTTTCCCAAAAGACTTCGTTTAGGGCCTCAAAACGGCTTCAGAAGTTTAGGACCCGAAAAACTGCTAAAAATAGTAAGTTGTGCTGAAGCTGGAAAATTGAAAGAATTGATGCTGCGGGTCCAAATGGAATAGGTAAGAGGCCACCGATATCCACCTGGATCATTCCTCCCTCCTTAGGAAGCAATGGTCTCCATTGCGTTAAGTTCGTCCATGGGGGAACGGGGGGGGGGGAGAATTTTGCTGAACTTGGTATTAGATTCGTCCAGGATGTCGTGGACCTGTTGGCAGATGTGTTGGATGTAGATGTGTCGTTGGTGGGCAGCCATTGAAGGATCTAGTCAAAGTTCATCCATCATTGTGTTCCTTTGTTTCTCGAGGGCATCCTCGAGCAAGATTTTGATAGGATCCCCTGCTCCCTCGTCTTTCTTTCCTTTCGCCATGGGGGATCGTCGGGGTTGCGAGGTTGAACTCCTTATACCCTGGCCACGTTGGGGACATGAAGAGAAAAACAGAGAAAGAGCAGACCCGCTCTGAAACCAGTAATCCATATTTTATGCAGGAATGCAATATAATACATATATAACCATAGATACAGAGATGCAGCAGAAATAATGCTTCAATTTATTATAATCAAATGACTGAAATAAAAATATCTAGGGCGCTGGTAGGCGTATCTCTGAGAAGAGATGTGGTAGCTACAGGCCTCTAAACTGTGTTACAATGAGAGATAATGGAAATGAACAACTAGGGTACTGGCAATGCTTATCTTTGAGAAGAGATGTGTCGGATACCAGCCCCTGAACTGTGTTACAATATAGACATGATCAGAACAAGCGAGCTAGGGTACTGGTAGCGCTTATCCCTTAGAAGAGATGTATTGGCTCCCAACCCCCTGAACTGTATTACAATGAGGCTCGAGGGCCTATTTATTGTTGAGAAAAAATGTAGAATCTGAAACGTCCAAAACCCTAAGAGTAGGAGATGAAGCGCCAAAACTGTCGGCACCGTTTGGGTAAATTGGTGGTTCAACTTCCCAGGGACGTAACTTTTGCATCCGATCCCCGTTTGACGCGCTCAATAGCTCATTAGAAATATATTCTCGAGGAGTACAACTTTTGAATGAGAAACATTGGTCCATTGACCCATGTTGCTCTCTGTTTTCCCAGAAAATGTCGTTTAGGGCCTCAAAACGGCTCCGGAAGTTTAGGACCCGAAAAACTGCTAAAAATAGTAAGTTGTGATGAAGCTGGAAAACTGAAAGAATTGATGCTGCGGGTCCAAATGGAATAGGTAAGAGGCCACCGATATCCACCTGGATCAGACTAGGCAAAGTACTAACATAAGAAGGACATGTAATTTATTACAAGTCAAGAAAATTGCGTGAGTGAAAAAAAAATTGTCACTCATGACTTGGAGCTTGCATTAACAGTGCATGCATTAAAAATGTGGATGCACTAATTTCTTGGAAGAATATTTGTGTTGATGTGATATAATGGAGGGTTGATATATTTTTTTGATCAGACAAAGTTAAATGATAGAGAAGCCAAATCATTGGCTTTTATTAATGAATTTTATTTTGAGATCAATCATATTAATGGTAAGGAGAACATAAAGGAAAATGCACTTAGCAGGATCTTGAAAGTAGCTCAGTTGATGACCATGCGCACTTTTGAAGTTGACATCATTAAAATAATCAAAGAGACTTTAAAACATGATGAACACTTCTAGCATCTAAATAAATGCTTACAATAGGAACTATAGGGATTATTGAGCAACAATTACAAACTCACTAATTATGGTATGTACTTATTCAAGTATAAATAGTATGTGTCCTATGTGATTGAATTAAAGAAGATCATAATGGATGAGTTTGACAAGAGTCCTTATTCAGGTCATCCTAGAAACCAAAATATCATAACAAACAAAAGAAGATATATTATTAACCAAGAATGAAGAAGAAAATTATTGAACACATTGCTTGGTGTCTGGAATGCTAAAAATTCAAAGTGGAATGAAGACACCTAATGGGCTTACTACAACCAATTCTAATTCTTGAATGGAAGTGGGAATTCCTATCCATGGACTTCATTATAGGTTTTCTAGAAACATCTAGACAAAATGATACTATCATGGTGGTAGTGGACGAGTTGAGAAAGGAAACTCACTTCATAGCTATCAAGTTCACCCACAAGGCCATTGATATAGCTCAATTTTTCATGAAGGAAATATTCATGTTACATGGCACACCCAATAATATTATTCCAAATCAAGATACCAGTTAGACATCAAGATTTTGGAAGGCATTGTTTGTTGATTCCAGATACCATCTAGATTTTACTACCACATATAAATTTCAAATAAATGGCCAAATAGGAATTTTGAACACAATTTCATAGGACATGTTCAAGCTGTATGTCACACATCATCCAAATAGGTTGGAGGAATTGCTAGAATTATGTTCTCGCTAATACAGCACCATCCCAAATTTCACTACATTCAAGTTTCGAAGCCTACTTCACAGCCAGATCATGTGTCTCCTTTTTTTTTCAAGTGTAATTTTTTATGGTTTAAAATGTCTTGAGTGTTATTGAGCCTTCTCAAGTGTTAACGTGTGAATTAGAACATCTCTATGTGAAATTCATGATCACAATACCTTTCTTGTTGTAAAACAACACATTTGCATTGTAGTCACACACACTCTACTATTTATAATTGGCCTAATGTGAATAAAGTTGAGTTTTTATGTATATTCATTGTTGGTTAAGTTTTTCTAAGTTTTCCCGATGAGTTAGTATGTGTCGCATGTGATTTTATGTCCATAACTCATCTTATCCACCCCTTTACCAATCATACAGACTTATACAATTTATGGTTGAAAAGTGAGCCCATTAAGGTCAATAACACATTATTTCACTCCAAATACTTGATGGGAGACCCTTTGTTGTCTAGAAGTGTGTCTTGCACCCTCCCAAAGATCTAAGCACACTCCAAAAGCATAAAGAAACTTCCCTTTTCTGAACTGTGCCCTAAAAAAGTGACTAAATCTTCCTTGAGCAAACTCCTTCATCTCGAAGAAGCGCACCCTCCTTTAGCACACTAACACATCCTGAAGACTGAAATATTAGAACTTCAACCTTCCCCAATGTTCTAGCACCTTCCTCAACTAACTTTAGTGCATTGTCGCACATGCATGAAGCCTCAACCTTCAGCCTTCAAGCGTGTGCCCTACTCCCTTCCCGAGGCCTCTTAAGCACATGAGTGCACCATGAAGGCACAAATATGCAAAATTTATCCTTCCAGAGTGCACCTTGATCCCTCCATCTTTCCCTTGGGTGAATGGTTCTCTTGGGAAGCCCAAAGCCTTCCCTATAATATTCCAAAATAGGAAAGAAACAATATGGAACATAAAACTAGGAATAGCAGTGAATATCAACACATAAAGTATGAAACAATGAAAGAGCCATATTATTATCCACATCAGCAACAAATAAGTACAATATACTAAGGCACAAATAAAACAATCAAGGAAAATAAGCCTCCAATGAACAAACACACCCAAGCATGAGATGTTGTTTCTATACAAAATGTCAGAGAATCAATACATCATATTCCCAGTGAGTATAATTTCTATTGGTAAATAAAATAATATGGATCTCCTAATATATGGCTCAACAAATGTCAGGAATACAAACCTATACTCCCAAGCACCTTTCAAAGACAACCCAGAAAGGGTTTCCGGAAATACACAAAATACAAAATGGTGAACTACAACCATAGAGATGAAGAATCAGTACAACTATATAGCTAAAAGGAAGTGGCTAAAATGATGTAGAATTAGATGGGGACTCCTCCAATATACTTTCCAATTGAAAGTCTAGTCCCTTCACTCGAAATAGAACTCGCAAAATGAGGCACTGAACCCTCCACTGCAACTACTCAATAGAATAACGCAGTATATGAGGAAAATTGTGTTGTAAGGGATGGTAGCAGCTTTTCCTGATGCCAAATGATCAAATAATGCTCAAGGAACTCCCTTGGTAGCCTCTCGGTGGAAGGGCTCCTCCCTCCACTGAAAACAATCTCCTCAAATGGCCCTATCAATCCTCCAGTGCTTCTGCCCTACAAAACAACACAACCCTAGAAGGGACTACGCTGTGGATGATGGCTGAAGCTTGGCATAATGCCAGAAGGTGGAAATGCAGCTCAAAAAACCTCCCCTACATGGGCACTTGAAGTCCCCTGAGGATGAGGGTGGGATTCTCGCTCAAGAACACCTTTGTGCTAAACAGCACAGTAGACTCTGCTAAACAGCTGAAGCGTTCAAGAAGTCATAAAATACCAGAACATAAGAAATAATCATAATGAAATCTATGGATGCTTTCCCTTCCTTATATGCATTGTGAGCCTTCTCACCTTAGTCCCCACTCATTAAAGCCACTACTCTCATGGAGAATTCCTCCCATTAACATTGGATTGTGCCTCATTAACTTTCCACTCCCTCCATACCAGTGTTGTTGATTTGGTCAAACTTGACCCCATCCACATGCCTCAACCTCTATTCACACATGAGGGTGCTTTATCCAGATACTAAGATGATCCTCATTCATGGTAGGAGTGATTTTATTCCTACTAATAAGATTTATGGGTATCCCTACCCTCTTATTCATCTATCTAAGTGAAAAAATAAAATTTTAATATTCCAACTAGCTGAAATCTAATTTGGAATATTACAGTCCTCCCCTCCCAAATGTTGATTGTACTCAAGCAAATGTAAGGGTGAGTGCTACAAAACTTCTCCTCTTCCCCTTGTGGGACCCACATATGATAAGCTCCTCCACTGAACTAGGTGTCCTCCAATCAATATATCCCTGAGATGCTCCTCCCAAGTGCTCAAGTTAGTCAAATGGATTACATAATAAGGAAACAGGAGATCTACCGTAGCTACCATATATTGTCCAATTTTCTCCCTGAAGCATGAGGCATAATAAGTGTGGGAGATCTCACTCCCAATGGAAAACTACAGTCCATGTGCCATCCCTCCATTCAAGCCAACAATAATGATAAAAACATCATCAACATAGGGGATCAAAATCAGGGATACACTAACTACCATATGAAACACTGGAAGATGATAATAGTCCCTCAAGTGGAACCAACGCAGTTATGCTCCTAGATGCCTCAAAACATGGTATGATGAGTGGCTTCCCAATGAATTTCTTTCTGCCACTATCCTCTGACATGCCTGGAGAAAGTGACTGATTTGTGGTGTCAAATGAGTATACCCCGAGCAATATATCATCTCCCCAAAACCTCCTAGGGAGTGGCCATTCCCATCACTGATTGTGGCCCCAAGTAGACCATGAAGTCTAAAGGAAAGAGTGTCCCATTTTGGAGAAATGGACTATAAATTAATGGAAAAGGAATACAAGTACTTGGTTAGTTGATCATTATGCACAAAAACACAATCTTTACCATGTACCTTGAGAAAGTTGGTGAAGTGGTTCATAGATTAGCCTTCCCCTATCTCCATCGGAAAGGGAAGTGGTTGTGACAACCTTGCAAGGTGGTTGTGTTCCTCCTCAATCTCAAAACAAACCATACACCTGTTGATATGCTGGTGCACTTCCTCTTTGAGACCTTCCCAAGAAAATCCCTCCATGATGGTTTGATATGTCCCCATGAAATCTATGTGATCAGAGAGGAAAGCTTCATATGCTGCATGTAGAAGCTTCTCTTTGAGCTTAGAAGCTCTAGTCAAGAAGATCCTATTTTGATAATGGATGAATTCATCTATCACTGCATACCTCTCATCTGTCAGTTGACCATCAAGTACTCTGCATGTGAAGAGATCCTTGGAATATTCGACCAATAGCAAGGATTTCCGATAGGTATCTATACCCAATAATGACAACATTGTTGGTATGTGTGGTAAAACACCTATCATTTTGTTTCCCTCCTCCTCCTTGACATGTTCCATGCCAAATTCATATGCTGGGATGTTTTTATCCTACATCTGCTACCTCTGTTGCCTCTCTTGTAGTTGCTCCTACTCAAGTAGGGGTTGAAGTTTATGGAGGTTAGCCTTCAGTAGGAATCTAGCACCCAGCTAAACATTTTGAGTTTTTCCAATGCATGCATGAGTGCCCACATCCCTCTACCATATATGGAAGATCCCTCCCTATGTGGGGGTATCTTCATGTTCTCTACAACCATGGACTAACCTCCTTGCACCATGATGGTGCCATCATCCATCCTTGAAACATATCCTCTCAGTGCAAGTTACTTGGTGAGAGTTGGTAATACTGATACTAGGAGAATGTCTCCCTCCTCCTTGAACCTACTAAGGAATTTATGCACTGTGCTAAGTCCTCCCAAGGTTCTCACCTCATATGGATCTATGTGGACTATAGCTTTTTGTGAGAAATATCTAACCAACTCCTGGTCTGGTGGCCTTCCTGGTGGAATGCCTCCAAATAGTACTATATCATGGGCCAAGGTCAACTACATAACCGAATGGACTGTTGGGTCCTTTATTCCACTGCATAAATCAAGCTTTTTCTTATGTGCAGAAACTATCTAAGAGGGATAAGTGTGCATGCCCCTGATCATATGATGCTTACCACTTTTATTATCTATCCATTCCATCTGCAAGGTCTCTCAATCTATGGTGACCTTCCCAAAGTAATCTGTTGTCACTCGGATTGAACCTTAGGCTAAGAAAGGGAATTTTGAGGTAACCTAAAACCATGCTTAGCCAAGTAAATATCCCTACTAGGCCAGGAGAGGGCTCTCTCCATAAATATCACAGCCTAAATTATTGATTAAAGAAGATATTAGGCAAGGTATAGTAGCTTAGGGTTTTGATTTTTTGATTTTGTAGGGTTTTGTTGGATCAGGAGGAGTAAAACAGCTAGGGCAAGGAAAATAGGTCAAGATTTACAGGGTGTTCTATGGGGCAAGGTAAGTACAATGTTTAGCACTTTATGGTTTGATGATGGGATGATCAAGATAGGTGAGGATCTAGAAAGAGCATGGTGAATTCATGTTTTCTTTCTAAACTGAAGAAATTACAAATTATGAATGTTTACCCAAAAGAGAGCATAGAAATTATGGATTCTGTTCATCTAACTTGAAAAAATTAATTTAATAGCAATGAAATGATGGATTAAGTAACAAAAAATTCTAACATATGAGAATAAAATAAGAAACTTAAGCTACACACAATACCACATGGGTCCCATAAAAATAGCTACAAATTTGATTAATGTCCAGCCCAAAACTGATTCAAAAGTATGTCTCTTGATATGCCAAACCTCCAAATGAATCCAACCATTACAATGACTAAGAAAATACATCATATATACCTCAAAACCGTTATTCCTTTCCTCAGGGAGTCAAATCCATGAGATAGGGATCACTTTCACCTACTCCCAAATAAGAATATGAAGACTAGGAAAACTCAACAATTTGCCTCTAAAAGGGAGGAAATTGATTCATTTGACCTCTAGAAGACTTATCTAATGTATATACCCTAGATAAAAATAAAAACATGAAATTTACATATATCTTGACCCTTTACATCACTAATTTTCTCATTTTCCCAAGTAAAAAGTCAAAAAGTGAAAATTGTGTTGAATACAATGAAAATTGCATATTCCTGGCAAATGCAGAGCGCCATGACAGAAAAAAAATAGCCTCTTTTGAAAGCAACGTTTTGAGGCCTTTCTAGTGTCCAAAGCAGCTCCGTCATAGCTTATTCAAAATCTCTCTGAGTCTAGTTTCCAAATATGCCTCTAGTTCCCAAAATGGTGTCCATCTGCCTTGTCAAAAACCTGTTCTCCCAAGACTGGTAAAC
Source organism: Pinus albicaulis (assembly GCA_034641835.2). Taxonomy (NCBI): domain Eukaryota; kingdom Viridiplantae; phylum Streptophyta; class Pinopsida; order Pinales; family Pinaceae; genus Pinus; species Pinus albicaulis. The sequence goes on from CM076578.1 coordinate 968,043,870, forward strand.
GCACAACACCAAGGTCAAAAAGGAAAGAAAACAATATCTACTAGCTGATCTTCTTGCAAGGAATCATCATCATAAATTTGTTTACTCACAACAATTTCCTGTATAGTTTCATCAAGCTCCTCATCAAAATTATCTTTAATTTCATCATACTTAGGCAAATCAGTTTGAGGAGAAACTTCGTCAAATATGAACATTGAAAAGGGAGACTGTCTTTCTTCATGATGATCTATAAATCTAGTTTGAGGACTGTCCTCATTTAAACATAGATTTTAATTTTGAAATATGGAAGAAGTTTTACCAATACTTTCTTTATTATGTGAACTCAGCAAACCTACATTAGCTTGGGTTGTAATATGACTATTTAGGAGTTGATTCATCTCATCTTCAGACAGAGGAGAAAGTACTTTTTGTCTTGTTTTGATAACACAGTAATTTTCTTCTTTCTCTCCTAAATATTCACAAGGATGCTTAATATCTTCTTTAACCTTTGGCTGATCAACTTGTTGTACTGCTATAGGAATTGTCTCCTGTGGGAAGACTTTATGAACATGAAGACAATATACATCATTTTTTTCTTCCATGAGAGAAAACACTTGCTCTTTTTGGTGACGAAAAGGATTTTCATGCAAAGCCTCCAAGATCTCTTCATCCATGAACTCATTATCATCATAAGAATCCTTTATTTTTTGAATGAAAACCTTAAATTGATCACAAAAATTATTAATCAGAGACAAATAAGGATAGGAGTCCTTGTATTCTTCATAAAATATTCAATGGAAAAATCTAAGTGAAAAAATACTGGTGGGTGGCAAACCTTCATACCAAGATCATGATTTTCCTTCAAGAGAAGCCATGAACATCTTTAAGAGAAAATCTTCAGGAAATTCAACCTTCAACTTGTGTATATGCATGTGAAATTTAACCAGATGTAAAGCAGCGTCATTCTTGTCATCATCTTTAAACATAGGTAAATTCATTTTCCAATCTACCTTAGGAACTTTATTTGGGAAACCTGAAATGTGATCTCGGCTCATGGGAGCATGTGTTCTTGCAACAATTTCCATCTTGAAAAATCTTGAAGCTATTGATCTTCATGCAGAGGAGTCGCCATCAGGTGTTGATTTTGGATTCTTTTTCCAGTGGAGTCTTTGATCAACCTTAAATGTGTGGAGTTGCCAGGTTGATGATTTTAGCCTTCATATGCATATGACCGTTCTCCACCATCAACAATAAAATCTAAACTTTGATGATCTTTACCACAGAAGATCTGATCTTACTTTTTCTCCCCAGTGGAGTTGCCAAAATATTATCACTCAGATTGAACCTCAAGCTGAGAAAGGCAATTCCGAGGTAGCCTCAAACCATGCTTAGCCAAGTAGCTAGCTCTAATAGGCCAGGAGAGGGCTCTCTTCATAAATATCATAGCCAAAATGATTGAGGAAAGAAGATATTAGGCTAGGTATAGTAGCTCAGGGTTTTGATTTTTTTATTGTGTAGGGTTTTCTTGGATCAAGAGGAGTCAAATAGCCAGGGCAAGGAAAATAGGTCAAGATTTGAAGGGTGTTCTATGGGGCAAGGTAAGTAAAATTTTTAGCACTTTAGGGTTTGAAGATGGGATGATAAAGACAGGTTAGGAGCTAGAAAGAGCATGGTGAATTCATATTTTCTTTCTAAACTGAAGAAATTACAAATTATGAACGTTTACCCAAAACAGATCATCGAAATTATGGATTTCGTTCATCTAACTTGAAAAAGTTCATTTAATAGAAATGAAATGATAGATGAAATAACAAAACATTCTAACAGATGCATAAAATAATAAATTGAAACTAAACACAATACCACATTAATCCCATAAAAATAGCTACAAATTTTATTAATGTCTAGCCCAAAACTGATACAAAAGTATGTCTCTTGAGATGCCAAACCTCCAAATGAATCCAACCATTACAATTAATGATAAAATACATCATATAGACCTCAAAACCACTCTTACTAGCCTCAGGGAGCCCAATCCATGAGATAGGGATCATTTTCACCTACTCCCAAACAAGAATTTGAAGACTAGGAAAACTCAAATATTTTCCTATAAAATAGAGGAAATTGATTCATTTGACCTCTAGAAGACTTATCTAATCTATCTACACTAGATAGCAGTAAAAACATGACATTTAAATCTATCTTGACCTTTTACATCAGTAATTTTCTCGTTTTCCCAAGTAAAAAGTCAAAAAGTCAAAATTTTGCTGAATATGATGAAAATTGCATTTTCCTGGCAAACGCACAACGCCATGATAGAAAAAATAACATGTTTTGTAAGCAACTTTTGGAGGCCTTCCCGATGTCCAAATAAGATCCATGATAGTGCATTGGAAATATCTCTGAGTCTAGTTTCCAAATATGCCTCTAGTTCCCAAAATGGTGTCCATATTCTCTGTCAAAAGCCTATTCTCCCAATACTGGTAAACACGCAGCGCCAAGGTCAAAAAGGAGGCAAAAACATGAAAATTTGGTGGTTTTTTGCACTTTTGACAGACCATTTCTCCTCCAAATGTTTTGAAACTTCCTACGGTTTATGTCTTCATCATTTTGAACATGATGGCAGTGGAAATTTTTCAATTTTATGACCCCAAAAAGAGCACATCTCCAGTGGCGTTGCGCATTTTCCTGAATTTTTGCGTGCCAAAATTGCTCAAAAACTCAAAAATTCACTAAAGTGACAAATGTGCTAAAAAATTTCCAAATGTGTGAGTTTACTTGCTGATAAAGGGCTTCAGGCATGAAGATACACCTTAGCAATTATTTCTAACCTCTCCTTCTTATTTTTCTCGGTCAAAGCTTAAATTTTTACATGGGCTCTTTTGAGCTTGGCCCTTGTAATTTTGTTTCTCATGCAATAGTGCTTTGTCGTTTTCCTCTGAATATCATTGTCCTTCTTTGCCTTCTCTAACAAGCTCTCTAGATGTAAATTGGCTCTATAAAGCCATGAATCTCTATCTCTTCTAATCTCAAGGGCAAGAAGCTCACTTAGAGTGAGCTGCTCTGCCAACTTAGCTTCTCTTTGTCTCTCACGGGCTAGAGCTCTCTTTATCCCTATTTTTTTTTGTCTCTGTCTTGGAGGCTAATCCTCCTCATCATTAATATCACCAAATCTATCTAAGGTATCCTCCAACAAGGCTTTAGCCCTTTCTGCATCTTTCTTTGCTTTGATGGTCTTTACCTCATTGATAATCTGCTTGGTCTTCAACTTCTGATTTTCTTACTCAAGAAAACCAATCACATATTGTGCTCTGTCAATATTAGCTTTAATTTCACTAATATTTTCCTCTTTCCCTCTGATTAATGCACTGTAGATTCTATCCTCATCCTCCTCATCAAGATCAATCAGCTGAAACTCCTGCTCTGTTTCATGTTTATCCTCCTACTCCTCAATGATTGACTCTTTAGCCTTTTCCTTTCCCTTGTCTACCTATTTTTCTGATGAAGAAGACATGGCCCCTTTCAATCCAAGGGAAGCAAACACATGCCTGTGGCTTCTCTGATAGGTCCTAGGAAATGGCTCAACCTCAGTCACATTAGCCCAAGTTACCTCAATATCCTTCTCACTACTTGATGCCTCAGTATCATGATGTGATGATGAAGGTTTATAGAAAGGTGATGAAGTAGGATCAACATGAGGTGAATGGACTTGAATAGGGGGTGATGTATGAGTAGCAGGCTGATATGGAGAAGTGGACATGGGAGGATGATACGATGAAGGGATACTCTGCTCATGATGACTAGGTTGGGAAGTGAAAACTTCATTTGCAATGAATGTGTCCCATGGGATGTTCTCTTGATCAAGTTGATGCATGACTATCATATTGAGAAGGGAATGGAGAAAAATACTCTGCATTTGATGATTATAATCCTTCTCGTGAGAAATGTATGCCATCTTGTCAATGTTGTAGGAGATATAGTAAGGTATGTGAATCATTTTGGCTCTAGTGAAGTGCATGAGGAATCAAATATAGTATGATTAGAGTTGAGAAAACCTCACCTCACAGGTGAAGTATTTCATGATTATCTTCATCATAGGGATATATCATTCAAGGAGATGAGAGAAAGGAAAAATGGACTTCTTGTCATCCTTGTATCTAGGTTTGACGTATGGTTCATAATAGCTTAGATCAAGTTTTTCTTGTTTAAGCCATTTCCATCCCACACTAGGGATCCCTGTAGTAGCTGAGATGGCATTGGTGGACATGGTAAAAGTGATCCTAGAAAGAGTGAACTTCGTATCATGAAGATTTGTGATGAACAACCTTGTCAAAACAGGGTGATACTGAATCTGTTGCACTTTCTCACAAAACTCGAAACAACCAACATGTTTAAAACATGACACAGTGAGAGGAGAAGCCATGAGTTCCTTTGTGGTTACTGGTTCATATCTATTAATTTTCCCTCCTTTTTGGTCATCTCCCCTTGGTATTTTGTCCTCACTAACACCTCTATCCTCCTCTTCAGACATTTCAAATTTTTACTTAAGAAACCCTAGGGTAAAAATGGAATGAGATGAAGGGAGAAGGAGATGATATGGCTAGATTAGGTAAATGAAGTGAATGAGTGTAAATGGAAAACTTAGGTCTCTAAAAACCCTAGGAATTAACAATGCTCATGACTTATATCTGTTTAGGGAGTTGAATAAGTATATGGTGCATGAAAAATGAAAATGAAATGGAAACTAGGGTTTCTTAAGGAATAAACACTTCAAATATTTAATGGAAACCAAATATATTAGGGGAAAGGTGAATTAATGTGCACTTACTATTTAAAATCTCCTTGGAGAAGTTTGGGATAAGATTGACCTTGATGGAAGTGGTGAAAATCTTCACAACCCTCATTGTGCAAGCACGCAAGCAACTGGGCAAACGCGCAGTGTCAAGTCAAACGTGCAGCGCCACCCTAAGAGCATGTAGCGCCAGTTTTAATTGCTCTTGTTTTTCTGGGAAAATGTGCAACGCGGCTGGGTAAATTCACAACACAAATCAAACGCGCAGTGCCACCCTGAGAATGTGCAGTGCCTTGAAATTTTGACCCAAACTGCTTCTGAAAATTCAAAATTTCTCCTTTGATGAAAACTCTTGATGGCTAAATGGAAACAATGGCTTCTGTTGAGATGCTTGATAGGCTTTATAGCTTTAATGGATTTGAAATTTCAATTTGAATTACCCACTTTTATAATGTTCACTTTTCCTTTGGCACTAATACTCTTTTAATTTCCTAACCTTTTGGCATTGCAGGTTGATCCAAAATGGAGTTTGGATTTATTTTCTTTCACATAGGCCAAATGATTGCATGATTTCATTTGATAGCTTGGGATTAAATTTATTACATATAAAAACATAAAATTACATTTGGAAAAATAAAAATAAATTGCATATTGAATTTTATATCAAAATGATATTTTGATATAAAAATCATTAAACTAAAAAAATACAACTTTGAAAGTATAATAATTACATTATGAGCCCATGTGGTGTAGAATAGTCGGTGATGGGGTGCATTGTTAAGGCACTCTGTTCTGTAAGGTCACCGGTTCGAAACCCGTGGGTGGGATGGAAGGAGAAAAAATGGGAAGATTAGGATTAGTCTAAACGAGAAAAAAAAAAAATAATAATTACATTATGATGATTTTAATTAATCGCTCTCCTATATGTGTTGGCCTCATCTAAATGAAGGAGTGACCTTGAGAAATGAAAAGCCCTAATGAACTAATGGGACTTCTTTTTTTACTTGACTTTTGAATGAGATTTTGACTTTAAAGACTTCCAAATGAACAGAGCATCTCCATAGGTGTTTTTATGATCAAGGAGACATGAGAATGAGTCAGCCAGTATGATCTTCTAAGGGAGAATGAATCTTATTTGACAAGGAAAACCACCAGTGGAAAATTTTTATGTCATGACCTAATGGAATGATGAAAATTTTATTTAGAATGGGATACCTAAGATGCACATGCAAATGTGTTTTGATCCTTGGTGGAAGTATGAAAATACTGACACTAAAATTGGCTCCAGTTGGGGATGGTAGCTCGTTGGGAGGTGCCAAGAACACTATAGACCAAGTTCCTATTCATTGGGAAATGGAGTCCAATATGTAAACTGAAACTAAAACTGAAACTAAAAACATACTAAAAACTTCAACACACAATAACAGATCATCAAAGCCTTAGGGCCTTCACCTCGAGCTTCAAACCTTGATGAATTCTATCAACACTTTCTGAAACTAAAATAAAATCTATCTAAAAAGATACCAACCTAATCTAATCTGTTGTACAATTTCCAATTGGGTGAAATGATCCTTCCAATGTAACCAATCCAAGAGATGGATACTTACTAAATTTCTGCCTTTACCTACCTCAAGCAGGCAGAATGATGTACATGTAGGCAACTCACAATAAAAATTGAAACCAAGGCTAACGCTCACAAAAAAACAACATTAATCTTCTCCAATGCTTGCAAAATACTATTGAAAGGATTTTGAAAATCCTGAAGCATTACCTTGTCTTGAAATCTAGCAACAAAAATACCAGTACTCCCTTCATTCTGATCTAAAAGAACACTTGTTTGTTGATCCATAGAAAGGCATAGGGAAGTATAACCTTCTGCTATCTGAGTGTTGGCTAAAAATTCCTCAAGCATGGGTAACTCAGATTCTATCTCTCGCATATTGTCTTCCTCTGGTTCACATTCTTAAAATTCATAGTCTAAGTCATCCTTAAACAAGAAACATTCTTTAGGATTATCAAACATGACATCCCTATCATCTTCATGAAGGAAAACAATATCTACTAGTTGATCTCCTTGTAGGGAATCATCATCATAAATTGGTTTACTCACAACAGTTTCCTACATAGTTTCTGCTATAGGGTAAAATGCTTGGGCTGTTGGTTATCGAATATCCCTCTTAGGGCTTTTTGGTGCCCAAGGCAGATAGTAAGATTAGCTGTATAGTTCACAAAGAAGATGCATATATGTTCATGTTAACTTAGACAACTAGATAAAATGAGATGGAAGATTACCTCTTTTTAGATCCCAAAGTCTTTGAAGAGCACTAAGTAGTGAAACAGGAATCCTCCCTCACTAGTTCCAAATCCCGACCCTACAATCAAACAAAGCACCCGTGTAATATCTACCACAATATATTTCCTATTAATTAAGTTAAGATATGACAAATATTAAACAATGCACATCTAAGCCATTCATCTCATGCTATATAAGTAACTGAGAAACAATAACAATATTTATGCATTGAATGGACAAAACAGATACCATTCTATTTATTTATAAAAAGGAGGATTACAACCACTGGTTGTACCAAGCCCTCCTCAGTCTTCCAATCTCTCTCTCTCTTTCTTTGAATGTGGTGATGTCTTAATCAACAAGTTATCAATGAACCTCTTTGATCTTTGACCTTAACACTACAACAACAAACACTCTACTTCACATGTATTCAAAAATCCTTCAACCCTGTACCAAGAGCCTATAGCTCCATTTTATAGGAGATGGAGAGGGAAAACCTTGCCTTTCTCCTTCCACCAGTTCTAAATAGAAAAACCAAGATTTTTTCTCAACTTTCCATGATTTTTCCTTTCTTGAGAGTCTAGTTATTTTTGGTAAGACCCAATAAGAGGTTAGTGCCTTGTAGTTTCTATTTTTCACTGACTTTCTATGAGAAAAAGCTGGAGTTTCAAATCATTCTCGACTAGTTTTCCTGTTTCAAAATCAAAACACGGGTAACGCTGCCCTCTAGGCTAAACAGAGCATTTCTCTAGCCACTAACACGACCTTTTCAAGGATCAGGCGCGTTATAACCCACTTTGGCTTTATAGGGGCGCATTACCTTAGTAGAAGTAGGTTTAGTTTAGGCCTCTTTATTCCTTCCATACTTATCTTCTCCTCTGAGTTGATGAGGAGGTTATTTGACCTGTAACAGATGCCTTGTGAGGTCAGAGTTGAAGATGATGGCAAAAATACTTTATAATATGTGTAGTAGAGCTAAAGATATTGAAGGACCGAGGAAAACTTGAAACAACAACATATGTCATAAAATATAGTGTCTATCTTGAGTCAGGAATTCCCATGCTCAGTAGCTAATCAACATGATTTATCTAGTACAGAGATATGAAGAATATGTCCACCAATAGGCATAATGTGGAAGTGTCTACCATAATATGATCAGGCTAAACAAGTCGTCTCCATAAAAAATATCGCAACTTGGGGAAGGAAACACAACTATAATGATGTAACCTTTTCCCCAAGGTCTTGGCCGCCGCTTCACTTAAACTGAATATTTCACGACATTTGAATGAAGGAGATGTCATCGAACATGTGATAAATTGTCTAATTACCAATCGATAATGAAAACTATTAACAGAAGCGAAGGTGGCCACCGATAATGATGATGGTCCCTAAGATGCACAGTACAATCTAGCGAGTGTGAATAAAAGGAGTTGAAGTCGAACACTCGTATAATCATTCGATTGGGAGCCAATGATGAAGACCCCTAATCAAACACAAGATCACCTACCACTGATGTCTGCAAGTATCTAGGTACTGATGAGTTTCTGGACCAACTTCCTAGATAAGATGTTGAATTCGATAGGAAGAGGACTGTCAAAAGGTAGGCACTGAGGCGTCCTACTTCAGTCAACAGGAAACGAAAAAAAAGATGATTTTGTTCTTGATGGAAATAATGAATAGAAAATGGGGATAACTAATGAAAATTAATTTCTGGCATAATGATCGGTTTGGTTGATATGGGGAGCAGTAGATAGCAAGATATTCTTGAACAATAGAAGGCACTCTAATAGGGTAATAGGCAGCTGAGGCTTAATGAACACCAAAAAGTATTTTTAGGATTTTACCAGTGTAGGAACATTGGGAGATGAAGGCTAAAATCATAGATGGTAGGGTTTGGCTAACTATGAAAGAGTTTTTTGGGAAGTGCCATGTTCAATATTTTTGCTGCCAAATCGACCTTTCTTAAACGTAACAGAGGTAGTATCAATTTTGTCCAAATTTTTCCCCGTCTGATTAGGTTTAACGAGTCCAGATGAGTAAACTTGGTGAATTTTTCATATTTAGAGAGTTGAAAAATGTCGTAAAAGACAACTTCTGGGGTGGGGGGGGGGGGTACCTTTTTCATGTCTTGATAACCGGCCATGAAAAAGGAAGAATAGTAAGCCTGAAATAGTTCATTTTCCATGGGTTAGTCCATCAAAGATGAAAAAGTGAGAAATATATGTTCGATGGACGTCTACCTCATTTTTTTAGGAGTACGAGGAGACAAATTAAACTCAATGTTCTTTGTGAAATTTTAACTAGTCCAACAGAGAAAAACTCGGTGTTCTCCATGAAATTTTAACGAGTCACGTGGAGAAAAATCAGTCACTTTTTTTGTTTAAATAACTTTGAAAAAGAGGAAAAGAATGGCTCTTGATTCTCTGTCATGGTATTTTAACGACTCAAAAAAGATAACCCGGGGTTTTTTTAGTTTTATGAACTAGAAAAAGTCCCTAAAAAGAAAGCTCAATGCTTCTTCATGTCAGTTTTAATGAGTCTGAAGAAGAGAACTCCGGGTTTTTTAGATTAACGCGCAAAAAAAATACCATAAAAAGAATGCTCGAAATCGACTTCATGTAATCTTAACTAGTCCGAAAAAGAGAACTCGAGGTTTTTCAGATTAACGAGCAAGAAAAATACCATAAAAGGAATGCTCAAATAAGGGTTGAACATGGTTATATCTACATTTAGATCTTGATCACTAATCAGAACATCGATAACTAAATGCAATAGTTGAGACACATATGTAGCAAGAATTCACGACTTTTTGCAGACTAGCTAAGAGATTAATGCCCTAGAAATGGCTATAAGAAGGTCATAAGACTTTAATTTTCACCGTTTTGAATGCTGTGAAGAAGCTCTGGGGTGAAAAAATATGAAAAATTCAGCTAGTGATTGCGGTCAATCCGGGCAATGATTATTCTTCCCACGAGATCCAAGTAAGAGCTGGAACCTCCTGCTATCATTTTATTTTGTTTTTATGAAGTTTTGCTGGTTCAAAATGAGAAATTTGGTAGGCCCTAAAAAATTTTAGCGGTAAATGCGGGCCAGTAGTGCTGGACCCTCGTTAAACGCACCTTCTGTGAAGGAAGGGTGCATTAGCATGCTCTTTTTTTCTCTATAATGCATGTTAGGAACAAAGCATGTTTTAAGAACTCATTGATGAGAATTTTGAATCATTCCAGGCAATTTATAATCGGTTGAAAACATTTTATTAGCAGGTATTCAACTGTTTATCATGAGTATCTGGTAAGAGAGAGAAAATGAACGAGAGGAAATATATATGGCCACCGATGCTGCAAGTTTTATGGCTCTCTGTAGGTGCAATTTGCTAAAATATGCACGGGTGGAACTGATGAGGGCTCAAGAGGTCCTACTGAGGTGGCTGATTTAGAAATGGGACAAGCGCCACCATGTATTTTGTATTGGGGGCAATAAACTCTCAATTGAGAAGGATGATATCTATTTTTTGGTCGGCTTGTCGTATCTTGGACCGAGGCCTAACTTGACGAGGTCCAAAGCAGATCCTTGCTCTACTGCTGATCTTATTCTTGCTCATTGTACATGCAACATAGAGGCAGTTAGTAGCTGGGTGCGCATCGCACGGGTGGCTTTGAGACTACTGAGGTCTCTACTATGGATGATCGTTCACTTGGCAGGGGCCAAGATTCAACATGTTGCCACCAAGGCCCAGATGTTGCTAGCCTTAGATTGTATGCAGCCTCAGGTATTTGACTGGTGTGATGGAGTTTTCCGTCGAGTCCGGGCAGAGCTTACAACATGCAAGACCCATACCCAAAGAGATTTTGGGTACGACACACTGATTGTTTCTTTCCTACTAGAGCATGTGCTAGTGATGAGACCCAGGATGATTATAGCAGAATTCGGCCCACGCAAGCTGAGACAGGCTCGATGTGCAGCTTTGATCCCGCGGACTGGGGAGGGTCCAGTCCATCACTATTTTGATGATGGGTTCTTTGATTGGCTTAGCTCTCAGATCATTAAGATTTAGGATTATCCCTATGCATGGATGAACTTCACTGGAGATCTGAAGCTAGTGTTACCCCCTGGCACCCGGTGGGGGCTCGATGGTAAGAATGGAATGATCAGCGTACTTAGGAAGTATTTTTTATCTTTTGAATGTTTATCCATTTTTTTTTTTTTGTTGTTTTGTTTAAATAGGGTGAAAATAGGTTTTGCATGAAGCTTGTTTGCTTGACACAGATGTGGCACCTATCCTCCCAGCTGGGGCCACTTTTTATTCATGTCGAGGACTGTAGCTACTCAGGGCTGGCGCAGCGGCAGAGGATGCTGAAGCCGCAGGAGATGATGATACCCAGATCCTACATGAAATCTCTAGAAAATTGGAGGGTTTGAGCATGGGTGTACCACCTCTTCCTATGTGGGAGGTTCCAGTTCATCTACAGCGGCATACCGTAGGTGTAACAGAGAGATACTTGGTGCATCTTGTAGTTCCTTGAGAAACAATTCTTGGCTGTGTACAAGAATCCGTGCTCAAGACATTAAATATTATGTCAAAAAATGTATATATGTGTCTCTGTTTCTTAACCCTTCAAACGTTAGTAATATATTTCCCAAATATCAAATCTTTATTAGCTCTGCAATGCCATATTCCTTATATATTGAAGTGAGTGGATGGAAGACGAAGAAAGAAAAGGATTTTAAATTGTCATGCTGCTTAAAACAGAAACTGCCATCATAAAATCCTGAAGAACTGAAAAAACATATAAGCTAAAGAAGAGGAGCGCCCATTAAGGATGTTTAATTCTTAGATATATAAATATCAAGAAAACTGCAGCTCTAATCACTCTACTTTATTCACAGACATGGAGATGAAATGAAAACTGAGAAAACTCTTCAACACATATGGAATATTGGAGACTTGCAAAACTTTTTCATTCATTCAATATTGCTCAGTACAAAATTAGCCTTCAAAGGTTCAAAACTCGGAACCTTCTTTCTTCCATAAGATGTCCTTAAATACAATCTGAACCAAAATGGTTTTCAGTTATATAACTGATTCTAACTAACCTATAACTGCTTAACTACTCTTTGTGACGGAGGCACATGCCTTGGAAACATTTCATTACATTTGCATAACTTCAGTTAAAATAAAATATGATAACTCCTAATCTAACGGAACTGATGTTCCTGAAATAGCAGCTGACTCAATGATTACTTGCGGCTGAACGGCTACTTGTGGCTGCTTAGCTGGAAATCCTTTTTCTGTATCAATAGAAAATTTCTTACATTCCTTCCAGAGCTTATCCTGAGTTATTGGAGCATTTTTATAACGATGATATTCTACTGTGAAGGCAACAATATGACTGTGAGTGAGGTTACTTGTGAACAATGTTTTCACCATCCACAGTAGAAGGAAATGTCTTTGTAAGAAATTGAATACTGTTTCTCCCTTCAGTATCTGCGTCTTCTCATGTCGGCCATCTGCTCTACTTTTTGAAAATACCAATTGATCCTCATAAAGCTTCCAGGACATAAACTCACCTCCCTCCTTCCAGCATGAGGGTAAACCGGTTCTTATCAGCTTATCAAACGAAATATCAAATTTATTAACCATCTCTTTAATTACCTGTAGCCGCTTCTCTGATGCCTTCAGAAGGTCATTTTTAATGATCATTTTGTTTACTTCTTCAGCGTAGAATTACTGATCCTGTATCCCCATATCTTGCAACTCTTCATCTGTCTTGGCATTAATAAAATTCATGAATTTCTTGGCCCAATTTGATATTTTGATAGCGGCTTGCTTATCCGATAACAACTCTTTTTCGTGATCTGCAACAATGTTCTTCTCTCTGGCAATTACTTTTATGGAGTCCCATTTTGCTTGCATTTCAGAAATGATCTCATTCCATATGAGGTCCTTGGCTTTGATAAGGGAAATATTTCCCTTCAATTTATCCTTGAGTTCTTTGATTTCTTCCTCGGCTGTTCGTAGCTTCTGCTCATTTTCACTCGCCTTTCCTTCCCATCCCTGCATCAATCTAACAGCTGTGTCCAATTCATACTGGGCCTGTTTGCAATCTCTCTCTGCCATTTTTAATTCTGTGTTCAACTGAATAACCTGGGCTTGTGGGTCGGCTCCACCTGCAGAAAAATCAAAAGTACAAGTATGGTTCTGGATTTGATTTTGTAAGGTTATAGCAGTTTGCCTTACCTTATCAAGCTCCTCGTCCTTCTTTATCAATTGTTGTCATAGCTCCTCTTTTTCCTTTTCAACCTCTGCTACTTCGGCTTCCAACGAATGCTCTGCAACTGGAAATTTCAGTTTTTTCCTTAATGAAGAGATTTCTGATTCTGCACTCTTCATCAGTTTTTGAATTGCACTTTTATCATTCGGATCAACCCCGATTTTCATTATGATTTTCTTCAATTCTTCGTTTTGAGTAGTCAATGCCCTGGCATTGGCCTTCTCCATCCTACACTGTTTGACAACCTTAGCAAGCATATTTTCTGTCTTAACTGATGTAGCATGAGTTTTTCCCAAATCATTAACAATCAACTGACCTGTCTGCATGTGGAGATTCATTTTGTCCCACAAGGGGATCTTTTTCACATCCATGACTATATTCAACTCCTTAAAACTGCCGGAGGGTCCAAGGGACATTCCTGTTGGATGCGACAGTGCCATTTTGAACTGATCTTTCTCTAGATCCATTACAGTCAATAATCTTGTTTGACCAGCAGGTATCTGGTGCTCTACTTGTGTTTCTATATTGGCCTTTATTCTTTGATTCCTTTCTTCAATTTGTGAGAAAACTTGCTTCATGGAAGAAGCCTTTTCCACATGAAGTTCTGGTCTGCTAGGAGATGAAGGGCCACCCTGTTCTTCACTGACCTGGAGAGTAAAACCAGGTGAATTGGAGGAGTGGTCTTCTGCTAATTTAGTCCTTTTCTCCTCTCGGGGTTCCTCTTCATCGATCTCAATAACATCGTCTCTCCCTCTCTTGCCCATCTTTTTCAATATTACCGGTGTTTGAATACTGATCCGTGATGAACTTGGCCCTCCTGGATTAGCCAACTTCTCTAAATCCGGTTTTCTCACATGAGTAAAAGCAGCATACCCATTCTCGACCCTTCTTTGTGAAATAATCCCATGTGGGTCATAGGCCCATTTTTCTCCCAATAGTAACTGTGTTCCTTCCAATATCCTTGCTACCTCCTCATAAGCTTGCCTTGTGTTAACAACAAAAGGGCCTACACTCATGGGCAACTTATACATTAATCCCTTCTTCATAGGAAGAAAATGAACTTGATCCACATTAAGACTTTGCCTTATAAATTCTAAGGCAAATAGTCTCATGGGAACGAATGTTGGAAGCCTATAAGGCTCAATACTGACTCCATATAGCCTTATTTCAGAATAATCTTCAAAAACAAACCAGTCTCCATATTTACAGTTAGGTCCTAATTGCAAAAACTCCTGGGCCTTTGGCAGAAACCATGGAGGCAGAGTTCCATTAAGAATTTTATAAGCAGTGGTCATGAAATGATCCACAAATTCAAATAAACCGGCTTCGTTTTCTTCTCTTCTTACCATATCAGTCCAAAGCAAAACTGACTGTTTACTTTTATTACTATCCATTATATTCAAACCAACACTCATTAATTCTTCAACATTATGATATAAAAACAAGTAGACTACCAATGAGGGAAATCTGAAATAACCTGTTAATGGGAAAGCAATCAACTGAGAGTTCACCACTTCTTGCCAAAAGGATGGGATATCCAACACCACTCCTGGTTTCATCATGAGAGTGAACATCCCCAGGGCTGCCTTGTCAATTTCGCGATCATTATCTCTCCCCAGAATCTCCATAATACAGCTAAGAACTGACCTGTATTGAACATTAAATACATCCAAACTGAACTTTCCCGATTCAAATTGTGTCTTCTCCGGGCTTGATACCAAAAACGACATGCAGCGGTTAAACTCCTCATTTGAGAGCTCCTCGAAATATTGAATTAGCGAATCTTCGGAGAACTGCAAAGGAGAATCATTCTCTGGAAAACATAATGCCTGACGCATTAATTGAGCTGAAACCTGCAAAATATTTTCCCCTTGGGAATTCATGACAAAACACTTGCCGGGATACATGGACGAAACTAACTAGGAAATGAATTCGGGAAAGACATGAGTTTTAGGAATACAGGCAGACAACACTCCCGAAATCTGCATAGCGGAAAACACAGGTGACTTGTCGGTGTTCAAGGTCACTTGATAATGCAAAAGAGGATGGTTTACGGATGACGCAGTATCACAGACATCTTTCTCACTATCTAGGAGAGGGCTCAGATTTGACAATCCGGACAATGATGCTCGCTTGGCCACGACTGAAAAGAATTTCGAAAACAATTCAGCGCAAGGTGGCGGGACGGAGTTTGAAACAGGGCAAACAGTCACAATTGAACCACAATAGAACGGAAAAACCCACTTATAGACAACGAAAAACCACAATAAATGCAAGGGTGACGTGGAAAGACAGCAAATATTGAATGACAGTTGTTTGCCACCTCGGCGGATGACGTAATGCGGGGGTTCTGTGAGTACGGCGGAGAACTCCAACCCATACCCCCCGCAATTAATCAGAGCCGTCGATTGAAATTTTTCAGAGATCTGACCAGTCAACTGCGGGGGGTCGGGTTTTGATAACCGACGGGTTAGTTGACCCCCCGCAGTTGCTTATCCAAATGCTTCTGCGCACGATTGTGACTTCCGCTCCGGAAGTTGCTCGAACTTTATCGTTAATATAAATATATCAACCTAAAGTCAGTCTGCTCCATGAATCAAAATGGAAATGGAAATACATTGCATTCTTTCTTCATCTTTTTTTATACTAAAGTATAAAACCTTATACTATAGCATATTTCGGATCCTCATGTATATTTTTTCAAAAAAAATTCTTTTTTCAAAATTTCAAAATTGACATAATAAAAAGGATATGCAGATATAATGATCCACAACATCTGGCTCCACCTGGGGATAGTGTTTTTACCACGAAACACTAAGAACCTGCAGATTAGTGCCTTCACCTCGGGCATGGAGTCAAAAATTGCTTGATGGAAAATGTACAATGAACACTCCGGATATATACAATGATGAACCAGTAGCTGCTTAATGTTGGAAATAATGCTTGAGATATTGCCCATTGACAGGAATATCCAGCATTTCTCCTTCGAGATTTTCCAACATGAACATGTTATTTCCTCTGACTTCATTAATTTTGAATGGGCCATACCACAAGGGATCAAATTTGTCGTGTTTGCCTTTATCTTCCCTTCGTGTATCCCATCTCAAAACTAAATCTCCTTCCTAAAACAAAACTTCCTTTGCTTTTCTATCAAATACTGCCTTCATCTTTTGCTGATAAGTGAGCAAGTGGTCCCGAACCTGATTTCTGCTTTCACTTAATTCCATCACATTGTTCATTCTTCGTATCATGGAGTTTGGTTCTGCTTGGGCATCTTGGAGAAAAGAAATCACAGGTTTTACCAATTGTGTGGGGAATAAAGCTTGAGTACCGTACACGAGCTCATAAGGTGACTTGCCAGTGGACCTTCTTGTGGTCATTCTTGTTGCCCACAAAGAAAAAACTAGCTTCGTGTCCCAATTCTTCTGATTCTCACTGATTTTTTTCTTCAAAATCCTAACCAATGTTTTGTTAGAGGATTCTGCTAATCCATTGCCCTGTGGATGGTAAGCTGTGGAGTGAGACAATGTCACATTATAAGTTTGGAAAAAATTAATAAACCTGATTGAACTGAAAACCTGAGCATTATCTGTCACAATCTTCACTGGGCATCCAAACCTGCTGAAAATATTCTCCTCCAAAAACTTCATTACTACCAAATCATTAGCTTTCCTGGTGGGAATTGCCTCCACCCACTTTGTAAAATAATCCGTAGCAGTAAGAATCCATTTAAACTGCCCACTGGATGGTGGATTGATTTCTCCGATGAAATCCAATCCCCATTGTCTAAAGGGCTCTTCAACAAAAACAGGGAGAAGAGGTAGCGGAGCCAACTTTTTCTTCTCTGCAAATAATTGGCATTTTTGACAGCTTCTGACTGTCTTGTAAACATCCGAAAACACAGTAGGCCAATAGAAACCAGATTTGAATATTTTGTGAGCCGTTAACTTCCAGCTGTAATGCCCTCCACACAAGCATTCATGATATTCTTTTATCACTTCTGAAATTTCTTCCTCCGTAAGACACAACAACAACATACCAGCTGGATCTTTCCAATATAATTTTGCTTCGATTATAACATAAGGCTGAGCCTTAAGTTTCAGGGCTCTGTATTTTGCTCTATTAATGGAAGGGGGACATGACAGAAAGCACAGATAATGTACAATATCCTTATACCATTCTGAACAGAGAAATTTATACTTAACTGCTGTTTTTGACTGATTATTACGCGTTTCTTCATTCGCTTCTTCTACAGGGGCCAACAAATTGATTCCCAACGCTTGGAAGTTAGATTCTGTCAGTAATTTAGCCAATCCCAATCCTTTAACCAGCTTGGTTGGTTTTATATCCAAATCATACTCCTGGATTTTTGCGATCCATTTTCCTCTCTTACCTTCCACATCGCTTTGTACTAGCACATCTTTCACGGCCGAATTGGGAACGTACGCTAAAATCTGAGAATGAATAACATAAGTTCTGAAAGCTTTCAGTGCCTTTACCAGAGCGTACACCTGTTTCTCCAATATGTTATAATTCAATTCTGCATCTCGGAGAACTTTACTAAAATATGCTACTGGCTGTTCCTGCTTTTCTTCATTTCTCTGCAATAAAACGGCTGCAATGGTTGAGGGAGAAGCAAATGAAAAAATTTGAAATGGTTTCAAATAGTCTGGACTAACTAAAACAGGTGCTTCCTTTAACGCCTCTTTGATTCTCTAAAAATATTTCCTCGCTTCCTTGTCCCACTTTACTTCAGCATTCTTTTTTAACATGTCAGTAATCTTTTTAACTATTTCAGCATAATTAGGGACAAACCGCCTCAGGAAATTAATTTTTCCAAGGAAACGCTGAATATCTTTTTTACTTCGTGGCAGAGGGATCGTCTGAATGGCTTCAACTCTGGCTGGATCAATCTTCACTCCTTCTTTTGAAACAATGTGTCCTAGTAATTTACCCTCCTCCAGGGAAAATAAAGACTTCTTGGGATTCAGTGATAATCCAAACTTTCGGCACTTCATGAAGGCTTTTTGTAAATGCTGTAAATTTTCCTCATCAGACTTCGAAAAGATTGTGACATCATCCAAATAAACTACTACAAACGTGTCTCCCACAAATGCGATGTCCATCACCCTTTGGAATGTGGCCCCTACGTTCATCAGGCCGAATGGCATCCTGGCGTACATGAACGTTCCCCAAGGCATAGTGAAAGCGGTTTTCTTCTGATCCTCCTTCTCCACCGCTACCTGATTATAACCTGAAAACCCGTCCACCATAGACATTCTGCAAGCACCTGTCACTTTCTGTAAGACAAAGTCCATTTTCGGCAAAGGATAATTGTCCTTTAATGAAGCCCTGTTCAAATTCCTGAAATCCACACATAGCCTTATCTCTCCGTTTTTCTTTCGAACAGGTACAAGGTTAGAAACCCAATCTGAATACCTGAGTGGTACGATTATCTTGGCTTGCAACAATTTCTTAATTTCCTTCTCGATTGGAGCCAACAACAAGGGATTAATCTGCCTAAGCTTCTTTTTATGTGACTTAACTCCCTCCTTGAGTGGAATCTTGTGCTGTATAATGTTCTTATCATATGTTTTCAAATCATCATACGACCAAGCAAAAACATCTTTAAACTGTTTAAACAACTCTACATACCTTTCTTTATATTCCTTCGGAAGCCCCTTGAACAGTTTGACCATTTTAGGCTCTTGTGGAGTACCCAAATTGCAATCCTCCACTGGCTCATCTTGGTTCCTCTGCCTTTGATTCACAGCAACATCATTAGCCCCAAACAATCTTTCAAGCGGTACTAAGCCTCTGGGTAAGACATTGTCTTTTAACTGAATAATTTCTCGACCACCAATTTCCTTTTTAAAATTCTTACCAGCCAACTCGTCTTCATCACTTTCCAGATCAATTTGATGATCTTCAAAATCCTCAGTCATCAACAAAAACTGCTTAATCTGCTCATCATCTTCGAAGACCTGCCAATGTTTAATATTATCAGGAATCGAAGGCCTATGTCTCATTTCTATCTCATACCTTAGTTTCACGCTGATAGGAGGCTTGAACGTACTTGCTGCAACCGCCAGTGAATCTGCTAATCTGTTTTCTTCTCTTGGCACAAACTGCAAATTGAATGCTTCAAAATAATTTTCAATCAGATCCCATAGTTCATTCCGGTATGCTCGTAATCTGGGATGCTTGGTTTGGCATGAATTCTTGATCTGCCTTATAATCAACTCTGAATCTCCAAACACAGTCATAGCTTTAATTCCCATCTACTTAGCTGTCTGCAAACTAATAATTAATGCCTCATATTCTGCGACATTATTAGTAGATTCGAACTCCAATTTGAAAGAAAAAGGCACCAAGTTACGTTCCGGAGAAACAAAGATGAAACCCGCTCCAGTACCTTCTTTGGAAAATGCTCCATAAAAATAACACTTCCATGGCTTTTCTGACTGTAATTATTTATGTACAATTTCTGAATCAAGCTTCCCCTGAGACTCCTCAACAAATTCTGCAACCTCCTGCAGCATGAAACATGACAGGTCGTCCTTCTCTGGACCATAAATTGGTGAATTACTGGCATCTTTCTTGGTGGCAGTTTTTTGGAATCTGGTCTCTCTATACAACCTTCTTTCCTCACCATTGAAAACGGGAATAATAGCATACGTAAAGTCCAGTTTCAAAACTCCTCCTAGCTTTGCTCCCCATGACCTAGATAATAACATTCCAAACCTGGCTGGAATATCTGCCACTACAACGTCCATCATAATGCTTTTGGCTGGGATTTGGGCCAATGAAACAACCATATCTTTAATGAGACCTACACACTTAACTCTCTTCGAGTCAAAAGAGTATAGATCTCTGTACGGCTTGGTAATTTGTAAATTTAACTCCTTCATCACACTCAATGGCATCAGATTGTGTGATGCACCAGAATCCAGCATACAATTGTGCAAAACAAAATCATGAAAGAGAAGAGATATATAAAAAGGAGGAACAGACGAATCTACCTCTTCCACATGAGGTCCAAACGTCACCACTGGCTTTTCTTCTTGTAGATTCACTGTATCACTCACTTCGTCAGGCTGGGACAGATTGATAAATTCAGCGATTTCCTTTTTGTAACCCGGTGTTTTTATAAGTTCAAGAAGAGGTACTTGTATCTTTACTTTTTCTAACTCTTTCGACAAACTGAAAGTTTGATTTGATCTTGTCAACTTTTCAGGGTCTTCTTGATCTTTTTTGGAATTTAGATTCTGATTAGTAACTGTAACCACCTTCTCCAAAATATTAGAATCTTTATCTTTTATCTGGGATGTTTCAGCTTGCTGCTTACCTTTCTGCAATGGAGTCGCCTTTGGAGTAGGTGCTGCTTCTGGTTATTTTTCTTCATTTTCTTGCGTCCTCAACCTCTTTTTTGACCTCAAGTCATACTTCTTATGCAACTCGGATTGCATAAAATCTGTGAATTGTTTACAGTAATCGTCCATCTCTTCTTGATCAAATGAGGGTTCAGCTTCTTCTTCTTCCTTCTCTCCTTCTTCATCGATCTCTTCTTCTGTTTCGTCGTCTTCCATATACATAGTAGAAATTCGAGCATCATCTTCTCTCTCATCATCTTCATCTACTGTACGGGACGGGGATTATTCTATATACAAAGGTGATTGCACCTGATCTTGATCCTTTCTTTCCCTTTGTAGAATTTGCAGAGGCTGTTTTTTGAATTGGGGATTAAAAACCCCCCTATTCTGTCTTGCAGGCTTGCTATCTATTTCCAACTTTACCAGCTTATTGGAAAGATTTTTAATGACCTTAGTCATATCTTCAATTCTCTGATCCTGAGCTGAGGCTCTTCTTTAGCCTTTCCTTTATCTGAAACTTTACCGGCAGCAGACATATTTTCTTCAATCTCCAAAGCATCGGTTTGAATATGTTCCAACGTAGGAGACCTTCTTTCCCTCAGCGTGAAACTGAAATCTGGTTCAAAAGCACCAGAAAAAACAACCCTTGCTCCAATCGGAGGGGGTTTCATTTCAACAGGCAAACTATTATACAATTTTTTAAATCTTTTAACAAAATCGTTCATATTTTCATCAGATTTTTTCTTGATTGCGTTAAATTCAGTCAAAGAATAACCGTGGTCCCTTTTTTCGCCCCATCTCTCAATGAAACGTCTTTCCAGGGCATCCCAATCATTAATGGAACCATTCTGTAATCCTTTGAACCATTTCCTTGCCTCTCCACTCAGAGACTGAACGAAAAGTCTCATGACAACATCCAAATGTTCAACATTTAAATTTTCTGCAAAGTGCAAAACAGGGGCAAGTGTTGTTCTGCAGTTATTTCATCTTCACCAGTAAATCTGGGGAGTAACTTGAGATACTCCTGAGGCAAATCATGCAACGGTTGTGGTAGATTTAGAGGTGCATATCTGTTCATCAAGAAAGCAGGGGCTGCAGGAACTGCCATGTTAACGCCCGGGTTGACTGCTCCTTGAGCGGGGGTAAAATGAATACCAGTTGTGGGAAAAGATGAATGAGGTGAAACAACTGATATGGGAATGGGACTTTGAACAATCATAGAAGAGCTAGCAACTGTATGTGGCTGAGTTTCTGTAAAAGGGAAAGACACAAACTCCAAAGATTTCTCTTCTAATGTGGGTTCTTGAAAATGAATGGGTGATGGTGATGATTCTTCTTCCGAGAAAATGAGTTTCTTGGAAACTTTGGTGGATGAGAAAACGTGTGAACTGCTGCTAGGTGCGAGCAGTGTGGTTTCAGGTGTAACTAATATTTTTGGTTTCTGGCCCTTCTTTGAAATGAGCTTCTCAGGATTTGACAAAACGGGAACTTTCTACTGAGAGGTGTGTTGACGCGAAAATTTGTACGGCCAACAGTAGGGGATCTCCCCGGTAGAAAGTCCCGATTAGACCTTAAACCGTTTGGAGTAGGGATCCCGTCCGGAGTGTGGGTCCGGCTACCACTTAAGATGACTTCTCTTCGGTCTCAAAAGAACCTGCTGGAACCTGCGAACATACACTTATTCACCTGATATAGAATACGAGATTAACGTGTTAAACATGAATTAAACACTATGTGTAGCAAGATTATAGATAAAGCACATACACCTCAAGAGATGTCATTAGCAACACATCTTTTGTGGGGTAATTGCTTGTACAGTAGTCTGATCACACAAGAAATAGTTCTTTATGATAAGATACCTCTGCACTTCCTGAAAGATGAAACGAAATGCTAACAAAATAGTTCATTAACATTCATTAATAGAACAGATAATAAAATGAACATCATTGATACAACACGGATAGCCATGACGCATAAACGATGACATGAATAGTGCAGCTTCATTAATCATAGGATATTCTGAAACTGTACAAGGAATACGCAAAGTGTTCATACAGCAAAACACATCATAAACATAGGGTATTTTAACAAGACTCTATATTCATATGCTTAAGTGTAGGATCTTTCAATACAATTGCATGTAGCTCTTGAGTTTTCCCAAAAAAGAAAAAGCCCTTTTACAATGTCCCGTAGGAGTATTTATAATGCCAAAATTGTCCGTTGGGTTTCCTTGACTGTTCGCCTTCTTGACCTTTGGGTTACCTTGCGACCCACTCCTTCTGCGACCTGGGTAGGTGATGCGACCTGCGACCTAGGTAGGAGATGCGACCTGCGACCTAGGTAAGAGATGCGAAGTTGGTGTGATTTGCGACCTGGTTCTTCTTGCTGCTCAAGACTTGCTGCTGCCGGGACGCGAAATGTTAATGTCAGGGATGTCAACCTGTTGTTCCCTGAGGAAATCCTGCCATGCCTGGTATTCTGCCGCTATGGGGGACACCAGAGGTACCTCCTCTTTCAGCCTATGCACACATTCCAAAGCGTTTGGTACTAAGGTCTCCCTTTTCTGTCCGATCTGATTTGAGAGCGACGTAAGCTTGGTATAAATCCGCGCTGGAGCGGCGATGAATTGACTGAGATGCTCTTGAGATGCGGAGGGCTCTGGATCAGCTGCGGCCTGCTTGATAGGTTGCAAGAACGATTGAATGTCCTGGTTTACTTGTTCCCAGGTTTTCTCCTCTTCTAATGCTCCAAGCGATGGGATGTGATGCAGCGTATGCATTGAGTCGATACCACTAATAAGGTGATCGTACGAGGACATCACTTTGTCCAGGTCTTTAGACAATTTGTCTCCAGATTGCATCACTATGCGGAGTTGAACTTTTGCATCCTGCGTGTGGATCCAGTCCCTCTTAGGCAAATTTTTAGGTGCCTGAGGGTACTGTATGGTCCAACCCATCATCCTGTCCAAAGCCTGTGAAGCCTCTTTGAGCTGATCTTGTCTTTGCCTGGTTTCCATTCGTGCTCTTGCCAGAGGAGCGACTGTTTGTTTGATGGTGAACATCTCACCATATACCTGTCTCATAGTCATCTCCAACACCTCACACTCCTTGAAAATGGCAAGTGAGACTTCATTTGCTGGCAGAGCTTGGTTTCGAAGTTGCTGGACTTCCGCTTGTAATGCTGCTCTCTCCTTCTCTGCCATCTTTTCGCGTTGCTCAGCTGCGTGTAGTCTGTTTTGTAGAGCTACTATTTCTCTACTCATCCGGGTTACATTTTCTTCTGTAGCCGCAGCGAAGGCAGTACCTGCTGACGCTATCATTACCGGATTAGTCCTGGTATCCAAAACTATATCCTTACCTGTGGATACTGCAGACGATGCAGAGGGACTATGTGCCAACGACCTCCTCTTCTCTTGATGGATCTTGAACGAAAACTGATCAAATGTGAGTCTGGTCAGGTCGAACACATCTTCTTCCTGTCTCTGGGGCGATCTAACATCAGAGAGTTGTGTACGGCCCAAAGGTACGTCGAGAGGAGTTACTTCAAGATCATCTAGCGTGTCATCTTCTCTTTCCTCTGTGTCCTTCTTTTCCTCTTCCTTCCTCCGCCGTTCAGCTTCTGCTGCTGCTTCTATCTCGGCCCTCTTCTTCTGTTCAGCTGCAGCTGCCTGTTCGGCTTTCCTTTGTCGTTCAGCCTCTGCGGCTGCTTCTATTTCGGCCCTCTTCCTTTGTTCAGCTGCAGCAGCCTGCTCGGCTTTCTTTTGGCGTTCAGCCTCCGCCTCGTCCAACTCCGCCTTAAGCGTCTGTTCCGCTGCAGCTTGTGCCTCTTTGTCTTCTTTTTCTTTCCTGGCCTCTTTGGCCAGCTTCTTCTTTTGTGCTGCAGTTGTACCTTTTGAGCGCGCCTCCTCATCTTCTTTTAGCTTCCTCTCCCTTTCCTGTTGGGCCTTTGCTTCTGCCTCCTTTTGTTTGGCGGATGGAGTTGACCCTGTGTTGATTCGGGATTTCTGGAGCATGGATGAAGAAGAAGCTCCTAACTGACGTCTTTTGTCTTCCAAGTTCTGATCATCCAAGTCTTCCTGGACCACGTCAACCCCCGGAGCAAGTTGTCTTTCAGCATTATACCAGTTTCTCCTCTCATCTTCTGTTGGGCGTTCGAGATGCTGATAAGTCCACCTGAGGTTGGCTCTCCGGCAGTGTTCAGGGACCAATCTCTCTGGGTCATAGTTTCGGTGTTCAATTGCCCCCGGCTGATAACTTCTCATTGCGTCTGCTTCTGCTAGCACCTCCTTGAAGTCTTTAACTGTGAATGCACCAATAGTGAGGGGCAGAGTGGGCCATGGCTTCTTTTTTCCCTTAGACAAGATGTTGGAGAAACCATGTGACATCTGAAAGCACACCTCCTGCAGCAGCATTTTGTCCGTCACGAAACGAGGCATAACATGTGGCGCCTTGTAAGTTCCAAAGACTCGGATGAAGGTGTACTCAGGGAAAGGGAACCAGTGCGCCACTTTAACCCGGGTCTCCTTGGCCCGCCATGACATGCAAGGGGCGTCTTGGCCAAATAAATGCCTGTACAGAGCGGGAACAAATATTTGGGAGATCCGATCTAGGTCCTGTTTGTATTTAGACTCCCAGAATACTTTAAGTTGTAGATGGATTGCGCGCGTGTTCTCGGGGTCCCAGTTGTGCTCCCAGTCGTCAAACTCCACTCGGGCGCACACCGCATCTAATAGGTATGAAGCCATGTAAAATTCAGCAGGCATTCCTTCGTCCAGAGCCAATGCCGAGTTCAAGTTG
Organism: Pinus albicaulis; assembly: GCA_034641835.2. Taxonomy (NCBI): domain Eukaryota; kingdom Viridiplantae; phylum Streptophyta; class Pinopsida; order Pinales; family Pinaceae; genus Pinus; species Pinus albicaulis. The sequence continues at coordinate 968,069,375 of CM076578.1, forward strand.
GTCTGCAACGACGTCATCAGTATGCCGGCCCAGTGAAAACGGGTCCCCTGTGTTGTCACATACTCCATAATAGTGGCCCAACTGCCGTTGAAAGTGGAGCAATCTGGGCGCCCGTAAAGCCTGCAGAGCATGGCAGCAACCAATTTATAAACTTTTCTTAGGCTTGCCACTGGGTATTCCTGGTTATTTTTCACTTTGAACTTCTCGGGCTCCTCCCACCATTGTTTAATAGTATCGACGATCGGGACGGCGTGAGTAGCAGCCCATTCTCGAGTAAAGTGCTGGTTTGGGCGCGGCAGTGAATAATAAAGGTGTGCATCTGAGCCTACCAGCGTAGTGAAAGCTCTGCCTTCATGATCTCTGATCACAAATTTCTCTGGGTCTTTCTTTTGTATTATCCAGTCTATGATCTCCGGACATGGGAATATGGCTGGATGTGCCCCTGCCAGATGTAGTTTGGACCTCTTTACCGCCAAGTATATTTCTCGGTCTGGGAGGTCTTCCGGAAATTCTTCTGGCAACTTGGCGAACTCCTGATAAATCTGGTACCACCTCATGCCGTCGTCTTTCGAAAAAGTACATAATGTATCTCGGAATATTGGGGGTGGGGACACCACCACCAGCTCATCAGTCTCTTCCGCTGTTCCCTTGTCCTTTCTCCGAGACCGCGGGGGCGCCATGTCACTAAAATCTGAGAGCACAGGTATGCACTCTATATCTTCACCTGTCAAATTCAGAAAAGAGTCCCACGATAAGAACGTCATGGCGAATAAAAATCAGTTACAATTCAGTGACAAAACCTAAATGCGTTAAAGCAAAACTGGACTGGTGAGTCGCTGGGTCGCAGATCACACAAACAGAGCCCGGGCGCGATCTTGCGACCTGGCGACCTGGCGACCTGAGGTCGTTGGGTCGCTAGGTCGCAGATCTAGCGAAAACAAAGGAAAGTGTGACCTGGCGACCTGGCGACTAGGTCGCTGGGTCGCCAGTCCTCGTCTGTGGCGGGAAAATTAGGCCTGCTGGGCAAACTGGGTCGGCGGGTCGCCAGTCGTAATTTAGCTTGCGCGGGGGTTTGGTCTTGTGCCCCGGCCTTGAACCTTTTTGCCCTTTCTCTTGAGAACTGCAAGGTTTGGGGCCAGGGAGGGCGCGGCATGATTTTAAAGAAAAAGGGGATGATGCCATGGGTGAAAAAGCAAGCAGAGAGGTTTTGGTAATTTATGCAATATGCAATTGGCAAAATTCTCAGAAAACATTAAAGCATGGCCAAAAGACAATTTATAGGCTACAAGGGGAGATGGGTTTATTAAGAAAATCATTAGAACGGAAACAGCAGGAAGAAATGGCAACTTACCCGGGAAAAACTCGTCAGTTGAGCTGTCAGAGGCGTTTTCCTTACAAATCGCTGAATGTGAATAATGCGACCTGCGACCCCCCTTTTATAGGAAGTCGCACGTGCGGGCCATTAATGTGGGTCGCTGGGTCGCAGATTCGTCAAACCTTGCGTTTTGCGACCTAGCGACCTTGCGACCTGGCGACCTGGGGTCGCTGGGTCGCAAGGTCGCTAAGTCGCGATTTTCGGAAAATGACCGAATTGCGACCTAGCGACCTGGCGACCTGGGTCGCTAGGTCGCTAGGTCGCAGTTTTCATAAGTTTATATAATGTGCGACCTGGCGACCTGGCGACCTGAGGTCGCTAGGTCGCAAGGTCGCAATTTGCATGAATGTCTACTTTTGCGACTTAGTGACTTAGCAATTTCTCTTTAGTTCTAAGGGGCCCCAAAATTTTAAAAAGGTAGTCTTTTTTGGAGGGTGTTGTAAAGGTTACAACAAATGGCGATTCACTGGACGAACTCAGAGTCTCTGCTGATGGTTAGCCTTAGTGGGGGGAGGGAGGGGCTTATGCTAACTGTCCTCTTTTACCTTGTGGTTGCCATTTCCTAGCCTTCGGTCGTCCAGCTGGGTTGCCGAACTTGCTGGTCCGGTTGGGCGCCATTCAAACAAATTCTTTCTTTAGGTCTCCGGACTGGAAGGGTTGGAGAACTCTCGGCGGCTACAGGGCCTGGTACGATTATTTTGTCCTCATCGTGTTGCTCCGCTGCCAGCGAACCTCTCGATCCCGGCGGAGTCACTGCCTAGGAATCGTGAACGTTGCTCCGCTGCCAGCGAGCCTGGTCAGTACCCCGGCGGAGTCGTTACATCACCTCTCTGCGCAGGAAGCCTTTCTCAAGCCTTTACCCTTATTTGTGTGCTGTTGCACTTATTTTGAATGTGCCTGAGGCACTTATTTAAATGTTCTCATGGCACTTATTTGAAATGGCTATTTAGCCTGGGCGGATGAGGGATCCCGACTTATCTTGCTTGCAGAGAGGTTGCTCCTGGTCTGGTATGAGGACTTTGGTTTTTCCCAGATGCCCTATCGTCGTTTTAGAGTATCTCTCTTCCCTTTTGGTCCGGTTACCATTTACACTGCATTTTCTTTTGTGGACACCCTCTCAGCCTGGCGAGGTAAGTTCCCCTGCTCGACGACTTGTGCTTGGTAATGTGCTACCTCTAGGTGTAGAGGGCAAACAACTTCCGCCGCCTTTGAGTTTATCGGGAAAGGCCTTCCATCAGCGGAGAACCTGCTGCAGTATGCCAATCTGCGTAGTTCTAACAAATCCTCCTTTAGGTTCTTTTTTTTTTTTTATTATTATTATTTTTTTTTTTTTTTTTTTTTTTATTATTTTTTTATTTTTATTTTTATTTTTATATATAAACAAACAAAAGACAAGGAACTATGGTACAAAACCAGACAGCCCTCGAAGGGCTGTTAAGTGAAATAGTGCTTGAGGTCATTCCCGTTTACCGGGAGGACCTCGACTCGTCCATCAAGGGTTTGTAATCTGAATGTGTGGGAACCTATCTTTTCATTAATTTGGAACAGGCCTGTCCAAAGTGCTTGGAACTTGGCATGCTTCCCCTTTTCCTCATGGGCTTTATCCCACTTAAGGACCAGGTCTCCTACCTCAAAAGTTTTGTTTCCCGCGGACTTTTTATCAAACCATCTTTTGATTCGGCTCTGATGGATGGAAAATTTTTCCCGGGTCTTTTGCCTTTCTTCCTCCAATTTCAGCAAGGTGTCGATTCGGTTTTGCAAGGTGGGACACGGAGTACCATGACATTCTTGGGACAGTTGGAGGGCCGGGAGAGATAGATGAGAAGAGAGGACAGCTTCTTTTCCATACACGAGAAAAAATGGGGAGGTGCCTAAAGAGGACTTGGGAGTAATACGGTCAGCCCACAGTGCATTGTGAAGGGCATTGTGCCAATTTCGCTGGTGGGATAGGAGAGTCTTCTTAATAATACGGATAAGGTTCTTGTTAGTGGACTCGGCTAAACCATTTCCCTGGGGGTAGTAGTTTGCAGAATGTTTCAGAATAATTCCATTTTCCAGCGCAAAATCATATAACTTAAAAGATGAGAAATAAGTCGCATTATCAAAAACTAAAGAAGTCGGAACGCCAAACCTGGTCATGATGAAATGCGTGAGGAATTCTATTACCTCTTGATCGTTGATTCGGCGTAACGGTATTGCCTCAACCCACCTGGTGAAGTAATCAGTAGCCGTAAGGATATACCGATGTTGTTTAGAAGAGTGAGGTGTGATTTCTCCAATTACATCCAAACCCCATTGTTGGAAAGGTTCCTCTACTGCTACTGAGAGTAGTGGTGCGGCAGGCCGTGCTTCTCGGTTGGCGAACTTCTGGCACTGAATGCATTTCCGGACATATGCATGCGCGTCTCTGAAAAGAGTAGGCCAATAATATCCTGCATGCATTATCTTATGGGCAGTGGTATCCCCGGAAAAATGACCTCCAGCTGGTCCGTCATGCAACTCGGTTAAGATTTTCTGTGCTTCGTCAGTTTCCAAGCAGCGTAGCAGGACCCCATCGTGGTGTTTCTTGAATAACTTACCTTGGATCAGTTGGTGAGATGCGGCTTTTAATCTTATTACGCGCTTCTGTCGGGCAGTAAGAGCAGGGTCCATCGTGCCTTGGGCCAGATATCTTGAAATGTCAGAATACCAAGAAGGGCTATTTTGCTGGGGCACATGGTCGCTCTGATACATGTCGATTTCTTGTTCCCAACATTCTTCTTCCATCTCACGTGTATTTGCAGCCTCTGCGGCCATTTGACATAAGCCCTGTCCTTTGACGGTATGTGCTGGTTTGAACTCTAAATCGTATTCTTGTAAACATGCCATCCAGTTGCCCCGCCTTTCGCCTAGTTCTTGTTGTACGAAGAGTGAGCGGACTGCTGGGTGCGGTACAAAAACCGTGACGTGACTTTTCAAGATGTAGGGCCTAAAATGTTTTACTGCCTTATAAACCGCATAGGCTTGCTTGTCAATTTCCGGATAGTTTAATTCAGCTCCCTGTAGACCGGTGCTCATAAAAGAAATGGGCCGTTCATCGTTGTTATTATCTTTTTGTGTGAGGACAGCCGCAAGCGAGGAATCTGAAGCGAAAGTGTATAGGATGAAACCTTTATCAAAATCTGGACTTTGGAGGGAAGGAGTTTCAGCTATAGCCCTTTTGATTTTTTCGAAAGCCTCTTTCTCTTCGGGATTCCATTTGAATGCAACATTCTTCTTAATCATTCCCTGCAGCGGCCTGACAATCTGCGCAAAATCTGAAATGAATTTACGGACAAAATTAATCTTCCCCAGGAAGGATTGCATTGCTTTCTTGTTGTTTGGGGGCGGAATCTGAGCAATGGCTTTAGCCCGTTCCGGATCAACCACAATGCCCTATTTAGTGATAATGTGGCCTAGCAAATTTCCCTCTGCCACAGCAAAAACGCTTTTTTTAGGATTGAGTGATATTCCATACCTCCTGCATCTATCGAAGATTTGTCTAAGGTGACGTAAATGATCGCCCCTGCATTTTGAAAATACAGTAACATCGTCTAAATAGACCACCACGCTCTGACCTATTAGACCGCGGAAGGCTATGTCCATAGCTCGTTGGAAGGTGGCTCCCGCATTGATTAATCCAAAGGGCATGCGTCTGAAAGCAAAGGTTCCCCATTTTGTCCGGAATGTGGTTTTCAATCTGTCAGGTTCAGCTACCAAAACTTGGTTATAGCCGGAGAAACCGTCCAATAGGGAAAACATCTCAGATCCAGACACAGCTTGTAATATCTGTTCCATGGGGGGCACCGGGTAGTTGTCTTTGTTTGAGGACCGATTCACATTGCGGAAATCTACACACAAGCGAATTTCACCAGACTTCTTTCGCACAGGTACCAGATTCGACACCCACGTGGAGTGACGAACTTTGAAAATGATGCGAGCATCTAAAAGCCTTTTAAGTTCTTTTAGAATCATTGGCTCCAAAGCTGGATGTATTTTCCGGAGTTTCTGTTGGAAGGGTTTAACTCCTTCCCTCATGGGTATTACATGTTGAATGATACGAGTATCGTATGTACGTAGATCTTCATATGTCCAGGCAAATACATCACGATACTTCCGGAATAGCTGGGTGAAAGCCCGTGCCTCTTCATCACTACAGTCTTTGCCAAGGTTAACAAACTTAGGGTTCTCATTTGACCCCAAGTTGACTTGCCGATGAGCCAATATGGAACTTTGCACTTTGGTGTTCGGAGGCCTGCGGAATCGGTTTTGCAGATCAAACATCTTTTCTAATGATACCACCCCCTTGGGCATAATGTTCTCTCTGTGTTCTTCATTCTTTTTCTGTAACGCACGCTCATGTTCTTCCTCATCAATTGCCGCGTCTTTGAATACTTCAGCGTTGCACATAAAATCCAAAATCTGTTGATCATCATTAAACACACGTAAATTAGAAATATTGTCTGGCACAGAGGGCCTATATACAATTTCAATAGAAAAGCCGTCCCTCAAAGGCGTGAATCTAGCAGCAGCATTGGCCAGAGTATCTGCTGCTGCGTTGTGCATCCTAAGGACAGATTTTATGCCAAATGCATCAAAACCAGAAATCAAACGCCATACCTCTTGTTGATACGCCTTTAAATGTGGAGATAAACGGTGAATAGTGTTGCGTACCTGGCGGGTGATGATCTCGGAATCTCCAATGACCTGCAAACATTTTACCTTCAAGTCCAGTGCCTTTTTAAGTCCGAGGATTAATGCCTCGTACTCAGCGGAGTTGTTGGTGCACTGAAACTCTAGCCGGCATGAGATCAAGTATTTATTCTTATGCGGGTCAAGCAATATGCAACCAGCACCAGCTCCGTCATTAGTCTTAGATCCATCATAATACAAGGTCCATAGGTCGCTTTCTGGCTCCTTCAGGGCACTAGGTTGTGAAGGGGTCTCTGCTGGTGATAAGTCAGGAATTACTTGTTGTTCAGTGACAAAGGCTACCTCAGATTGAACTTCGGGGCCTATAGGAGACTGGGGGGTTGGTAGCATCCAAATATGGACTCCAGAAGACACATGCCGAGCTCTTCTTGTGCAAAGCTGATGGGTTCATTAACGGCGTCCAGATCAGTAACGGTGTGTTTCATATAAGGTTCACTTTCTACCCTGATTTGATTATTCCGTCCTTTGTAGGGGAGCCACAAGTGGGACCAGTCGGTGGCGAAGTAGCCTTGTAATTTGCTGGACCAATCTCTATTGAGCAATAGGCCGTATGCTTCTGGAATATCGACAACCACAATGTCGATGCACTGATGGACCCTAGAGTCTGATGACAAGCGGATAATGACATTGTTCAATTCTCCTATGGCGGGTACTTGTGATCTATCGAGCTGTATGATTTTTGCATCAGTCTTCTCAGGGCGGATGTTGAGTTTCTTACAAACGGATAAAGGCATGACATTTGTAGAGGCACCGGAGTCGACTAGACAGTTGTGGACATTGAAGTTAAAAATCTCGAAGGACAACAGGAAGGGAGGTGTGGATCCTCTTGAGTTTGTATTGATGGCGTTTACTATGGATTGCACCTCTGGTCCGGCTTGCGCAGACGCGTTGCTTACAGTCTTCGTAGCCGAAGTGTTTGCGAAAGCCTTAAGAATGAGCTCCTTTTGGTTAGTAATGTGGGCCAACTCATAGAGAGAAATGTTTGCTCTTGTTTTCTTCATATCTTCAACAATGTTATAGCTGGGCTCTGGTTGAGGGCTAGGTTCGACAGAAGTCTTAGAGGGTTCTGACGGAAGTTTATTCTTTTGACTTACCCGGGTAGTGTTATTCGGGTGTTTCTCTGTGGCAGATTGTTTTCCGTTACCCGGGGGCAGGATTTTCCTTAGAAAGGCCCTTTTCTTGTCTTCATAAGACTGTTCAGGAACAGGTCCTTTGCTTCTGAGACTATAATTCCGTACGGGCTGATCTTTGGGAACATCTGCCATGTAGATATCAATGGGGTTAAGGTTCTCTCCACCTCGAATTATGTCAAAAGCAAGGATAGAAGATCCTGGTTCGTCGTTATGGGGTGGATCCTCCTCATGATCTGAAACATCATCCTCCGTGACATCTCCTGGGGTTTGGTCATCTAAAAGTTGATTAACTACTGCTGTCATGCTGCCAATCCATTGAGGGCACGTTTTTTCAGAGTGGGCAGCTTGGTGAAATGAGCAGAAGTTGTCTTTCCCGATCTCCTCCACATTGAGAGCGACATTTGTGTTTGACGGAGGTTTGTTAGTGTTGGGATTACTTTTTCTGAAAAAAGGCTTGGGTGGTCTAGTGCTAGTTGTAGCTTCTGTGCCTTTTCTCCTTAGGTCAGTAACTTCGTTTGTTAAATGCTTTAGCGTTTTGGCCATGCTTTCAAAATCAAAAGCATCTCTATCCCTATCAGTAGTCTTAGGAGTGGAGGACTGACCTCTTTTTGTGTTAGGCTTGTGGTCATCTCTCCCTTCATGATCGATGGCTCCTATCGAAAGCATGTCTTTCTCCACGGCGAGAGCAGCCTCATAATTAGCCGTAAGAGTAGCACGGGCTTCGCGTTTAACGAACACAGCAATGTCTCTAGGTAGGGCTTTGGTATAGTAGTCAATAGTGATTGAGTCATCCAATGCTAGGTTCGGAGGAAATTTCGGTAGTATAGTGGCGAAGCGTTGGTTGAAGTCTTTCACTTTTTCCTTTTTATGACACTTGATGGTGCTCAATTCAGTGAGAAGCATTGAAGGAGTTTTATCTTCTGAAAACTTATGCAGGAATGCGCGACGGAATTGCTCCCATGAAGTGATAGAGGCACTAGGGAGAGAGCGGTACCATGTGGCTGCTTTGTTTTCGAGGGTATGGGGAAACAGTCGACATGCGACATCATCGGACTGGACTCTCATGATTTGCAGAGACAAATAGAAGCTGCTAATATGATCTTCGGCTAGGGTACCCTTTTCAGGGTCGAACTTTGGTAGATGTTTCTCCAGATGCCTAGGCAAATCTTGGAGTGGGCCCTGAAGATTTAAAGGGGATTGAGCCATCCAAGCTAGGGGTTGCACTCGCCTAGCCCGTTGGTGTTGCCTAAACTCATGTTCAGATTCGTCTCCCGAACCTGAGACAGACGCTTCTGACTCATGACGGGAATTTTCGTCTTGGTGTCTCCCACGGTGCAGAAAATCTCTAAGATATCCCAAGTTGTGTACAGGTGGCCTTATTGGGTTTGGTTGACGGTTGTGAGCTTGATGTCCTTGACCTCGGCCTCTATCCCCTCTGCCTCCGCCCCCCCGACCTCTATTTCTATCTCCTTCATTTCTACGAGCCCTATTCCCCCTGTCTACATTTCCCCGGCCTCTGCCACCCTCACCATCCCCGGGTAGGGGGTGTGCCTGGTTGTTGTTTTGTCGAGTCTGGTTAGGCTGGAAGTCGGGGGAAGGCCCGGTGTCAGCAAACTCTTCACCCTCTTGGAGAACAGGGTCATTTTCCTCAACAGCATTTGCGAGGTCTTCCAACATGAGATTCACGAGCTCGGGTATAGTACTTGCAATGGCACCGTTACGGGTGATGTTCTCGGGCGGGGTCCTAGTATGGGTAAGGTATTCCATGATTGGAGTGAACCGTAACTGGTTGACAAGATCTCGGGCAGTTGGGCGTATGGCTCTCAGCTGCTCCCTAGTGATTTCATAATATCGAAGCTCCCTCCCTGGAATATCTTCTGGAAGAGGAGGGTTAGTTTCATTGTTTGTGACCTCCCCTTGGGGAGTTTGTGATGGGATGTTTGTTGTGTGCTGGGAGGCTGCCATTCAGGCCCTCCTTATAGCGCCAATTCTGTTGACGGGAAAATTTGTACGGCCAACAGCAGGGGATCTCCCCGGTAGAAAGTCCCGATTAGACCTTAAACCGTTTGGAGTAGGGATCCCGTCCGGAGTGTGGGTCCGGCTACCACTTAAGATGACTTCTCTTCGGTCTCAAAAGAACCTGCTTGAACCTACGAACATACACTTATTCACCTAATATAGAATACGAGATTAACGTGTTAAACATGAATTAAACACTATGTGTAGCAAGATTATAGATAAAGCACATACACCTCAAGAGATGTCATTAGCAACACATCTTTTGTGGGGTAATTCCTTGTACACTGGTCTGATCACACAAAAAATAGTTCTTGATGATAAGATACCTCTGCACTTCCTGAAAGATGAAACGAAATGCTAACAATCTAGTTTATTAACATTCATTAATGTAACAGATAATAAGATAAACATCATTGATACAACACGGATAGCCATGACGTATAAACGATATCATGAAAAGAACAGATTTATTAATCATAGGATATTCTGAAACTGTTGAAAGAAATACACAAAGTGTTCATACAGCAAAACACATCATAACCATAGGGTATTTTAACAAGATTCTATATTCATATGCTCAAGTGTCAGATCTTTCAATACAATTCTTGTCGCTCTTGAGTTTCCCAAAAGAAAAAGCCCTTTTTACAATGTCCCGTAAGAGTATTTATAATGCCAAAATTGTCTGTTGGGTTTCCTTGACTGTTCGCCTTCTTGACTTTTGGGCTACCTTGAGACCCACTCCTTCTGCGACCTGGGTAGGTGATGCGACCTGCGACCTAGGTATGAGATGCGATTTGCGACCTGTCCTGTTGGTGCGATTTGCGACCTGGTTCTTCTTGCTGCTCAGGACTTGCTGCTGCCAGGACGCGAACTGTTAATGTCAACCTGTTGTTCCCTCAGGAAATCCTGCCATGCCTGGTATTCTGCCGCTATGGGGGACACCAGAGGCACCTCCTCTTTCAGCCTATGCACGCATTCCAAAGTGTTTGGTACTAAGGTCTCCCTCTTCTGTCCGATCTGATTTGAGAGCGACGCAAGCTTGGTATAAATCCGTGCTGGAGCGGCGATGAATTGACTGAGATGCTCTTGAGATGCAGAGGGCTCCGGATCAGCTGCGGCCTGTTTGATAGGTTGCAAGAATGTTTGAATATCCTGGTTTACTTGTTCCCAGGTTTTCTCCTCTTCTAATGCTCCAAGCGATGGGATGTGATGCAGCGTATGCATTGAGTCGATACCACTAATCAGATGGTCGTACGAGGACATCACTTTGTCCAGGTCTTTAGACAATTTGTCTCCAGATTGCATCGCTATGCGGAGTTGAACTTTTGCATCCTGCGTGTGGATCCAGTCCCTCTTAGGCAAATTTTCAGGTGCCTGAGGGTACTGAATGGTCCAACCCATCATCCTGTCCAAAGCCTGTGAAGCCTCCTTGAGCTGATCTTGTCTTTTCCTGGTTTCCATTCGTGCTCTTGCCAGAGGAGCGACTGTTTGTTTGATGGTGAACATCTCACCATATACCTGTCTCATAGTCATCTCCAACACCTCACACTCCTTGAAAATAGCAAGTGAGACTTCATTTGCTGGCAGGGCTTGATTTCGAAGTTGCTGGACTTCCGCTTGCAATGCTGCTCTCTCCTGCTCTGCCATCTTTTCGCGTTGCTCAGCTGCGTGTAGTCTGTTTTGTAGAGCTACTATTTCTCTACTCATCCGGGTTACATTCTCTTCTGTAGCCGCAGCGAAGGCAGTACCTGCTGACGCTATCATTACCGGATTAGTCCTAGTATCCAAAACTATATCCTTACCTGTGGATACTGCAGATGATGCAGAGGGACTATGTGCCAACGACCTCCTCTTCTCCTGACGGATCTTGAACGAAAACTGATCAAATGTGAGTCTGGTCAGGTCGAACACATCTTCTTCCTGTCTCTGGGGCGATCTAACATCAGAGAGTTGTGTACGGCCTAAAGGTACGTCGAGAGGAGTTACTTCAAGATCATCTAGCGTGTCATCTTCTCTTTCCTCTGTGTTCTTCTCTTCCTCTTCCTTCCTCTGCCGTTCAGCTTCTGCTGCTGCTTCTATCTCGGCCCTCTTCTTCTGTTCAGCTGCAGCTGCCTGCTCGGCTTTCCTTTGTCGTTCAGCCTCTGCGGCTGCTTCTATTTCGGCCCTCTTCCTTTGTTCAGCTGCAGCAGCCTGCTTGGCTTTCTTTTGGCGTTCAGCCTCCGCCTTGTCCAACTCCGCCTTAAGCGCCTGTTCCGCTGCAGCTTGTGCCTCTTTGTCTTCTTTTTCTTTCCTGGCCTCTTTGGCCAGCTTCTTCTTTTGCGCTGCAGTTGTACCTTTTGAGCGCGCCTCCTCATCTTCTTTTAGCTTCCTCTCCCTTTCCTGCTGGGCCTTTGCTTCTGCCTCCTTTTGTTTGGCGGATGGAGTTGACCCTGTGTTGATTCGGGATTTCTGGAGCATGGATGAAGAAGAAGCTCCTAACTGACGTCTTCTGTCTTCCAAGTTCTGATCATCCAAGTCTTCCTGGACCACGTCAACCCCCGGAGCAAGCTGTCTTTCAGCATTATACCAGTTTCTCCTTTCATCTTCTGCTGGGCGTTCGAGATGCTGATAAGTCCACCTGAGGTTGGCTCTCCGGCAGTGTTCAGGGACCAATCTCTCTGGGTCATAGTTTCGGTGTTCGATTGCCCCCAGCTGATAACTTCTCATTGCGTCTGCTTCTGCTAGCACCTCCTTGAAGTCTTTAACTGTGAATGCACCAATAGTGAGGGGCAGAGTGGGCCATGGCTTCTTTTTTCCCTTAGACAAGATGTTGGAGAAACCATGCGACATCTGAAAGCACACCTCCTGCATCAGCATTTTGTCCGTCACGAAACGAGGCATAACATGTGGCGCCTTGTAAGTTCCAAAGACTCGGATGAAGGTGTACTCCGAGAAAGGGAACCAGTGCGCCACTTTAACCAGGGTCTCCTTGGCCCGCCATGACATGCAAGGGGCGTCTTGGCCAAATAAATGCCTGTACAGAGCGGGAACAAATACTTGGGAGATCCGATCTAGGTCCTGTTTGTATTTGGACTCCCAGAATACTTTAAGTTGTAGATGGATTGCGCGCGTGTTCTCGGGGTCCCAGTTCTGCTCCCAGCCGTCAAACTCCACTCGGGCGCACACCGCATCTAATAGGTATGAAGCCATGTAAAATTCAGCAGGCATTCCTTCGTCCGGAGCCAATGCCGAGTTCAAGTTGGTCTGCAGCGACGTCATCAGTATGCCGGCCCAGTTAAAACGGGTCCCCTGTGTTGTCACATACTCCATAATAGTGGCCCAACTTCCGTTGAAAGTGGAGCAATCTGGGCGCCCGTAAAGCCTGCAGAGCATGGCAGCAACCAATTTATAAACTTTCCTTAGGCTTGCCACTGGGTATTCCTGGTTCTTTTTCACTTTGAACTTCTCGGGCTCCTCCCACCATTGTTTAATAGTATCGACGATCGGGACGGCGTGAGTAGCAGTCCATTCTCGAGTAAAGTGCTGGTTTGGGCGCGGCAGTGAATAATAAAGGTGTGCATCTGAGCCTACCAGCGTAGTGAAAGCTCTGCCTTCATGATCTCTGATCACAAATTTATCTGGGTCTGTCTTTTGTATTATCCAGTCTATGATCTCCGGACATGGGAATATGGCTGGATGTGCCCCTGCCAGATGTAGTTTGGACCTCTTTACCGCCAAGTATATTTCTCGGTCTGGGAGGTCTTCCGGAAATTCTTCTGGCAACTTGGCGAACTCCTGATAAATCTAGTACCACCTCATGCCGTCGTCTTTCGAAAAAGTACATAATGTATCTCGGAATATTGGGGGTGGGGACACCACCACCAGCTCATCAGTCTCTTCCGCTGTTCCCTTGTCCTTTCTCCGAGACCGCGGGGGCGCCATGTCACTAGAATCTGAGAGCACAGGTATGCACTCTATATCTTCACCTGTCAAATTCAGAAAAGAGTCCCACGATAAGAACGTCATGGCGAATAAAAATCAGTACAATTCAGTGACAAAACCTAAATGTGTTAAAGCAAAACTGGACTGGTGAGTCGCTGGGTCGCAGGTCACACAAACAGGGCCCGGGCGCAATCTTGCGACCTGGCGACCTGGCGACCTGAGGTCGCTGGGTCGCTAGGTCGCAGATCTAGATAAAACAAAGGAAGTGCGACCTGGCGACCTGGCGACTAGGTCGCTGGGTCGCAGGTCGCAAATCTTCAAAACTGGAGAAAAATGCAACTCTGCGACCTCGCGACTAGGTCGCTGGGTCGCAGGTCGCAGATTTAGCTTGCCGGGGGTTTGGTGCGCGCGGCCTTGAACCCTTTTGCCCCCTTTCTCTTGGGAATTTGCAAGGTTTCTGGGGCCAGGGAGAGCTGTGGCATGATTTTAAAGAAAAGGGGATGATGCCATGGGGTGAAAAAGCAAACAGAGAGGTTCTTGGTAATTTATGCAATATGTAATTGGCAAAATTCTCAGAAAACATTAAAGCATGGCCAAAAGACAATTTATAGGCTACAAGGGGAGATGGGTTTAGTAAGAAAATCATTAGAACGGAAACAGCAGGAAGAAATGGCAACTTACCCGGGAAAAACGCGTCAGTTGAGCTGTCAGAGGCGTTTTCCTTACAAATCGCTGAATCTGAATAATGCGACCTGCGACCCCCCTTTTATAGGAAGTCGCACGTGCGGGCCATTAATGTGGGTCGCTAGGTCGCAGATTCATCAAACCTTGAGTTTTGCGACCTGGCGACCTTGCGACCTGGCGACCTGGGGTCGCTGGGTCGCAAGGTCGCTAAGTCGCGATTTTCGGAAAATGACCGAATTGCGACCTAGCGACCTGGCGACCTGGGTCGCTAGGTCGCTAGGTCGCAGTTTTCATAAGTTTATGTAATGTGCGACCTGGTGACCTGGCGACCTGAGGTCGCTAGGTCGCAAGGTCGCAATTTGCATGAATGTCTACTTTTGCGACTTAGTGACTTAGCAATTTCTCTTTAGTTCTAAGGGGCCCCAAAATTTTAAAAAGGTAGTCTTTTTTGGAGGGTGTTGTAAAGGTTACAACAAGGTATCTGACCTCGTGTGAGGTTTCTTGGGAGCCAGAGCTATTTTCAAAAATCACAGCATACTATTTCCTCCTCTCTGAACAACCAGAGGAAATATAGAACAAAACCCAGGGAAGAACTTCGACTCTTCGATCCCCGGCAACGACGCCAATTACTGTAGTTCCTTGAGAAACAATTCTTGGCTGTGTATAAGAATCTGTGCTCAAGACATTAAAGATTATGTCACAAAATGTATATATGTGTCTCTGTTTCTTAACCCTTCAAACGTTAGTAATATATTTCCCAAATATCAAATGTTTATTAGCTCTGCAATGCCATATTCCTTATATATTGAAGTGAGTGGATGGAAGACGAAGAAAGAAAAGGATTTTAACTTGTCATGCTGCTTAAAACAGAAACTGCCATCATAAAATCCTGAAGAACTGAAAAAGCATAGAGCGCCCATTAAGGATGTTTAATTCTTAGATATATAAATATCAAGAAACCTGCAGCTCTAATCACTCTACTTTATTCACAGACATGGAGATGAAATGAAAACTGAGAAAACTCTTCAACACAGATGGAATATTAGAAACTTGCAAAACTTTTTCATTCATTCAATATTGCTCAGTACAAAATTAGCCTTCAAAGGTTCAAAACTCGGAACCTTCTTTCTTCCATAAGATGTCCTTAAATACAATCTGAACCAAAATGGTTTTCAGTTATAAAACTGATTCTAACTAACCTATAACTGCTTAACTACTCTTTGTGACGGAGGCACATGCCTTGGAAACATTTCATTACATTTGCATAACTTCAGTTAAAATAAAAGATGATAAATCCTAATCTAACGGAACTGATGTTCCTGAAATAGCAGCTGACTCAATGATTACTTGCGGTTGAACGGCTACTTGTGGCTGCTTAGCTGGAAATCCTTTTTCTGTATCAATAGAAAATTTCTTACATTCCTTCCAGAGCTTATCCTGAGTTATTGGAGCATTTTTATAACGATGATATTCTACTGTGAAGGCAACAATATGACTGTGAGTGAGGTTACTTGTGAACAATGTTTTCACCATCCACAGTAGAAGGAAATGTCTTTGTAAGAAATTGAATACTGTTTCTCCCTTCAGTATCTGCGTCTTCTCATGTCGGCCATCTGCTCTACTTTTTGCAAATACCAATTGATCCTCATAAAGCTTCCAGGACATAGACTCACCTCCCTCCTTCCAGCATGAGGGTAAACCGGTTCTTATCAGCTTATCAAACGAAATATCAAATTTCTTAACCATCTCTTTAATTACATGTAGCCGCTTCTCTGATGCCTTCAGAAGGTCATTTTTAATGATCATTTTGTTTACTTCTTCAGCGTAGAAATACCGATCCTGTATCCCCATATCTTGCAACTCTTCATCTGTCTTGGAATTAATAAAATTCATGAATTTCTTGGCCCAATTTGATCTTTTGATAGCGGCTTGCTTATCCGATAACAACTCTTTTTCGTGATCTGCAACAATGTTCTTCTCTCTCGCAATTACTTTTATGGAGTCCCATTTTTCTTTCATTTCAGAAATGATCTCATTCCATATGAGGTCCTTGGCTTTGATAAGAAAAATATTTCCCTTCAATTTATCCTTGAGTTCTTTGATTTCTTCCTCGGCTGTTCGTAGCTTCTGCTCATTTTCACTCGCCTTTCCTTCCCATCCCTACATCAATCTAAGAGCAGTGTCCAATTCATACTGGGCATGTTTGCAATCTCTCTCTGCCATTTTTAATTCTGTGTTCAACTGAATAACCTGGGCTTGTGGGTCGGCTCCACCTGCAGAAAAATCAAAAGTACAAGTATGGTTCTGGATTTGATTTTGTAAGGTTATAGCAGTTTGCTTTACCTTATCAAGCTCCTCGTCCTTCTTTATCAATTGTTCTCGTAGCTTCTCTTTTTCCTTTTCAACCTCTGCTACTTCGGCTGCCAACGAATGCTCTGCAACTGGGAATTTCAGTTTTTTCCTTAATGAAGAGATTTCTGATTCTGCACTCTTCATCAGTTTTTGAATTGCACTTTTATCATTCGGATCAACCCCAATTTTCATTATGATTTTCTTCAATTCTTCGTTTTGAGTATTCAATGCCCTGGCATTGGCCTTCTCCATCCTACATTGTTTGACAACCTTAGCAAGCATATTTTCTGTCTTAACTGATGTAGCATGAGTTTTTCCCAAATCATTAACAATCAACTGACCTGTCTGCATGTGGAGATTCATTTTGTCCCACAAGGGGATCTTTTTCACATCCATGACTATATTCAACTCCTTAAAACTGCCGGAGGGTCCAAGGGACATTCCAGTTGGATGCGACAGCGCCATTTTGAACTAATCCTTCTCTAGATCCATTACAGTCAATAATCTTGTTTGACCAGCAGGTATCTGGTGCTCCACTTGTGTTTCTATATTGCCCTTTATTCTTTGACTCCTTTCTTCAATTTGTGAGAAAACTTGCTTCATGGAAGGAGCCTTTTCCACATGAAGTTCTAGTCTGCTAGGAGATGAAGGGCCACCCAGTTCTTCACTGACCTGGAGAGTAAAACCAGGTGAATTGGAGGAGTGGTCTTCTGCTAATTTAGTCCTTTTCTCCTCTCGGGGTTCCTCTTCATCGATCTCAATAACATCGTCTCTCCCTCTCTTGCCCATCTTTTCCAATATTGCCGGTGTTTGAATACTGATCCGTGATGAACTTGGCCCTCCTGGATTAGCCAACTTCTCTAAATCTGGTTTGCTCACATGAGTAAAAGCAGCATACCCATTCTCGACCCTTCTTTGTGAAATAATCCTGCTGGGTCATAGGCCCATTTTTCTCCCAATAGTAACTGTGTTCCTTCCAATATCCTCGATACCTCCTCATAAGCTTGCCTTGTGTTAACAACAAAAGGGCCCACACTCATGGGCAACTTGTACATTAATCCCTTCTTCATAGGAAGAAAATGAACTTGATCCACATTAAGACTTTGCCTTATAAATTCTAAGGCAAACAGTCTCATGGGAACGAATTTTGGAAGCCTATAAGGCTCAATACTGACTCCATATAGCCTTATTTCAGAATAATCTTCAAAAACAAACCAGTCTCCATATTTATAATTAGGTCCTAATTGCAAGAACTCCTGGGCCTTTGGCGGAAAGCATGGAGGAGGTTCCATTAAATTTTATAGCGGTGGTCATGAAATGATCAACAAATTCAAATAGCCAAGCAGTTTTCTTCTCTTCTTACCATATCGGTCAAAAGCAAAGCTAAATTTTGTTTACTTTTATTACTATCCATTATGTTGAGACAACACTCATGAATTCTTCAACATTATGATGTAAAAACAAGTAGACTACCAATGAGGGAAATCTGAAATAACCTGTTAATGGGAAAGCAATCAACTGAGAGTTCACCACTTCTTGCCAAAAGGATGGGATATCCAACACCACTCCTGGTTTCATCATGAGAGTGAACATCCCCAGGGCTGCCTTGTCAATTTCGCGATCATTATCTCTCCCCAGAATCTCCATAATACAGCTAAGAACTGACCTGTATTGAACATTAAATACATCCAAACTGAACTTTCCCGATTCAAATTGTGTCTTCTCCGGGCTTGATACCAAAAACGACATGTAGCGGTTAAACTCCTCATTTGAGATCTCCTCGAAATATTGAATTAGCGAATATTCGGAGAACTGCAAAGGAGAATCATTCTCTGGAAAACATAATGCCTGACGCATTAATTGAGCTGAAACCTACAAAATATTTTCCCCTTGGGAATTCATGACAAAACACTTGCCGGGATACATGGACGAAACTAACCAGGAAATGAATTCGGGAAAGACATGAGTTTTAAGAATACAGGCAGACAACACTCCCGAACTCTGCATAGCGGAAAACACAGGTGACTTGTCGGTGTTCAAGGTCACTTGATAATGCAAAAGAGGATGGTTTACGGATGAAGAAGTATCACAGACATATTTCTCACTATCTAGGAGAGGGCTCAGATTTGACAAACCAGACAATGATGCTCGCTTGGCCATGACTGACAAGAATTTCGAAAACAATTCAACGCAAGGTGGCGGGACGGAGTTTGAAACAGGGCAAACAGTCACAATTGAACCACAATAGAACGGAAAACCCCACTTATAGACAACGAAAAACCACAATAAATGCAAGGGTGACGTGGAAAGACAACAAATATTGAATGACAGTTGTTTGCCACCTCGGCGGATGACGTAATGCGGGGGGTCTGTGAGTACGGCGGAGAACTCCAACCCATACCCCCCGCAATTAATCAGAGCCGTCAATTGACATTTTTCAGAGATCTGACCAGTCAACTGCGGGGGGTCAGGTTTTGATAACCGACGAGCTAGTTGACCCCCCGCAGTTGCTTATCCAAATGCTTCTGCGCATGATTGTGACTTCCGCTCCGGAAGTTGCTCGAACTTTATCGTTAATATAAATATATCAACCTAAATTCAGTCCGCTCCATGAATCAAAATGGAAATGGAAATACATTGCATTCTTTCTTCATATTTTTTTTATACTAAAGTATAAAACCTTATACTATAGCATATTTCGGATCCTCATGTATATTTTTTCAAAAAAATTTCTTTTTTCAAAATTTCAAAATTGACATAATAAAAAGGATATGCAGATATAATGATCCACAACACATCTAACGAGGATAGCCAGGGCAGTTGTATGTTATTTTGAGCATTAGGCTTAGCTAGCAGAGCAGTTGTATAAATGTCATAGCAAGGCTTAGTGTAGCCAAATTTTTGTAAAAGACCCAAGTTTTGAGAGATTTTTTGATGTAGCTATTGTACTGGACATGAAATATATATATATATATATATATATATATATATATATATATATATATATATATATATATATATATATATATATATATATATACTTTTTGTGATTTTGTGTTTTTTAAGTTTTATGTATTTTCTACGAGACAAAATATATATACTCATGTGTAAATATTTTATAACAAATGTGACAAATGCCAATCTAACACATAGTTTTCCAAAGAATTGGCCAATGCATTAAATTCTCTAGGAACGTGCTCAAATGTGATTGTTCGAAATTGACGTTCTAAAAGTCGCACCCTTAAAAAACAACATAACAAGACTAGATGACGGATACGGTAATGATTGTTTAACTGCATAATGACGAGTTCAGAATCTAACCTTACTACTAAATTGGAGATGTCGTGAGATATAGTCTCCATGAGGAGTTGGATTACTAACATGTACTCGGCAAAGTTATTGGTGGTGCTACCTAGGAAAATTCCCCTAGAACCAAGAAGTTCCAACTCAGGTGTGTAGAGAACCCAAGCAGCTAAAGCAATGTGTCTAGTGTGATGACTATCACCATCCGCGTATCCGACGTATGATAAGGAGGATGACGACATCTGTGCAAAAGAAAAAATATTGTATATGAGAAAAAAACACCTCAAAAACCCAAAAAATCTAGAGACATCAAAACAATAGGCAAAAATTATATACATAAAATTACAAAGCATATGCATAGTGTGTAACTAAGAAAAATACTTCTTTAGATAGAGCTCGTTGCGGGGCTCTGCGAGAGGAAATCCATTACAGTCTTGAAGTTCATAAGATTCTTTTGAGAGGACTTTGGTGACAACATACGGAATAAGCCATAATGGTTGAAGTGTTCTTGCCCCCAAGAGGTCATGTTTCTGATCATAGAGTAGTACCAAATCACCCTCTTGAAAATAACGAGGCTTGAAAAATTTGTCATATTCAGCTTTGACTCGGCGTTTGTGAGCTTCGAGTGCTAGTGTCTCATCTTGAAAAGTCTCATCCAAGTGATCGAGTGAGAGAAAGCACTATTCTATGGCGATGGTGCTGGGCAGGAGTTCAACAACGAGTTTGAGTGATGGAATTTCACACTCAATTGGAAGTACTGCCTCCAGGCCGAATGCGAGTTGGAAAGGTGTGAAGCCTATGGTAGTTTTGACTAATGTTTGGTATGCCCATAACATGGAATACAAATTTCGATGCCATGTGGCTTTATGGTTTCCAACTAATCAACAAATCATGGTTTTGAGGACGCCATTTACGGCTTCGACTTGACCATTAGCTTGAGGATAGTAGGATGAAGACTGATCTTGTTGAAAACCTAGCATGGATGTTAATTCGGTCATCATATGATTCTGAAAGTGTGATCCATGATCTGTGACAATAGATAGGGGTACACCGAACCGACAGATTACCTGATTGAACAGGAAAAGAGTGGTGGTTTCGCCATCAACCTTAAAAGTGGGAATGGTTTCTGCCCATTTCGTAAAATAATCGACCGCAACCACGATGTAGTTGTTTCATTTTTTCGAAATGAGATTTCAAGTGATGAAGTCAATTCTGCATTTAGCGAAAGGACTGATGGAGATAATCGGATGAATAGGGGTGAGATGAGCACGCATTTTCTTCGTGAAAATTTGACATGGATGGCACTTCTCGACCGCTACAATGTAGTCATTAAACAAAGTGGGCCAATAATAACCTACGCGTAGGATTTTTTGGGCAATAGCTATGCTTGAAAGATGACCACCGCACGCCCCTACGTGGTAGTCATTCAAAACATGTTCCACTTCATTAAGAGTGAGACAATGCCAGAGAATAATATCGATACCATGACGATATAAGGTATCATTCAGCATGAGGTAGTGTTTTGCATGGTGGCGAATACGATGACGGTCATCGGATGTGAGAGTTAGGCGGAAGCATTGGGTTTGTAGGGAGACCAAAATTTCTCCATACCATGGGTCCAAAGAATCGACCAATTATACAAATTTATCAGGAAATGGATCATGAGCTACTTCTCCTGGGTCAATTCTGGGAAGGTCCAATAGCAATTCGGTGAAGACTAGAGATTTCTTTGCTTTGGCAGCTGTGAAGACCAAATCAAATTGTTGGAGGATTATAATCCATTTGGAATATTTTTCTCCAATAATTTTTGAGACAGGATGTGTCACATGGGGTTCTCCAAAGAAATAACAGTAGTATGTCGCAGCAACATATAGTGTCAGAGTCAGGTGACGGCAAAGACTACCGCCAGAGAAAGTTTCTCCACATGTGAATAATGTAGTTTGGGTTTGATTAGACCTTCTGAAAAGTAGTATATCACATGTTCACTATCATCATTGTGAACTTGAACTAGAACCATTCTGAGTGAGGATGGTGAAGCTACCAGGTAGAGGAGAAATTCACGTGAGTAGTTGGGGGCACTAAGGAGTGGGGCTGAAACAAGTGCATGTTTTAAAGCATCAAATGACAGTTGAGCTTGGTCATCCCACAAATATAGTGTTCCATTATTCAATAATCGCATAAATCCTTTCGTGATCTTGGAATAGTTGACAATGAATCGACGTAAAAATGTTTCCTTCCCCTGCAAACATTGGAGTTGCACGATGGATTATGGCGCTAACAGTTCAATAATTGCTTTAACCTTATCGATATCAACCCTAATCCCGTGCTTGGAGACAATGAAACCTAGAAGACACCCAGACTCGACCATGAATATGCACTTATGAGGATTCAGACGTATATTGTAGAACAAACACCTAGCAAAAATTTCTTTTAGATGAGCAAGGTGATCAAGTCGTTTCTTGGAATGGGCCAGAAGGTCATCCAAGTAAGCTTGTACAATATGTTGAATCTCATGGAAGGTGTAGTCCATAGCCCGATGAAAATTTTCTCCAGCATTCTTCAGACCGAATGGGATTTTACGATACGCAAATGTGTCCCAAGGACAGATGAAGGCAGTTTTATGCTGGTCTTGTTTTTTAATTGCAATCTGGTTATAGCCCGAGAATCCATGCATAAAGGAAAAATATTTTCATCTGGAGAAATCATCGAGAATATGATCTATGAACGGTGTAGGATAATTGTCTTTGGGAAAAGTAGCATTCAAATCGTGATAATCAACACAAACTCGGATGGTGCCTTGTTTTTTGTCTACGGGAACCAAATTAGAAACCCATTCTATCAAAGGAACGAGATAGATGAAACCAAGACTTGAAACTTTTTATACTGGCGGCTGCTTTGCACGGGTGCACAGGTCTGAGTCATTGTCGAATCAGTTTGGAATTTTCATAAACCTTGATTTCATGCTCGATTATAGATGGATCTATGCTGGGAATTTCATCATAAGATTAAGCAAAAAAATCGCAAAATTCCTTGAAAAGGGATGTGAAGCGTGCAATTTCTTCAGGATTGCAATATGCTCCAATCTGAATGTTTTCCACGATACCCATTTTGACCGAGATATCTATGAGCATGGTCTTAGAAATATTGTGCATGTTCCCTTCTGAATCGATGGTTTGAATAGTCGTGTAAATGGAAGGGATTATCGCAGGTGGGTCAAAGGATGGGATTTCATTAGTTACTACGTTCAGATCAAACATCAAAGCACGATGGTGGAATTCTCCCCAAGGTTGTTCTTCTAGAGACATGATCTCTTGAATAGCTTCATCTGTAGGTAGGATTTCATCGA
This sequence comes from Pinus albicaulis, assembly GCA_034641835.2. Lineage (NCBI taxonomy): Eukaryota > Viridiplantae > Streptophyta > Pinopsida > Pinales > Pinaceae > Pinus > Pinus albicaulis. The sequence continues at coordinate 968,092,239 of CM076578.1, forward strand.
GGATATCTTTAGAAGGAACTATAATGGGTGGGGAGTTCATACCATTGGTTGAAATCGTAGCCATGGAGGGTTCATATGTAATTTGGATGGCTTGATAAGCCAACTTGGCTAGTGAGAGCGACATCTGATCTCCATATGAAGTAATTTCTGAAGGTGATGGGAGGATCCATGGGTCGATAGAGCCATACAAAATGGTGGATATCATTGCAACTGTATTTGGAACCTCAGGTGCCAGGAGAGGAAAGCAACCCATTAGGGAAGATGCCTTCAGAAGACTGGTACCAATACTGACATAAGATTCAGGAAAGCCTCCTATTAGGGGTATAGTGCTACTTGGTAATATGGTATAATAAAGGGTGGAAAAGGATAATTGATCCAATGTGACTATTTTCCCATCCAGAAGACCGAAGAAACAATGGCAGTCATGGTGTAATACCAACTGCGACCGAGAAATAGATTATAGTCGAGATGATGATCTACAACTTCAACATCCATGGTTATCGTTTTCCCACTCAGAGTGATGGGAAAGCTAGCAAGGTATCCTTTTAGGAGGAACATGTGGCCATCAAAATATTTGATGGAATTCGACAGTGGTGAAAAAGTAGGAGAACCTAAAGCAATCCAGCAAGCTTGTGACATAACGCAGGTCGAAGCATCTTCGTCAATGATAGTCCGATGGATTGGACTCCCTTTCGACACAACTTGCGCTTGGAATGCGAGTTGGTGTGAGAGGCGAGTCTTAGATTTTTCCATATCAAAGATATCTAGCATGGAATCTTGGGGGTCTATTCCAGAAATGGCCGAAAGAAAGGCTTTCCTTTGTGCTGGACAAGTTTGCAATACTTCGAGAGAAGACATGGCTGACGGTACCTGCAACAAATCTTCTACAATGTTGTAGTTTTGGGTGGCATGTGCAGAGGTGTTATGAGTCATGCATCGAAGTGTCCCTTTGGGGGGACAAATCATGGGGTTAGAAGTAGGGTGTTCGATATGCAGATCGTTGGGCAGTGGTGGATTCGAACTAGTACCAGGATCTTGAGCATCTATGGTAGGATTTCCATAAAGCTTGGTTCGTGTTTGAAGTTCAACACTTTCAATGCCATAAATGGTGGATGAACCTTCACCGGAAGGATGTGAACCACCATTTCCCCTTTGCGGGGGTTGTGGCGGGTTTGAAACCATGTGTTTCTATTACTGTTATTGACTAGGGAAAGGATTATGAATAACGACAGGTGTTCTCCTAGAATCCTTGTTTGCGATAAAATCAGTGCATTCCTCCAGCTGAGGACATTTGTATGTCAAGTGGTTCTCTGCACAGATCTTGCAAGGAAATTTCATGGGTTTCTCCTTCCCTTTGTCATTTTTAGCAGTGTTTTTCTGATTAGGATTATTTTGATGGTCTAACTGCTCTTCCGAAGAAGATGTCTTTTTCTTGTTCTTCTTATTCTTTCCAGTAGGTTTTTGTGAAGTTTGCACAGAATTAACCTCAGCGGTAGGAAGAGTAGTTTTTTGGTTGGAGGAAATGGTAGCCAAATATGGTTGGGAGGTTTGCCCCTGAGACTATTTTGTGACTACGCCAGAGATTTTGCCAACGATACCGTTGGCGTGGACTCTGGGATTCTGAGTAGTAGGAGGATTTGGGTTACCAGGGGCATTGGGGAGTAAATCATATAGCGTGCCAGATTGTGAGTAGATAAAATCAAAATTTTGGGCATGACGAATGCGTTGATATTATGTAACCACATCGACTAGGCCAATGTGCTTAGAGATGTGGGGTAAGAGAGGCTTACAAGACCAATTCGATAGAAGATGATTCGGGATTAGCGCTTTGACTAGCCTCCTCCTACGCCTCCATTCATGAATGTGATCGGAGATCTGGGTGGTGGTTTCTTGGAACAGCGAGGTTAATAGTTCCATTCTGGTTTCATATCTGATTGGTAATTGGAATTTCTTTAGGAAATCCGTAGCTAAAGCACCAAAAGTGTTGATGGTGGCATGTGGTAATTCAATACACCACTTGGTGGCATTACCGGTGAGAGTGTGGGGAAACAGTCGAAGCTAGATACTATCATCCACCATGGAATTAGATATAGACCATAAATGAAAGGTGGTGATGTGTGAGGTTGGGTCTTCCCCTTGTTTCCCATCAAACTTGGGGATGTCAGAAGGAATCTTGTGCGGTATTGGAGGCCAGAGCGGGTTTTGATTGATGGGGTCATTACTTAGTTTATAGATTTCGGGGATGTCTAGAGCTGCAAAAAATGGCAATTGCGGGTTTGCCCCCAAATCTAGCCAAGGAATTATTTGCTGACTATTTGGACCATAGGGTCCACCCATCAATGTGTTACCAGTAGGATAAATAGGACTTTTATAAAAATTTCCTATGGGTGGAGGGGTAGGGATATATGGTTGTTGTCCATAAGGCATATTGTATTATGAGGCGAATGGTTGGTTTCCCCCAGTATAAAAGTGCCCCCCTAGTCCAGATGGAGGTTGGGGTGGGTTAGCCCATATGGATGCAATAGAGCTGCCCAGAGGCCTACTACTACTTGCATAGTTCGGCAACGACATAGATCCTACGCCGATATTTAAACCACTTAAGGGAATAGCGTTAACAATAGGTTGTCCGGTTTGTCCTAACGATTGAAGGGGTAGTGAAATGTTCCCTGTTATTTGTGTGTTGGTGATACTGCTCCCTGGTATGGAGGCCAAGGGGTTTGAACTTAGCAAAGGGTTCCAACCGAAAGGGTTGCTAAAAGGAGCCAAAGTAGTCCCACTCATGGGAGGGGAAACCATAGGTCTCGACATGGTCATGTTAGGAGTAGATCCTGAAGGACTCGGTGAGTTACTCATAGTTGTGATGACCATAGGGTTGGGACTAGGCATAAGTTGACTACTGGGGTTACCAAATAATGGCATAGAATTGAAAACTGGCAGGGAGGATGCTGGCGACCCTGGGATGGTTGCCATTTTTATCGACCCTGTGGATGTCGGTTGCAAAATGGATGCTTGTGCAGCCAAAGACATGTCTTGCCGTGGTGGAATATGAATTATCATAGTTTCTGACGGATCAGTGAGTGAAGGATTTTAATGAGTTACGACACCTTCCATGAATGGGTCCTCCAGAAATTCCGTATGGTATGAGGTTATGTGGAAATCATGGTTTGTCAATGGAGACTGCTCTTCCGCAAAAGGCACAGGTTAACCAAGGTTCAGTTCTTCCTCAGGAGTCAGAGGAGGTATAACTTACTATCGTCAAGACATATGGCATGGATCGGATGACACCAGGGTGACCTATTTATTTTTAACAAATTTTAATAAATTGTGATGTATTATAAAGTCTCAGTGACAGTAACCACACACCTAAAAAGAAAAAAGAAAAAATAACTATCTAAAAATCAATCAGCAAGTAGTTAGAATAGGGTGCCCTATCTGAGTACTACCATTTTTTGGAGATGAAAACCAGTATCACAATAGCATCCAGAGAGGGTTAGTCAAAATTACAATTATAGGTACTCTAGAGCTTCGCTCGAACCTCAGATGATAGATGTAAGCACTCTCGTGAAGACTAGTACCCTCCTAAACACCGAAGACAGAGTAGGTCCATCTATTTCAGGTATCAGGACAGCCCATCCTAGTCACCTCATGTAAGTCCCTAAAAATTATGGCCACTAAAGATACCTCAAATCACAGACATCATCAAGGGGGTCATGGTCTAGGACAACATGCTATATGGGCAGAATACCTAGATCTCGGATCTAGTTTCAACATCCCCGAAGTGAACCCTAATATATAGAATGCCCATCGGATGCAATCAAAGGCGAGCTACCTTCTTATGCACCCAAGTGCTGTCTCATGCTTAGCTCCAGTAAAGGAGTGGTCCCGACAGTATGAGTGCAGTAGGATTTCACTTTTTAATGACTCTAGTCTCAAGTTTTGAGATCTTGGGTGATTTTTTCAATTTTCCTAACCCAATATCCTAGCCTGAACTACTGTTGGTGTGAGCTCAGAAAAATTTATGTGATTTATTTTATTATTGCTTGATTCTTAGTGTACTTTATTATTAGTCTTGCAGAGGGGGGGTGGATGTATGAAATGTAATGAGACTCTGACTCAAAAAACCATGCAGAAATATGCTCTAAATATTCAATTCGATGAAGAGTATTTCTACAAGGAGGGGTTTCCTTTCAACATCCATGCACCAACATTGAAATAGAAAATTTCAACCTTAAAGATTCAGACATCTATTTATCTCGTCTTAACAGTCTTTTAACTGAAATTTTCAGAATTAATTCAGCTAGATGCAGAAAAACTAAAAAAAAAATTCTTCCAAAAACAAAATGTATTCGACACTAACTTTTCCAACAAGAAAAAACAAACAAAAATTCCAGTTGGTAAACAAGCACAGGGATTCGGTCAACGAGAGGTTCCAATGGCCAAAAACTCTATAGCCAAAAGGAACACAACACAGGGGTGAATAGAATTTTTTTGGCTGAGTAACTCACTAGTTCTAAGCAAATACCGTGTTAATGCGGATACTAACACACTGTAATCAAAGCTAGGCTGCATTATAATGCTTTGGAACGCTAAAAAATACAACGTTAGCTAGGGTAAAGTTCTTCAGATGGCCAAAAGGGGACATGACTGAACTCTGTGAGCTTTTGAAATTTCTACTGGGCATAAAAGCTAGTCAGAAGGATATGTGAATCGAGGAAAGAAGGAGGAATGAAAGAAATAATCAGGAAACTTGGGGTTAAATTCCCTAGTGGAGTCGCCAATTCTGCTATAGGGTAAAATTCTTGGGCTGTTGGTTATCGAATATCCCTCTCAGGGCTTTCTGGTGCCCAAGGCAGACAGTAAGATTAGCTTTATAGTTCACAAAGAAGATGCATATATGTTCATGTTAACTTCGAAAAATTGATAAAACGAGATGGAAGATTACATGTTTTTAGATCCTGAAGTCTTTGGAGAGCACTAAGTAGCAAAACAGGAATCCTCCTTCACTAGCTCCAAATCCCGACACTGCAATCAATCAAAGCACCCGTGTAATCTCTACCACAATATATTTCCTATCAATTAAGTTAACATATGAAAAATATTAAACAATGCACGTCTAAGACATTCATCTCATGCTATATAAGTAATTGAGAAACAATAACAATATTGACGCATTGAATGGACAAAACAGATACAGTTCTATTGATTTACAAAAAGGAGGATTACAACCATCAGTTGTACCAAGCCCTCCTCAGTCTTCCAATCTGTCTCTCTCTTTCTCTAAATGTGGTGATGTCTTAATGAACAATTTCTCAATGAACCTCTTTGATCTTTGACCTTCACACTACAACAAAAAACGCTCTACTTCACATGTATTCAAAAAACCTTCAACCCTGGACCAAGAGCCTACAGCACCATTTTATAGGAGATGGAGAGGGAAAACCTTGCCTTTCTCCTTCCACCAGTTCTAAATAGAAAAACCATGTTTCCTCAACTTTCCATGCTTTTGCCTTTCTTGAGAGTCTATTTTTTTTTGGCAAGACCCAATAAGAGGTCAGTGCCTTGCACTTTCTATTTTTCACTGACTCTCTATGAGAAAAAGCCGGAGTTTCAAATCATTCTCTGCGGGTTTTCTTGTTTCAAACTCAAAACATGGGTAATGCTTCCCTTTAGGCTAAACAGAGCATTTCCCTAGCCACTACCGCGACCTTTTCATGGATCAGGTGTGTTATAACGCACTTTGGCTATTATAAGGTCATGCTACCTTGGTAGAAATAGGTTTAGTTTAGGCCTCTTTATTCCTTCCATACTTATCTTCTCCTCTGAGCCAATGAGGAGGTTATTTGACCTATAACATTTTCATCAAGCTCCTCATCAAAATTATCTTCAGTTTCATCATACTTAGGAAAATTTGTTTGAGGAGAAACTTCGTCAAATATGAACATTGGAAAAGGATATTGTCTTTCGTCATGCTGATCTATAAATCTAGCTTCAGGTTTGTCCTCATTTAAACTTAGATTTTCATTTTCAAATATGGAAGAAGTTTTACCAATACTTTCTTGATTATGTGAAATCAGAAAACCTGCATTAGCTTGGATTGTAATATGACTATTTAGGCGCTGATTTATCTCATCTTCAGACAGATGAGAATGTATGTTTTGTCTTCTTTTGATAACACAATAATTGTCTTCCTTCTCTCCTAAAGATTCAAAAGGATGCTTAATATCTTCTTAAGCCTTTGGCTGGTCAAATTTTTATACTGTTGCAGGAATTGTCTCCTGTAGGAAGACTTTATGAACATCAAGACAACATACATCATCTTTTTCTTCCATGAGAGAAATAAATTTCTCTTTTTGGTGATGAAAAGGATTTTCATGCAAAGCCTCTAAGATCTCTTCATCCATGAACTCATTATCATCATAATAATCCTCTATGTTTTGAATTAAAACCTCAAATTTATCACTACAATTATTAATCAGAGACAAATAAGGATAGGACACCTTTTATTCTTCATAAAATATTGAATGGAAAACTCTAAGCAAACAAATATTGTCATGTGGCAAACCTGCATACCAAGATCATGTTTTTCCTTCAAGATAAGCCATGAACATATTTAAGAGATAATCTTCAGGAAATTGAACCTTCAACTTGCGTGTATGCATCTGAAATTTAACCAGATGTAAAGTAGCATCATTCCTATCATCATCTTTAAACCTAGGCAAATTCCTTTGCCAATCTACCTTAGGAATTTTATTTGGGAAACCTAGAATGTGATCCTGGCTCACGGTAGCATACCCTCTTGTAATAGTTTCCATCTTGAAAAATCTTGAGGCTACTGATCTTCATGCAGTGGAGTCACCATCAAGTGTTGATTTTGGATTCTTCTGCTAGTGGAGTCTTTGATCAACATGAAATGTGTGGAGTCGCCAGGTGGATGATTTTAGCCTTCATATGCATCTGACTACTATATACCACCAACAATCAGATCTAAACTCTGATGATATTTCCCAAGAAATATTTCATCTTACTTTTTCTCCCCAGTGGAGTCACCAAAATGTTTTTCACTCGGATTGAACCTCAGGATGAGAAAGGAAATTCTGAGGTAACCTCAAACCATGCGTAGCCAAGTAGATAGCGCTACTAGGCCAGGAGATGGCTCTCTCCATAAATATCACAGCCAAAATGACTGAGGAAAGAATATATTAGGCTAGTTATAGTAGCTCAAGGTTTTCATTTTTTGATTGTGTAGGGTTTTGCTGGATCAGGAGGAGTCAAACAACTAGGGAAAGGCAAATAGGTCAAGATTTTTAGGGTGTTCTATGGGGCAAGGTAAGTACAATGTTTATCACTTTAGGGTTTTGTGATGGGATGATCAAGACAAGTAAGGAGCTAGAAAGAGCATGGTGAATTCATGTTTTCTTTCTAAACTAAAGAAATTACAAATTATGAATGTTTACCCAAAACAGAGCATAGAAATTATGGATTATGTTCATCTAACTTGAAAACATTCATTTAATGGAAATGAAATGATGTATTAAGTAAAAAAAATTCTAACATATGAGACAAAATTAACAAACTGAAACTAAACACAATACCACATGGATCCCATAAAAATAGCTACAAATTTGATTAATATCCAGCCCAAAACTGATACAAAAGTATGTCTCTTGAGATGCCAAACCTCCAATTGAATCCAACCATTACCATGACTAAGAATATAAATCATACAGGCCTAAAAACCACTCTTCCTAGCCTCATGGAGTCGAATCCATGAGATAGGGATCAGTTTCACCTACTCCTAAACAAGAATCTGAAGACTAGGAAAACTCACTAATTTGCCTCTAAAAGAGAGGAAACTAATTCAATTTACCTCTAGAAGACTTATCTGATTTATCTACACTAGATAACAATCAAAAAATGACATTTACATTTTTCTTGACCTTTTACATCAATAATTTTCTCATTTTCCCAAGTAAAAAGTGAAAAAGTCAATTTTTTTCTAAATATGATGAAAATTGCATTTTCTTGGCAAACACGCAGTGCCATGACATAAAAAATAGCCTCTTTTGAAAGAAAATTTTGGAGGCCTTCCTGGTGTCCAATTCAGCTCCATCATAGTGCATTGGAAATCTCTTTGAGTTTTGTTTCCAATTATTCCTCTAGTTTCCAAAATAGTGTTCATGGACCCTGTCAAAAACCTATTCTCCCAAGAGTAGTAAATGCGCAGTGCCAACGTCAAAAAGGAGGGAGAAACATGCAAATTTTGTGGTTTTTTGCACTTTTGTGGGACTAGTTCTCCTCCAAATTTTCTAAAAATTTCTAAGGTTCATGTCTGCAGCATTATTAACATGATGGTGGTGTCCATTTTGCAATTGGATGCCCCAAAAAAAGAGAAAAGTGCTAGTGGTGTTTCATGTTTTGCTGAATTTTTGCATGCCAAAATTGCTCAAAAACTCAAAAATGCACTAAAGTGCCAAATATGCCAAAATGTGTAAGGTTACCTTCTAATCAAGGGATTGAGACATGAAGAGACACCTCAACAAGTATTTCTAACCTCTCCTTCTCATTTTTCTCGGTAAAAGCTTGAATTTTTGTATGGGCTCTTTTGAGCTTGGCCCCTGCAATTTTGTTTCCTATGGCATAATGCTTTTCCATTTTCCTATAAAAATCATTGTCCTTCCTAGCCTTCTCTAACAATATCTCTGGATGTAAATTGGCTCTATCAAATCATGAATCTTTATCCCTGCTAATCTCAAGGGCAAGCAACTCACTTGGAGTAAGGTACTCTACCAACTCAGCTTCTCTCTATCTCTCACGGGCTAGAGCTCTCTTTAGCCCTATTGTCTTTGGTCTCTTTCTTGGAGGCTAATCATCCTCATCTTTAATCTCATAAAAATTTTCCTAGGTCTCCTCGAACAAGGATTTAGCCCAATATTCCTCTTTCTTTTCTTTGATGGTCTTTACCTCATTGGTAATATACTTGGTCTTCAACTGCTAATTTTCTTTCTCAAGAAAACCAATCACATATTGTGCTCTGTGAAGATTAGCTTGAAGTTAACTAATATTTTCCTCTTTTCCTCTGATTAATGCACTAGTGATTTTATCTTCATCCTCCTCATCAAGGTCAATCAGCTAAAACTCCTGCTCTGTTTCATGTTTATCCTCCTTCTCCTCAGTGATTAACTCTTTAGCCTTTTCCTTGCCCTTGTCTACCTGTTTTGTTGATGAAGAAGGCATGGCCCTTTCACTCCATGTGAAGCAAACAAATGCCTCTGGCCTCTCTGATAGGTATTGGGAAATGTCTCAACCTCAGTCACATTAGCCCAAGTTACCTCAATATCCTTCTCACTGCTTGATGCCTTAGTATCATGATGAAATGATGAAGGGTTATAGAAAGGTGATGAATTAGGATCAACATGAGGTTTAATGGATCTGACTAGGGTATGATATATGAGTAGCAGGCTGAGATGGAGAAGTTGATATGGGAGGATGTGATGATGAAGGGATAATATTCTTAGGATGAATAGGTGGGGAAGTTAAAACTTCATTTGCAATGAATGTGTCCCATGGGATGTTATTTTTCTCAAGCTGATGCATGACTATCATCTTGATAAGGGAATGGTGAAAAATAATCTACATTTCATGATTATAATCCCTCTTTTGGACAACGTATGCCATCTTGTCAATGCTGCAGGAGAGATAGTAAGGTATGTGAATCATTTAGACTCTAGTGAAGTGCATGAGGATTTGGATATGGTATGGGTAGAGTCGAGAAAACCTCCATTCACAGGTGAAGTATTTCATGATTATTTTCATCATAGGGATATATCGATCAAGGAGATGAGAGAAAGGAAAAATGGACTTCTTGTCATCCTTGTATCTAGGTTTGAGGTATGGTTCATAATAGATTAGATCAAGGTTTCCTTATTTAAACCATTTCTCTCCCACACTAGGGATCCCTATAGCAGCTAAAATGGAATTTTTGGACATGGTAAAAGTGACCCCAACAAGAGTGACCTGCATATCATGAATATTTGTGATGAAAAACCCTGTTAAAATAGGGTGATACTGAATATGCTGCACTTTCTCAGAAAACTTGAAACAACCAACATGTTTAAAACATGACAAAGTGAGAGGAGAAGCCACGAGTTCCTTTGTGGTTACTGGTTCATATGTGTTAATTTTCGCTCCTTTTTGGTCACCTCTCCTTGGTATTTGTGCCTCACTAACACCTCAACCCTCCTCTTCAGACATTTTAAATTTTGACTGAGGAAACCCTAGGTTAAAAATGGAATGAGATGAAGGGAGAAGGATATGAGATGGCTACATTAGGTAAATGAATGGAATGCGTGTAAATGGAGAAATTAGGTCTATGAAAACCCTAGGAATTAATAATGCTCATGACTGATATCTGTTTAGGGAGATGAATAATGTTGTGCTACATGAAAAAAGAAAATGAAATGGAAACTAGTGTTTCATAAGGAATAAACACTTCAAATCTTTAATGGACACCAAATATCTTAGAGGCAAGTTGAATTAGCGTGCACTAACTATTTATAAGCTCCTTGAAGAAGTTTGGGAGAATATTGAACTTGATGTAAATGGTGCAAATCTTCACAACCCTCACTGTGCAAGCGCACAACGTAACTGGGCAAATGCGCAGTGCCAAGTCAAATGTGCAGTGCCACCATGAGAACACACAATGCTAGTGTTAATTTCTCTATTTTTTCCAGGAAAACGCATAGTGCAGCTTGGTAAATGTGCAACACCAAGTCAAACGCGCAATGCCACCCTGAGAATGCACAACGCCTTGAAATTTTGACCCAAATTGCTTCAGAAAATTCAAAATTTCTCCTTTGCTGAAAACTCTTGATGGCTAAATCGCAAAAATGACTTGTGTTGAGATGCTTGATATGATTTATAGCTTTAGTGGATTTGAAATTTCAATTTGAATCACCCACTTTTCTAATGTTTAATTTTCCTTTGGAACTGATACTCTTTTAATTTTCTGAACTTTTGGCATTGCAGGTTGATCGAACATGGAGTTTGGCTTTCTTTTCTTTCACTTAGGCCGGCTGATTGCATGATTTCATTTGGCATCTAGAGATTAAATTTATTACATATAAAAACATAAAATTACATTTGGAGAAATAAAATAAAATTACATATTGAATTTTGTATCAAAATGATATTTTGATATAAAAATCATTAAACTGAAAAAAATACAACTTTGAAAGTATAATGATTACATTATGATGATTTTAATTGATCCATCTCATATATGTGTTGACCTCATCTAAATGAAGGAGTGACCTTGATAAATTCAAAACCCTAATGACCTAATGGGATTCCTTTTTTTTTACTTGACTTTCGAATGAGATTTTGACTCTAAATACTTCCAAATGAAAAAAGCATCTCCATAGGTGTTGATATGCTCAAGGAGACATGAGAATGAGTTAGGCAATATGATATTCTGAGGGAAAATGAAACTTATTCGACAAATAAAACCACCAGTGGAACAATTTTATGTCATGACCTAATTGAATGATGAAAAATCTATTCAGAATGGGATACCTAAGATGGACATGGAAATGTGTTTGATCCCTGGTGGAAGTATGCAAATACTGACACTAACATAGTTAGCCATTGCACACCCAATATCAAATTTGTTTTAGGAATATCAACCAAAAAGAAGTGATCATTCAAGGTGTATGTTCCCATGGTGATAGATAATTCCAGAACATACTTCATGCACATACTTCATGCACTGCATGGTTCTAGCTCCTGGGATGAAAACTGAAAATCCCTCAAAATCATCAGTGGGTATTGCTCTCCTCTGCACTAAGTGAGCATAAATAAATTTTTGGGTAGCCCCACTATCACACTATCAATAAATCCTAATACCCTCTGATATTGAATGGTACCTCAGGCTCTCAAAGTCAGATACTTGGGTACTCCCCGCAAAGATGCAAGGGCCCCTTCAACTAGAGAAAATTACCCATTCCCACCTCCTGGTGGTAGTGGATCCTCTCCTTCTATCCTGATGATGTTTCCTCATTCTATTTTCTCTTATTCCTCCTCCTCACTATCAAATAACACGTCTATATAGTGTGATTTCCCTGCAACACACCAATGCCCTGGTGCCCATGGTTTTTGGCATGTGAAGAAAAGCTTCCTTCTTCTCAAGTCTCTTCGAACATCATCACTAAGAGGTCCTTTGTTTTGGTTCTCATTTGAAGGGGGAACCTTCACATCTTTCCCCTTTTGCTGGAAGGGTGGCCTTGCCTGAAATGGAGCCTTTTATCTTGGAAAAGCATCTTGTAAATATATTTCCCTTTCAACATCATATTGAAGGGTGGTTGGTTAAGTAGATTTAACCAATCCATATAGAGGCTCTTCTAGCCCATCAATGAACATATAGACCCTCATAGTTGCAGATAAATCAGGAACCTTAACATAAAGTTTTAAAAACTTAGAAATATAGGTCTCTATATTACTTGACCGCTCGAGTTTGGCTATGTCAATAAAAGGTGCCTCTCGGTGTCTTCGATCAAACCTCTCTACTAGCCTTTGGGTGAAATATAAATATGTAGTCACATTGGCATGCCCCAATGTAGAAAGACCATGAAACCACCAATCATGTGCCTCACCTTCAATGTGCAGTGATCCTATTTTGATGGCCTCCATCTCTAGTAATTTATTCATCTAGAAGTAGATGTCTAGCTTCTCCACCCAAGACTTAGTTGTGCACTTGGTTGATCCATCAAAAGATGGAAAAAAGGATCTACCCATGGTCCATTGTAGATCATTGTTTTGTGTGAATCCTCCAATTCTATTGTTATACTGGGGTCTCATGTTGTCCTTGATCTGGAAAAACTCCTCAAATCTTGGATTAGATTTGAATCTCTAAGATTGAGACTCATGCTCTATGAAATAATCTTGAATATTTTCTTGTTCTCGAGATCCTCCATTTCCCACTACTAAAAAAGTAGGCATAGTGGAGAGCTGGGAAACTTGCTGCCTCACTGGTTGATCATACTAGTGATGTAAAATTTTGGAGCCCTGTCGAGGAAGAAACCCTCTAGTGTATTATTTGTGTCTCTCCACCCTCATCTCCTTGAATTCCCAAGCAATATATTGCATGGTTTGAAGAAGAAGATTGGGAAATTATTTCTCATCATCTTCTCCTGATATGGGAGTTTTTCCCTTGTCTTTTGTGTTGTCTGCATAATCATATCTCTGGTTTCTATTGTGATACCTCTTCTCCCTTTCTATGAGAGACTCTCCTTCTTCTGATGACATAATGGCTGAAATACACAGGATGAGCCAATATTATGCTCTGGTACAAGTGTAATATTCGAAAATAGGAAAAGCAGAAATATGGAACATAAAGCTGGAAATAACAGTGAATATCAACACATAAAATATGAAACAATGAAATATCCATCTTATTATGAATATTAGCAGAAAATAAGTACAATATACTAAGGCACAAATCAAACAATCAAGGAAAACGAGCCTCCAATGAACAAATAGACCCAAACATGAGATGTTGTTGATATACAAAATGTTGTAGAATTAATGCGGTGGAGTTCCAATGAGTATAAATGTTTTTGGGAAATACAATAATATGCATCTCATGATATATGGCTCAAAACGTTTCGGGAATAGAGACCTAGACTCCCAAGCACCTTTCCAAGAAAATCCAGAAAGGGTTTCTAGAAATACACAAAATACAAAATGGTGAAATATAGTTGTAGGGTTGAACAATCACTGCAACTGTATAGCTGAAAGGAGGTGGCTAAAATTATGTATAAATATATGGGGACTCCTCCAATATAATTTCCAAGTTAAAGGTTCCTCCCTTTGCTGAAAATCTAACTCACCAAATGAGGCACTGAACACTCCACTGCAACTAATCAATAGAATAACATAGTCTATGAGGAAAAATGTGCTACAAGGGATGGTAGCAGCTTGGGCTAAAGAAAAATGATCAAATAATTCTCAAGGAACTCTCTTTCTAGCCTACCAAAGGAAGGAATGCTCCCTCGACTGAAAAAAAGCTCAGAAAATGGCCATGTCAATCCTCCACTGCCTTTGCCCTACAAAAAAACACAACCCTAGAAGAGACTGCGTTGTGGATGATGGCTGAAGTTTGGTCTGATGCCGGATGGTGGAAATAAAGCTCACAAAAATTCTCCTGAGTGGGCACTCAATGTCCCCCGAGGATGAGGGTGCTATTCCTGCTCGGTAACACCCTTGTTCTAAACAACACAACAGACTCTGCTAAACAACTCAAGTGTGCAAGAAGTCATGAAAGACCAAAACATAAGATATAATCATAATGCCCTCTATGGATGCCTCCCCTTCCTTATATGCATTGTGAGCCTTCTCACCTTGGTCCCTACTCATTAAATCCACTACTCTCATGGAGACTTCCTCCCATTAACATTGCGTTATCCCTTATTAACTATCCATCCCTCCATACTAGCATTGTTGATTTGGTCAACCTTGACCCCATCCACATGCTTCAACCTCTATTCACACATGACGGTGCTTTATCTAGCTACTAATATGATCCTTATTCACATTAGGAGTGATTTTATTCATACTAAGGAGATTTATGGGTCTCCCTGCCCTCTTATTCATCTATCTAAGTGACAAAAGAAAATTTTAATATTGCAACTAGCTGAAAGCTAATTTGGGATATTACATTCCCCTTCATCCTTCGGACTTGTGACATGTGCCTTGCTTTGATTTCCTTCCTCCTTAGGGCATGTGAGTGCATCCTCAAGACTCAAAGCTCCTAATCCTCCATCCTTTAGCCTTTCAGAGTGTGCCCTTGCACGTTGAAGCTCTATTTACCATTTTAAGTGAACAAAAATGGAACTAACAAGAAAATATACATAAAAATTAGTAGAGTATGATATTTTCAGACTAATATTTTCTCTTCATGAGTGATTACAAAAAAAGGTACTCGAAAAACCTTATGGTAAGCACAAACAAGGAATATTGGGTAAATAGAATGAACAAAGTAAGTGCAAGAAGAAACAAGAACACACCTGAAAATTGATAATAAAAGCACCATGAAGAATCCAAAATTTTTAAGACCCTTCAGAGGGTGGAAGTGCCATGAGAAGATGATGATTAAAAACAGACACAGTTGCAGCCATGTCACCATCAAAGAAAATCCATGCCATCATTCACTATCACTCCCAATCACCCAAGATAGTGACATGTCTAGTTTCATCATATGATGATGTGGAAGTCAAAGACGTATTATTTTAATCATTGTAAAATAAAAACAAGTAAAATTCAAAGATTCATGTGTGAAATTGAGATTCATGGAATTCCAAAGGACATATAATACCAAAATTCATATCTAATTCCAAATGTCATTTGGAACTTCAAAGGTTGAATAATTCTAAAGGTAACTAGAAGTTAGAAAGTCAAGAGTCATGAAGATATAAAAGGCCACTCCTCAAGTTATAAATAGATCTTCATTTCTCATGTAAAGTAATTTTAACCTTGGTTTCTCCCATAAGGCATAAGAGAGATAAATTTGTACTTTTGTGGAGCAATTAGTGGCTCCAATGCTCCACTTTTGGAACAAGTGAGGTTCATTGTATTCAAAAATATTGGGAAAATAACTTAATAATTGAAGCCTGACGGCCAACACTTTTCATACCTGGATTATGAACGTTTTTAATATTATTACGTGAATGTTTATGATTCATGTTTAGTGCTTATCTTATTCATAAAATTCATGTGGACTATTTTTTTGGATGTTATAGGAAACATTTTTTGTGTGTATTTATTAAGTTGGTACTATTACCTCTCTCCTAGAGGCTCGCTTTCTTTCCCATTTACGATAGAAGAACCTTGATGCACTTGCAACTGAGAATTCATCAGGCACACTACCTTGATTTTTGAAGGAATGTATGTGATTCTCTCCCTTGCTGACAACTAAATCCAAGTCATATATTTAAGTATACTACATCTGGGTTGTATTTCAGATGGGGCTCATATCCCAAATGGTGTGAGGTCTAGTTGGTATCACATATCAGGGAGAGCCCCTTGAATGTTGGTAGGTCCAACACTGTCAACATTTCTGGCACTACGAGGGAAAGGATATTTTTAGCACTGATAACTCTACCCACCCACATAATACTTCCTATGGACAAGTAAGAAACATTCCCAACACTTCTTTGAATATTATTCCTGAAGAAGTTAGATCTTCTTAGTGTGGCACTGAAAAATTTTACGATATTTCTTATGAGCACATCCATGAAATTTGACCCATAACCTAAAAGTTTGAAAAGGATATCAATATGATTCTTGGAGCACAAAATCTTTATTATTTTTCAAAGAAGAAAGAAGCCACTCTTATCGGGATAGTGGTTTCTAGAGTATAATATTTGGTTTTCGCTACTCTTGAAGAGTTGGAAAAATCTACTAAAAACACAAAAAAACCAGAGCAACCTCCAGCTTTTTATGGGGGTGATGGGGGCAACATTGTGCTTTCAAATGGCACTTTCCATGGGTTAGGTGGACACAATGAAGAGGAAGAAGATCCCTCATTCTGAAGAAGAGGAGGAGGATATAGATGAATACATGGCAGAAAAGGTTTGGATTGGATGACTTATGGTCCACATTCCCTTCTGGGTATTTTACATAAGATGCCAAGACACATGGAATTTGTTTTAACAAAATATGTCCCTGACAAGGCAATCAAAGCAGAATACCATTTGGATAATTTATACCTATACCTACAGAAGCTCGAGATAAGTTATGATGATGTTGCATGTAGACTCTTTCCTTGTACCTTAGATGGTAGATCAGTTGCTTGGTACAATAGTCCTCCTATGAATTTAATTCAAAATTGGAAGGGGTTTAAAAAGTAGTTTCTTGAAAATTTCATGGATGAAAAAACCATAGGCATATTATTAAAATAATCAGAGAATATGAAGATGGGGGAGAAAAAGGGTGAAGGACTTAATCAAAGGTTCAATCGGATATTGAACCAATTCCCTCCAGATATGACCCCTCATGCCTCCATCAAAATTGATTACTTACTTCTTCGTTACCAGTAAGAATTTCACAATTTGTAAAGAGAATAATGAAAGAAACTTTGTCTCAAAATTTTGAAGAATCCATTGCTATTGAGAAGTATTTGCGTGCAATCGAATTCATCGTCGATGATGAGTCATCCAAAGACTCCAAGGATATAGGAAAAAACTCTCGGACCTCCTTAACTAAGTCCAACGACAAACAAGTTATTGATCTAGAAAGGTTAACCCACACTATCAATATTTTTTCTAATGAATTGGAACAACTGAAGCAAAGGACAAGCAAGACTACTATCAACAAGAAACCACTAGATTTCAACTTCTTGAAGAAATTCAATACAACAGTAATAGAAATAGTCAGTCGGATAAGTCTGCATAGAGCTCGAATGTCGTGTTGAATGTTGAGAGTATGAACATGGACCAATATTGTTCTTTTCAACAAGAATATCATTGAGAAAATACATTCCCACAATGGACTTGCATCATGAACGCTCTAGTTTCGTATATTATTGACTTATTTCTTGTAGATGAGCAAAATAAAAGAACATAAGAAAATGAATAATCTAAGGTGGCTGAAGAGACTGCAAGCGTAGGACACGTAGTGAATACTTTTGGTTATTTCTTAATTCCGAGAAGAAAAACATTGATGAACCACCACCAAATGAGGTGCCGACTCAAAATAAAAAAAACCAATATAAGTTGATAAGTCAAGGATTTTTTCTTGAACAAGAGCTTCCGAGGAAAAATATGAAATAATATCTGTTAAGGAAACTCACTATGCTCATCATCCAAGCTCTGAATAAGTTTAGAGATACTACCATAGAAAAGAATACTTCCACCAACACTAAAATTAACACCATCACACTAGAAGTGTCATGAAAATTCACTTCTCTAGACACTTCAACAATCCCCATTTCACTTGAACACAACATAGTTGAGGATATGAAGAAAGCATGTGGAAATTTTTTTATCTTTGACCTCACAAGAATAGAAAGCCAGTGGAAATTTCTTGTTTGATCATTGATCAGGCCTTGTAAGGTAATAATGCTTCTTCCCATATGGTATTTGTTAAGTCTTCTAGTCCCCTATATTCAATCACTAATGCTGCAAGATTGGAAGGTAATGCTATTTTCCCTTTGTTTCTATTGACTATTGATATTTTTAGTTACAATGTTCACAATTTTTTAGTTGATTCTACTGCATTGATCAATGTAATGCCATTATCTGTTGCAAAGAAAATAAATGCCAAATCGAAAAAAACGAAGGAAAAAATTATTCAGCTCGACATGTATTTATTCTAGGCTATTTGGGAACTTAGAAATGTGCTTATTAGGTTATCTAAATATAATCGAGTTCATCAATGTATAAATATCATAATTATGAGCATACTAGAAGCATATGGTTTACTTATTAGTAGAGTCTAGTCGAGAAAATTTCAAGGGTATTTTTCAACAAACTGTTCACATTTGTGGCTTTCGTACAGGGGAAAGAACAATCATATCTAGGTGGTAATAGAACCTTACATGAAATACATGATTACATCCTTTGAAGGGAAGAATGAGTTGGTCACTTTCACCGATCTAATTTTTGGTAATTGCATTTTGGAAACTGAACTTGGGTGATATCTCACACAACCATCACTGATTCCACCAGATATATAGTTGGAGATCCTTCCTTGTTCTATAAATGGTGCCAATTATTTATTTAATATATAAGTACATATAATTACTAGTGTATAAATTACACCAATGGATTCAATATGATCGTGCAATGTACTAAAACAAGATACTTAATCCTTCTACAATATTTGCAGAACATAAATCATGATCGCTCAATCGCACGCAAGTAAGAGAAAGAAGTAAATAAATTTCACAACAAAATATTTTCCCCGGGAAATAAACTGCTCAAAACCCCTCCATATTTATTGTTTAATCAACCAAAGAATCATGAAACAATACAATTCATTTTTTCTCACAATAACCTCATACACTCTACCAATTGTCTCACACTGATCTAGGAAAAATTGGACCAATACTTAGTCAATTTCCTGCCCATCTTCAGTCTTCCTTGCTCACGCAATCCATAGGAAAAATAATTCATATTAAATAGGAATTCCAACCTTCCTTGACTGCACAGTCAATCATGGGCTTCATGTGGCTTGATAATTTCACTCAAGAAATTTGATAATAATACAACTGGTAGTTTACTTACCTTTAACCTTTGTCTTAGCTGGATCGTCATCAGAATTGACATGTATGTAACTATTTATAGTGAGTCATCAGTTACTTTGTAGATCACTACTTTTGAATTAAATCTATTTTAATTCACTTGATCTTCCATTAGCTCATCAATCAGTTAGAACTAGTTAAATTGATTTTAACTCAATTAATTTGAGTTGACTGACTGCACTCACACCACACTAGTGCTACAACTGCAACTAGACCCTCTAAATAATAGAATCACTCTACATGCATATCCTTTGACCCTCAACTCTAAATTCTTGAGCTAAGAAAGTCTATCACACTTAGTTAACTATGACAAGTTGTTATGAGATAATATTACAATTTATTTTCCAATTTATTTAAAAATTGGAAGCCCACATTAACACTAATGTGTCACTGAATTCCTCACTCATGTGTGACCTGGAATCCCACACTAGTATGTGGTGAATTTTCTTGTTGAATTTTATCACTCCCTCTCAACAAGAAAGGGATTATCTGCTACCTCATTCCTGCATCTCAAATTTTCTCTTCACAAGCACCTTCGTCAAGATATCTACATCTTGATCTTCCATGGGAATGTTATGCAACAACATAATGCACCTTTGAACACAATCTCTAAGATGGTGGTACCAAATGTTAATATGCTTAGACCTATCATGGAATATCATATTAACCGAGAGTTTTATGGAACTCTAGTTATCATAATGTATCACCGTTGGATCCATATGATGACTAAAAAATCCAAAAAGTATCTTTCTCATCCAAATGGCCTCGCATGCATTCTGATTAGCTTCCATGTACTCTACCTCAGCTGAACTGAGTGCAACTGATCTCTGCTTCCTGTTGTACTAATAAATTTTTATTGATCCTATGTTTAAGATTCTCCCTTATGTGCTCTTACTGTCTGATGGAATACCTGCCCAATCTGCATCGATGAAGAACTAAAGCTTCACTCCCTCTATCCATCTATACCATAATCCATACTCTGTAGTGCCCCTGAGATATCTCAACACATGCTTCCCTGCCTTCCAAAAGAGCTTGGTAGGATTAACCATAGCTTGACTAAGTTGGTTAACTACATAGCATATGTCTGGTCGTGTGTTCACCAAATACATAAGTGAACCCACAAGCTACCTGTAAATAGTAGAATCCACCACCTCACCTGAAGTAGCATCCTCCTTCCTCCAATTTCCTGCAAGAGGGGTCTCCATAGGTTTTTTTCCCTCCATGCATAACTTCCTGAAAATATCTTTAGCATACTTTCCCTAAGATACAAATAGCTCCCCATCTCTTTTCCATATTTCCAATCAAAGGAAATAGTGCAAGAGCCCATGTCCTTCATCTCAAAATCTCTTGCAAGATCCTCTTTGCAAGAAGTTATGAGTTGCTCATCACCTATCAATATAATATCAGCAACATAAAGTAAAATAATCAAAATCTTACCATCAACCATCATATGATATAGGTTTGCATCCGCTTCACTCTTTGAAAAGCCCAACTTAGTGAAATAATTTTCGATCCTGGTGTTTTAAGCATGAGGTGCTTGCTTCAACCCATACAGTGCTCTCTTAAGTCTGCTCACATGCGACTCCCTGTCAAAGGTATCAAAACCTTATGGTTGCTCAATGTACACCTATTCCTCAATAACTCCATTAATAAATGCTATCTTTAAATCCATCTAATGTATCTACCACCCCATGTACGTTGAGAGTGTTAGGATAGATCTAATCAATGAGTATCTTGCAACCACTACAAAAATTCTCCTCATAGTCAATCCCCTCTACCTGTGAGAATCCTTGGGCCACAAATATAGCCTTGTATTTATCCAAACTCTCATATGCTACTTGATTCACCTTGTAGATCCACCTGGATCCAACCCCTAAATTCCCCACTGGTCTTGGGACCACATCCCATGCACTATTTCTGATAATGGAGTCTTAGTCCTCAACCACGACATCAACCCATGTTGGCTGCTGCACTGCTTCCTCAAAAGAGGATGGTTCTGTCACAATGCACTTGCTCATAAGATCCATGCATCCAGTATCATTTTCTAGGGACCTTCTCTACCTATGCTGTGATGTAGGTGCACCTACATTCTCTATCGCATCTAGCATCAATCTATCAGCCTCCCTGGTGCGCTTCCTACCATTTCTGGTGGATGGATCTGCATGAGTGGTTTCTTCCACTCCATGATCCTCTGCTTTTGGATGCTCCACATATTGAGGTTCATCCTTTGGAACTAATATTTCCTCATCTGCATGCAATTCAAGTTCCCTCTCAAGGGAAAATCGCATGGCTTTCTCCTCATAAAATTTAACATCTCTGCTGAAATTTGTGATTATGTTAGCTGAAAAATACACCTGATAGTTGTGGGGAATATCATTGTACCCAAAAAATATCCCAACATCTAATGTTGGTTCTAGATTCTTCCTGACATATTTGGTCACGTGGCAATAAATAGATGAGCCAAAAATTTTAAAATATGAAACATCTTGTTTCTTTCCTGAAAAATCCTCTTCTAGTGTACTCATGCCAAGTATCCGATGAGGACTATGGTTCTGCACAAATATATTTTTGTTCCATGCCTCTACCCATAGATACAATAGTAGGCCTTGATCATGTAACATAGCTCGTGTTACTTCCATAATTATTCTGTTCTTTCTTTCTGCAACCCCATTCTATTGTGGGTTATGAGGTGCAATCAATTCTCTCAGAATTCCTTCTTTGGCACAAAATTTAGTGAATACATTAGATATATACTTACCACCATTTTCACTCCTTACGGCCTTCACCTTCTTCCATGTATCTTTCTCTACCAGTGCTTTGAACTCAAAAAAGTTGGAGAAAGTGTGATCTTTCTTCTACAGAAAGAAGATCCAACACTTTCTAGAAAAATCATCAACAAAAATCACATAATACCTGTGTTTTTCTATGGAAATTGTAAATAATAGTCCACACATGTCTGAGTGACCTCTCTCAAGGATTTTTGCTGCTCATTTCTCCTTACCATGAAAAGTGGTTTAGAGTCCCAATTTTTTTTTTGTTTTGACACCCTTTTGCATCCATGTTTTCCTTCTTTTCTCATCACTATCAACCTAATAAAGGAAGAAATCAAATTATTTTGACAAGGTAAAACACTTATGTGTACTATTTTTCATATTTTCTACTATGAACTATTATTTTGTTAAATATTACATTCAACTACAGAATTAACACAATTCTGCATCTATTTCATAGATCCACAACTACCTCCATTGATAATAGGGTTTTGGTGTGCCAACTCAGCAAAGGAGTATATGGGTAGTTGGAGGATGATTCCTTCATGGATCTCATCCTGATTACCTGAGATAATTCATCAAGTAAATCACATGGTAACACAGTCAATGGTGGCAGTCAACACGTAGCAGTGCTCAGAAACAGATTCTGAGAATGTCACGATTTGTTAATTTTCTTTCCTAATAGCAAATCGACAGGATAGAAATAGTTTTTTCTTTGAATAAGGTTTCTAAAATATACCTGTAGGCATATAGCTCGCGTACTGTTTAAACACACTATATAAAACTATGGAAGCTCTGTGTATTCGCAGCGCAGCATCTTTATATTTTTCTGAGTATTTTGTTTAGACTTTTCTCTTAATTTGAAGCTTCTTCTCATGCATTGATGCATTTTTAAATTTAAGGAAACCTATTGTGTTGTGAGGGGCCCCTGCTTGTAGATCGAGTCATTTTATTTCAGTCTGTATAATTAATTTTAATCGCATTATCACTTCAAAGTTAGAATTTGGTCAATGCTTTGTTTTGTATTTCATTTTCAAGCTCAGTTTAATTAGTTCAATACTCTGTCTTTACTTTTTTTTCAAAATCACCCTTTAATTTTATTATTTCCATGTTTCAGATAGCTCAGTTGATTTCTTTTATTTCATTTACATTTCATTAGATAAAATTTCAGTTCCGCATAGCTTTTTGACTTAATCTCATTTAGTTTTAAGTTCAATGTTTTCATAAAACTAGGACTTGTACAATATTTCATGCTTTTATAAGTAATTTAGAATTAGTTCTCTGTTTCACCGCAATATAAAATCTCAAGAAAATTTGATAAAAAAATAAAATAGAAGTTAATCTATCATATATTTTGAAAGAGTTATCTCACAAACTATTTTTGACGACCCAAGTCAATTGAAACTAACTATAGGAATAAAATTTAATGTAGATGATAGATGGATCTAAAAATAACTCTACTTCACAACTCACTCATCCATAGGAATTCATCACTAATCCAAAAATTAAAAATTCAACAAAATTAAAAATTCAATCATCACTCTAATGACAAATACTTCTAGCACATATATTGCACTTACACTTCATCATTTTACTGACTTCGGTCAATAATTTATGATTACAATTTAAGAACATTGAATTGACTAAAAATTTTAGCGTCATTGTAGGGGAAGTGTCAATAGAAGTATTAGAAATAAAAACATGATATGCATAGGGTTTTGAGATTCAACAAGATGATGAGCTTAGAGAAAATCAGTGACCTTCACTAAGTGGGCCCACAGGCTATTTTTAGGTGTAAGTCTATTTTTAGACATGGTGATCATATTTCAGAAGTTGCAGGATGCTATTTGTGGATGGTTGGTCAAGTTGGAAAAATATATAAAATTCTATTTTTAGAATATTGGGTGAAGTCTATTTATAGATCATCAATCTAAAAATAGAAGTGTCGATTATTATTAGCCCTTAATAATAATCAGACTCTAAATATCAACTTATTCTCTTGTAGAACTTTATTTCAGTATATAGATTTGGAAAATCAGTGGGCTGAAGGAATTACACAATTCCTAGGGTTTAATGGTGGTTCATGCATGGAGGACTCAGTTAGAACTGAAGTGGCAAAGTTATGACAGAGTTGGAAGAGTATTTCATGGAGTTGTTATTCAGTTTAACACAGTTAATGGAGTTAAATTCAGTTGAGCTAGTTGTATCTAGTCTAACTGAATGATACACTAGTGAGAGTGGAGTGAATTAATTAGTTAATTAATTCACAACTAATAACCCACTAACAACTGAACTAAAACAACAATTAACTACAGTGCATGTCAGTTACAGTGGAGACCCAGTGGAGAGATAGGTGAAAGGGTGAGATGGACTATCCATTGTGACAATAGTGATGCATTCAATGTATCTGACACACATTGGAGTTTCCAATGAGGATCGCACAATCAAGGCATGGCCAATTTGAATTCATTCAGGGGTCTTCTTTAGTAGGGATTGCATAGTGGAGGCAGGCTATCAGGTGGCAATAAATCAGTACATGGATTTGCAGATTTCTTCATGTTATTGTGTGATGATTAATTATATTGAGAGCTTGATGTACTAAGATTTGTATGAGATTGTTACATGATCTCCATGATACATAATATGTGATAGATGGGGTTTTCAGCTTCAAGATTTTTTGTTAAACAATTTTGTTATGTGTGATTGTTTTTGTTGCTTCATGTGTTTGCAATTTTAAATTTTCGCAAAAGATTAACAGTGGAAGGATTCTTTATTTAGAAAGAAGACAAATATTGTTAGATCATGAGAATCTGGATATATACATGCATATGTTATATAATTTCTACATGGTATTAGATAAGTGTTAATTCTTGAAGATTGCAATTGTGAAGAATTGTTGAGTTTGTGCTGGTGGACAATTCGAATTTGCATCAGAAATTTCTTGGTATGAAAGTTGAGTATACATTGAAATGTATTTCAATGGGTTGCGATTGGAGTATTCCCTTGATGGAAACTTGAATTATATATCCTGGAAGGATAGTACGAAGGCGGTGCTTGAAGACAATGGGTTGAAGGAGTTCATCGATAGTGATGTTCCTAAGCCTGATTCTAGCGATGTTGTAGGACTTGACACATGGAAAAATAAGGTAGCAAAGACAAGAAGAATTCTGTTGGAAGGTGTGAAGGACCATATTGTGTCAAGAATTCACAGGAAAGCCACTCCATTTGAAATGTGGAAGGCTTTGATAGATTTTTTCCAAAGTAGTAGCGACCAAAGGAAGTTGGCACTAAAATATAAGCTCAGAAAAGTAAAAATGGAGAAGGGTGAAAGTATTCCAAAAATATCAGGAATTTTTTCCACTATAGGAATGAATTGGGAAGTGTGGGGATTACTGTTGATGATGAATACAGGATGAGTTTGGCTCTCCTTGGGTTTCTAAAGAGTTGGCATAGCTACGAAGACTCTGTCAATGGACAGGAGAAACTGCCAGGATGGGAGCGACTTTGGTTGGATCTTGTGTAGGAGGAGATAAGGTGAAGTACCAGGGATGGCTCTTCATCGAAGAATGAAGATGAAGAGAACTGCTCTTTGGCTGCCAAAGCAAGGAAATGGAAGGGGAAGAACTCCCATCCAAAATCCGAGGCTAAAGGAAAGAAGAAAGATTTGTCCAAGGTGAAGTTTTTTCACTGTCACAAACATGGGCATTTTGCCACTAACTGCCCATAGAAAAAGAAGAACAAGAAGATTATGAGCTTAGTGAAAATCAATCACCTTCACTAAGTGGGCCCGCGGGCTATTTTTAGGTGTAAGTCTATTTTTAGACTATGCCTATTTTTAGACACAGTGCTCATATTTCAGAAGTTACAGGATGATATTTGTGGATGGTTGCTCAAGTTGGAAAAATAGATGAAATTCTATTTTTAGAATATTGGGCGAAGTTTATTTATAGATCATCGATCTAAAAATAGAAGTGTCGATTATTTTTAGCCCTTAATAATTATCAGACTCTAAATATCAACTTATTCTCTTGGAGCACTTTATTTCAGTATACAGATTTGGAAAATCAATGGGTTGAAGGAATTACGCAATTCCTATGGTTTACTTGTGGTTCATGCATGGAGGACTCAGTTATAACTGAAGTGGCAAAGTTATGACAAAGTTGGAAGAGTATTTCATGGATTTTTTATTCAGTTTAACTCAGTTAATAGAGTTAAACTCAGTTGAGCTAGTTGTATATAGTCTAACTGAATGATACACTAGTGAGAGTGGAGTGAATTAATTAGTTAATTAATTCACAACTAATAACTCACTAACAACTGAACATAAACAACAATTAACTATAGTGCATGTCAGTTCCAATGGAGACCTAGTGGAGAGATAGCTGAAAGGGTGAGATGGACTATCCGTTATGACTATATTGATGCATTCAATGCATATGACACACATTGGAGTTGATAATGAGTATTGCGCAGTCAAGGCAAGTCCAATTCGAATTCATTCAGGGGTCTTATTCACCAGGGATTGCGTAGTGGAGGCAGGCTATCATGTGGCAAGAAATCAGTGCATGGATTTGTAGATTTATTCATGTTAGTGTTTGACGATTTATTGTACTGAGATCTTGATGTACTAAGCTTTGTATGAGATTGTTACATTATCTCCATGATACATAATATATGATAGTTGGGTTTTTCAACTTCAAGCTTTCTCGTTAAACAACTATGTTATGTGCTATTTTTTTATTGCTTCATGTGTTTGCAATTTAGTTTAAATTTCCGCAAAATATTAACATTGGAAAGATTTTGTATTTAGCAAGAAGATAAATATTGTTAGATCAGGAGAATTTGGATATATACATGCATATGTTATATAATTTCTACATAGGGAAACAGATTCTAAAGGTAGGCTTATAGGACGAGGAAGAAGTTTGATTCCCACATCATAACTCACTCCACCCCGACCTCGAAGTTCCACACCACCCACTCAAACTCAAATTCCATATGTAGGAGGCCAACATAGAGTCCCTGAAATCCTAATATCTGAAATCCAACCCAGGGATTCAACTTCTTCATATACCGAAGCTATAATTGAAGAAGAAAATCCTACATCCCTAACCATAGAATTAATCTTCTTATCATCAATAGGAGAAAAATTTCTACGACAGGAACTAGAAGTTCCCAGTGGAGAGGAAGAACAAGAAACTCATTCAAATTCTTCATTGATAGAGGAAGCTGAAGAATTAGAAAATATTGTTGTAGAACTAGATACTTACATTAGTTATTAGGAATCCATCATGGTTGAAGAGGGAGAAAGAGAAGTACACAATGTCAACAGTGAACAACCTAGGACTGGCAGAGGTAGAGGAGGAAACAGAGGAGGGGATATAGGTAGAGGTAGAGGAGATCCGGAAGATTTTGAATTCCCTATTCTCGATGAGGATACAACATACACAATGAAAAATATGTCACCTTCTATCCTCCCTAATTTTCATGGAATAAGAAGTGAATATCCAGAAACACTTCTCTTTGAATTTTAAGTATTATTTAGATCATATGATTATCTACATGATGCTAACAAATTAAAAATTTCCCCTGCTACCTTAAAGGATTTAGAATTAAAAAGGTTTATGAGTTTAGGAACGAATTCTATAGGAACATGGGCATAAATTAATGAATAATTCTTAGAGAAATATAAGGATTATTGTATGCCTCATAACATGAAAGATGATTTTTTTTAAATGGCACAAAAGGAAGATTAAAATCTTGAAGATTTTGTCGAAAGATTTGCTTATAATATTAAAAACGAAAAAATGCATAATTTGGATGAGGAAACTTTGAAATGTCTACTACTAAAATCCATTAGAGATAAGTGGATTGATCTCCTCAATCTACCGGGAAAAGGAGATATTTCTCAGTTACCATTTGCATAAATTTTTGAATTATGTGTACATATTTCAAGGGGAAAATCACAAATCAGGAAAAGTACAAGGGATCCTCTCTTATCAAGAATAAATAAATATGCAGCTAAGATAGTTAGTAGGGTAGAATTAGGTAATTTTCTTGATAATTTGAAGACATATATTTTAGGGAGTCTTAGTGAGAAAATTGACACCCTTAAAATACAAAACAAGAAAAAATCTTAAAATGTTGCACTATCTATCATCTGTCCTAGGTGTAGAAAGAAACATGCTTTGCGAGAATGTCCTTTAGACTTAAAAACCATAGAAATATGTGTAATATGTACAGAGAATCATGATACTAAGTACCTTCCCTGTATACCAGGTCTTAGGTCTGTGTACAGTAAAGAAGGAATGTCAAATTAGGTAGATCCTCTTTTCTCTATTGCCTAAAGACCATGGCAAAATACTCAAAATCAAAATCAAAATTTTAATCCTCAATAATTTGCACAATATTCACAAAGTAATTGGAATCCACCTATACCATGGAAGCCTTAGGCCCAACGACAACCACAATCTTGAAATCAGGAGTGGAAAAATCCTTATGGAAGGTGTTGTAGCTCCTAGAGACAGCCTTGAGTTGTATAAATACCAGTGCCTAGGACATCTTAAATGCAAGGAGCATATGAATCAACTGATTGCAGTTGGAAATGTTTGGCTCTCATGAAACTATCACTTAGATGAATGGTTTTAATGAGGGTGGAACCAAGACCCCAAAGTTAAACACAACAACTAGGAAAACTGCAGAAATTGAGTACAAACTATAATAATTAAATGCATCAGACAACTTTAAAACAGAATGTTGTAAAGGGGGCTGACTTCTAAAATGAATACATAGTTATCAAGTTATATATGATTGGTGACTATGGCAGAAGATGGATTAAGATATTAACTATAACCGAGCTCATCCAAGGATAAGAATCCATATATACTAGGCTTATTCAGAGATAAGAATCCATATATCTGGGCTCATTCAAAGACAAGAATCCTTTGTAGTTAGTATCATAAGAACGACGGAAAAGGTAGAAAATGAAACAAAGTATCATGCGTGAGCCATATTTAAAGTGTTGTATATGAGTAAATATGAGTATCTGCTATGATAAATTCACATTTAAGAATGGAATCACTCACATTCCAGAGAATTAGAAGAAAGAAATGTAGAGAGATAGGAAATGAACATTTGTATTAAAAAACATGGAGAAGAGTTACAAACTATGAATCATCCACAACGAAATCCCCAATTACAACAAAAATTATTATTACTAAGTCCCTACAGGATCTTCAAACATTCACTATCAAATCTCATACAAAATACATACAGAATACTCGAGGTAGTGAGTCCTTTGGAAAATCTAGAAACTTTTTTTAGTGTTTTCTTCTTGTTTTTATAACCTCTGATTCCTATGCGCAAGAAGATATTTTGGGAAAATACCTTCCCCACGTGCTTGTATATTGTTTCAAGTCTAGATCAAAAATATAACTGATGATGAGGTAGAACTACCTCTCATCATATTACAATGTAGGCTTAAAGCCATTTCTAACTGAAATGTAAACAATTTACTAAACTGAAAATGAAAACTGCAGGAGTGAACTAAATATTTCACCCGAAATGACAAAGTGAAAATAACATAAGGTAAAAGGCCACACGGGCCTAGTCATGAATGATCATTGTTGTTTGATGAGGCAGAACCCCTGCTGTTGCTGGCGAAGGCAATATTGTTAGTCGTGGGAAGGACTGGCCTTCTGTGTTGGAGAATGCAGTACTGCTAGTAATGGATGAGTTGGCCTTCTGCACTGGAGGTTCCTATAGAATGTCCAATGGTCATGATACATTGAATTGGACGTGGAATTGACCCTCTTCATATTTTTTCTCTACTTCCTGGGCATGTAGGATCTTCAACCTTGGCCTTGAGCTAATGTGATTGTCTATGAGATGGCCCACATACTTAAAATTCCATGAAAACCTTCACAGACAGCAAACCTATTAAATAAATCCTGCGATGAAGGCATAGATTGTTTCAGAAGGCTCGGGTGAAGACGGAAGAGCAGTGCGGAGAAAGGGAATGCAGTAGAAGTGTTTCCATGGAAAAGTAGAGTTTAAATCTGATTTGGCACAAAGTTATGCAAAATGCGGATTTGCGGAAAATCGGAGGCGGTTTTCACATGGGGCCGGGGCGGTAAGTGGTTTTACCCCAGCAATGTGATATGGGAGAAATAAACGGCTATGATTCCATCAGTAGGGGATGATAATTGGTAAAGAAGGGAAGGCAGAAGGGAAAGGGAAAACTCTGATGTGATGCGCCAATGTGATGGAGTGATGTGATGGCCATTGGATCTTGGGGAATGGACGGTCCAGATCTTATCGGAGGATCAGCCATCGGTGAAACATAAAACTTGGAAGTAGGAGCTTGGAAAGAGTGACGTGCGATCACCGATGGGCTTAACACTCAGTCACAGGGCCCAGTCTCATGGCAGAAAAGGGGCTCGGGCTTAAGCGAAGGGGATTAAGGCCTGATATTTAAAAATGAAGGATTTGGACTAAAAATGAAGAATTTTGAAGGATGTTGGGGGTTTCGATAGGGGGGAAAAAGGGATTTAAACCGGAATAAAGTGATTTCATTAGGTTTAAATGGGATTTGATGGGGAATGAAGGGTAAATGAAGGTCGTAGAGGGGAAAATGGGGGGAAATGAAGGACACATTTTCAAATGGAGAAATGATGAGGATTATGAGTTTGAAGGCAATTTTCCTTATGAGGCTCCTTATCTTTAGACATCCCAACTCAGTGAGGGATTTCATAACAACATTGGCTGCACTTGTGGATGACCCTTTTTTCCTCGAATGCATCAAGAACTCCACAATCCATTTGTTAGCCTTCTTCTTGCGAACACACTCTCCTTGATGCCTTCTCTTCTTCCTTCATGACAACTCAAAAAAACAATCATAATCATAATAAAAGTAAAAAGATAATGTAAAATATCATACAAGAGACCTTTCAGCCTAAACCAACACTACAAAAAGGGCTTTAATAATTGCCCATTCACAGGGGCTTCGAGCAGATCACCCTACAAATTTTCTAGTCTAAAAGTGTTGTTTCCTCCCTCTTTAGCAATTTTGAAAGGTCCGAACTATAGAGGATCGAACTTTCCATGCTTTCCTTTCTTAGCCCTTCTTATATCCCACCTTAGCACCATATCTCTAACCTACATCTCTTTCTCTTTAGCATAAGCCTGTTTCTCCAAGATGTTATAATTTAGCTCAGCGTTGTGAATCACTTGGCTGAAAAAGGAAATGGGTTGTTCATGACCTTCCTCCTTTCTGCAAGCCCTCAATCATGGGTGCTTAGATTGACATTGATTTCTTACTTGTCTTACCACCAATTTTGAATCTCCCGAAACCTTCAAGCTCTAAATATTTATATTATTTGTTGTTTGTAGACCTAGGAGCAATGCTTCTTATTCAGCCACATTGTTCGTGGCTTCATACTCTAATTTGAAAGATAATGGGACCATTTTTCTAGTAGGGGAGATAAGGAGAATCCTAGCTCCATTCCCTTCCTTTGAGTTGGCTCCGTCAAAGTGCAAGGTCCAAATCCCACTATTACACAGTAATTTTTCACCATCCCTGCAATCCCCCATCCCGCACATTGTAGGGAATTTCCTGTGACCTGTGAGCAGTGACATGGCATGAAACCACTTTCATAGCATCCCCCTTGACAAGGAAAATCATTCCTCTGAAGACAGTTTCTTGTGAAAAACCCTAAAAGCTGACCTTTTGGCCTTGGTAAGATCAGCTAGTTCAGCCCTTGTGCCAATGGGGGAAATCCACCAAAGAGGGTGCTTCAACTGGTGCTCCATCTCAGTGTATTGCTCGCGCCAAGCTTAACAAGGATTGTTTTAAAAAAATAAATGGCAGAAGTTTGATTCCAACCAACTCCTGAACGAGTCTCTAAAATGAGTTGGGAGGTTTGGCTCTGGATCTCCATGTAGGGGAAGTGGTTTTACACCTATCATGGAAGCTTCCTTGAGGATAGGGCCAATCCCACCATTGTAGGGATCCCAACTACCCTTCCACGATCTATATAAGCTTGCCATTTTCCCTTAGTAAGCTAGTAGTCTTAGGATTAGTCATAGAACTAAGATCTGAATATGTAGCAAGGAGACTATCACCAGGCAGCCTTTGAGAGCGAAGCCAAAGAGAGAGAGCTTTGTCCCATTTCCGATGACCTTCATTGAGACGTGCTCCACTGTCGACCCCGCCGAAGGAAGATCCAACGTCAGAGCTTAAGGTTGTATCATTCCTTCATTGTTAATAATAATAAGTGACTTTGATTATGGTTTCATTCGTGTATCTTTATGCTTGATGCAATGAATTACATCTTCTCTTACTGATGTATAGTTACAAGGTTTAGATTCTATGTTGTGTATCATCGTATTTCTTTGCATGTGTGTAGGTGTTTGGACGTGTTAATCGGAATGATCGTGATCTGTCGAAGAAAAGGACGGGAAGCATCATCCTTCTTTTAGTGACCCTCGCGTAGGACCTCAGGTAAGCAACTTATCATTTCTTGTCATTTTGTAACTAGAGACCTATGTCTTAGCATGATTTGATTGTTGCTAGACCCGATCTGGGCTAGTAGGGATTGCCTCTGTCTGCAGAGGGGATTTAGCTCTCCAAAAAATGGGCGACTCTACTGGGGAGACATTGATTAGATTTTTACCTATCCTTTTCGGTTTCTTTTGGCTTTTGTCTGCTTGATTAGATCTTGTAGTTGCCTCTTGCGGGTGTAAAACCCTTTTTCAGCCCCCACCATACCTGATCTGCTCCCTGTTTTCTATTTTTTATTTTTGTCATTAGTAAACACGAATGGCTTGCTTTTTGACCTAACAGTCACGCCAGCTCTTGCTTGTTGCTGGTTAGGCCCCCCCACCAATCCTGTTTTGGCGCCAAATGCAGCCAGACAGTCGCGCCAATCCTGTGTGGTGCTAGGGTTTGCTTTTTTCTGAGCCTTCTGAGCCTAATTTATGGTTTTGCTGTCATTTTTTCGACTGCCTAAGTTCTCTGAAGCCCTGATTGACTAAGTTTAACCTCCATCCTCTAGTTGTTTTCCCTCTACTATCAGTTTTACATTCTAGCCCTAGGACATCTAGGTGCTATGGTGTGTTGAGCCTCCCATGGGAGTTTTTGGTTTTCGTTTGTTCGGTAAACTTCATTTTTTCTTCCTTTCTTTTTTTTGGTGGTTTTCCATTGTTTTATTGCATTATTTGAGTGATTTTTCTCTTTCTCATTCGATTTTCGCTTTGTCTCATTTCGAGCCTAGATTACATGGTTTGTATGAGTCTTTGGGATTCCTTTTTGATTTGATGGATTTCTCCATCAGTTTGAGGTCTGATTATGTATTTTGTGTTGAGTGAACTTGCTTGTTTTTACTCTTCTGCTATCGTTTCTCAAATTTATCTCTTTATTAGTTTTCATTTTGTTTAGTGCATTTTTCTCTTAAAACATTGAAAATAAAAAAACAAGTCTTTTTCTTTTTCTTAGTTAGTGCAAATTGAAAACTTTTCTATCTTATTAGTGTTATATAACTCTAAAGGAAAAGCTCTTAATTTCATTAGCGTGCATTAGAGACACTAGTGGTTGTTTTGTAATCATTTTTTTGTTGTTTGGAAATCTCTCAACCTTCCCATAGTTAGCTATTCATTGAACAAAGTTATATATTTATGGCATGTAGTGTGCATTTAGGGGATTTTTGAGACATAACATTCGCTAGGGCCTAAAATTGAAACATAATTGAAGATCAACTCTTAAATTTATTCAATTTACCTTAAGGCAACATTGAAACATTAACAAAATATCTATAGGTCTAGGCTAGTGACGTGTTTCGACGTCGTTTAACCTAGTAACTGTCGTTCGCCTTTTGGCATTAGACAACACTAGTATGGACTTGTGCTCCCCATACTGTCGCATATATAAAGAGAGACCCCACTAGGTTTCTATCCTTTATCCATAGGAAGACGAGTCTACCACCTTGTGACCATGATACACCAAACACAGCATTCGGGGAGATTACGAGCACGTACATCAAGTCCTTGGTTGATTTCTCTTTCATTTTTTAACCAAGGTGTATATGGAAGTTCACAGATATTTGGTACACCCTTTTGCCTAGATTTCCAAACCAGTAATTTCGATCTTTTCTGACTCATTAAATTTGAAAATATCATCAAGAACTTTTCCTTTCATGCTTGTTTCCAATCTGAAAAAGATAGAGTCACCTTTTTCCTGTTTCTCGACTCTTAAAAGATGAAACAGCAAAGTTTTGTTTCAATGTTTTAAAAATTAACTGCCCATGAAATATTCCTGGTTAAATTTAGTTTCTTTAGGGTGTTGTTTTGAGTTGTTTCAAATGGAAAATTTTCCGGAGTTCACCAACCAGGAAATGCCCTCCGATGGGAATCTTGGTCATTTTCCTCCTTTTGGGAATGTTGGTGCTTCTTATATGGAAACGTTTCCCTTCTTGGGTTAACTGCTGGGTTGCCTGTTTGGTTGTTCTCAACCTTTGTGGTCCTGAATGTCTCAGCTACTGGTCAATCAGTTCCTCCGCCTGAGCAACATCATGTTGATTCCAAGGTGGACCTCTCCCATTCTTCGCCTGTTTCTTCGTCCTCCTCTTCTACTTCGCCTGGTGAAAGTATGGATTCGAGTAACCAGGTGGATAACAAGAAGAAAAAGAAGACAAAGAAGAAGAAGTTCGATGACAGAGAGGCTAAAGCTACAACTACTGCTTCTGAAACATCTCCTCTTGATAATCCTCCCAACCCTCCATGGAAATTCAAGTTCCCTTGCATGTTGTGAACAGGAGACCATATTCTTCAAGACTGCCCTGGCGTTCCCAAGGTGCTCGAAGTATGGTCCAATGGTCACCCACCATTACCTTCGGCTTCTTGGATTTAGGTTGGTGGCATGTCTTCGGCTGCTGCTGGTAAGGATCCTAAGAAGCAGGGTAAGATTTTCAATCCTTGTAAGTTGTGTGAAGGGCACCATGCCATTCACCTTTGTTCGTATATGGATGAAGCCAAGAGAATTTTGGAAAACTCAACTGTTTCTACACCATGCCTCCTGGCTGGTTATAAACAACTTTCTTTGGGCCTTCCACCAGCTGATCCTATGGTTGGTCAAGAGTAATCCTTGGTCAATCCCGCTCCCCCGGAAATTAAAATTCAGGAATCCATTCCCAACCGACCACTGGTCATGGGATCAGTTGAGCTGGCCCCATCTACGGTGCACCAAGTCTTTTCCATTGAGAGTGGATCTCACACCCCTCATGTTCTTCTTGTTCCTTCATATTATTCAGACTTGGAGAAAGATTCTCCTATCCCTACACCTCAAGAAGATGCTCCTCCGCCTCTCGTGATAGAGATCCCGAAGGATATCCCTCCCACCTTCGAGATCAAGGTCATGGAGGATGCTCCTTCTTCTATTGTAACACCAGGGGAAGACCATCTCAGTTCGATGGTATCCCCTCCAAGTATTTTAGTCGCTTCCTTTGATTGCAATCGATTTGCGAGATACTACCTTTCATCTTATGTGCCTTTTGAGATAATGGTATAGGCCTTTGGTTTGGTAGTACCCATCAACATTATAGAAGAAGGCGCATATGTTAGTATTTTATCCTTGACTACTTGGCAAGATTTCAGTTTGCCGCCGCTTGCACCTGTTACGTAGAATCTGTTGGCATTTAATAGAAGAACTATTTAACCGTTAGGGATCCTTCCAAGGTTACCTCTTCCGTTGGGAGGTAAAACTGTCCATATGGACGTGATGGTTGTTCCAAGCCCTTTGAATTTCAATCTTCTCTTGGGACACAATTACACCTATGCCATGGGAGCGCTTGTCTCCTCCCTTTTTTGTGTGGTCTTTTTTCCACACAAAGAACGGATCGTGACCATTGAACAAATTTCGTTCTTTGGTCCTAATGTGGTAGCTGGCCCGCCATCATCCCTTCCTGGTTTTTATCCACCCGTTGTATCTACCCCACTGTAGGTCAACTATGTGGCTACCTACCCCGTGCTTGTACTCAGTGATGGTGTCGTCGTGCATAGTGTGCTGGGGGCATTGGGTCTAGACTTCCAAGATGTTGTCCTTCCGTCGGAAGAGGGACTCTTGGAAGCCATGAATTCTTATTCATCATGATGAGTTGTCTTCGGAGCAGAGTTCATTTTCTTGTGTCAAGATCCTTAAAAAATGAAACAAGCTTGTCGAAGCAGAGTTCATTGTCTTGTGTCAAGCTCCTTAAAAATTGAAACAAGCTGGTCGGAGCAGAGTTCCTTGTTTTGTGACAAGCTCCTTGAAAACTGAAATAGGATCTTATGAGGATAGTTATTTTAATGTGTCAATCTCATTAAAATAATGAAACAAATTCCAGTCTTTGATAGGATCTCATAAAATCCCAGTCGATTTTGTCTCTAGATATCGTAACTTGAACCTTCACTCCATCTGCCTTTCATATGGATTGAAGCTTAGGGGGCATGTACCTCGTATTGAGTCACCATGTTGGGGGCATGCTTAATTTTTCAAGCATAGTTTGTTTCCGTTTTAAGCTTGTGTAAAAATGAAACCTGTTTCAAGCTTGTGTAAAAATTAAACCAACTTCAAGCAGAGTTTCCTAATTTCAAGCTTGTGTAAAAATGAAACCATTCTCAATTTACCTCCTGTCATTGCCATTTTATCAGCCTATTTTTTCCAGATGAGCCTTGGTTTTCTCACTCCATCGTCACTATCTACTTGGCCGATCATATGCCTTCACTTGGTTGTTTTACCCATTCTTGAGGAACCACTGTGATGAGTGGTCTTGTTAGCCAGCCTCTTAACCTTTACTTGTTCTGAGTAGTTCCACCATCACCAACACTAGTTGTTGCCCTTTATACCACTCGTTCCTCTAGGAGGAGTCAACTTTCAGCTCCTTTCTGACCCTCTAAAACTAAAAAGATTGCCGAGTCGCTTGCCATTTTGAGCTCGTTAAATTGGCTGTGAAACGAAATCTACCCAGTATATATTTACCCCTTTTTCGAGCTTGGATAGATTATTTATGAAAAAGGAATACCTTAGCCTATCGCGACTATGAGGTTTTCTCAGACATAGTTTTCTACCTTTTCGGATCTGAGGAACTATCTACGAAAATTGACTGTTGGAGTTTTCTTTTCTACTGTCTTTTCAAACTCTCTAAACATGAAAAGACGTTGAGTTCTTCCTTTGTTAGACTCATTAAAAAATGATGACATCAGACTCCGTCATCATGATGATACTCGATTTCCTCCTTCCTATGGCTCGTTAAATGTACTAGGTTGGATTTTTCTGAAGGATGAACTTATATGACAAGCATATGGTATCCTCTTCAAGCTTGTGTAAAAATAAATAGGTACTCACAAAAAATGGTGGGGGGGAAATGAAACCAGTATCATCGTCGTGTCGGCAGTATGTCGCTCTTGAACATGGCACATTTCTTCATTCATGTTGGGTTGGGGACATCTCATCTCATTTTCTACTTCCCTCCATGGGTTTGGGTAATCCCTTTTGACCACTCATCTGCTCTTTGCCTCATCGTCATGACCTCAGATCTTTTGATGTCAAATACTGCCAAATCCATTGTCATGCCACCGATATTTTCAAGATAATTTGACCTTTGCAGTTCTCAACCCTCCTCTGATTCTCATCTGATCCTGATTCACAAACATTACGTTCCTCTGTCTCATGTCGATGATGTGGGAAACACTATGGCCCACCTTTTATCAAGGTCACCTCCTGTCGAATCCAACTCATTATCCAGGAAACTGATCTAGAGATTCCTTTCTGGTACCTTGGAGCCTGCATGCCTCAATGGCAGGTTCTTCACATTTGACATGGGGTTTTTATCTTTGGCCTACAATCGGATGATTCTGCAGGTGTTCAATGCCAACTCACTGTTCACATTCCATGGATTGTACCTATAGTACCCTGAGAGCCATTGTCAATGTTGGTGGTACCTCTCGCATCTGTTAACAACTTTCATCATTGGCTCGTAATCAGACAATGTTCTTTCATGTTCGAATTTGGCTTACTTATTCACATGCTTGGACTTGTACTCTGTTCGGGTCAAGATGGAGCGCAAGACCCTGGATTTTGTCTACTAGAATCTAGGCTATAGATTTTGTGGTTTATCATGATTGGCCACATGTCTCATTGATTGGATGGTTGCGACCATACCTGAGTCTATTTACTGATCCTCACTGGATGGCTGCATCCATGCCTCGGATATTGATTATTATGTACTCTATTATGGATGGTTGCATCCATACCACATATCATGTATCTGAGACATCAGTTGTACTTGTCTACACAGGCTTTCCGACGGCAGTGTTTTTAGTTGGGCACGTTCTCGTAAATAATTTCACCCCTCTCTCTCTCTCGGGCCTCATGCTTTAGGGGGCATATGTTACACAGTAATTTTTCACTGTCCCTACAATCCCCTGTCCCACACATTTGAGGGCCTTTTCCATGATCTGTGAGTAGTGACATGGCTAGAAACCACTTTCATGGCATCCCCCTTAACAAGGACAATCATTCCTTTGAAGAAAGTTTCCTGTGAAAAACCCTAAAAAATGACCATTTGGCCTTGGCGCGATCATCCGGTTTAGCCCTTGCGCCAATAGGGGAAATCCACCAAAGAGGGCACGCCAACTGGAGCTCTGTCTCAGTGTATTTCTCATGCCAAGCTTAATAAGGATTGTTTAAAAAAAATAAATGGTGGATGTTTGATTCCAACCAAATCCTGAATGAGTCTCTAAAACGAGTTGGGAGGTTTGGCTCCGGATCTCCATGTAGGGGAAGTGGTTTTCCACATATCATGGAAACTTCCTTGAGGATAGGGCCAATCCCACCATTGTAGGGATCCCAACTCCCCTTCCACCATCTATATAAGCTTGACATTTTCCCTTAGCAATCTAGTAGTCTTAGGAGTAGTCATAGAACTAAGAGTTGAATCTATAGCAAGGAGACTATTGCTAGACAACCTTTGAGAGCCAAGCCAAAGAGAGAGATCTTTGTCCCATTTTCGACGAGCTTCATTGAGAGGTGCTCCACTATCGACCCCGTCGAAGGAAGATCTAGTGTCAGAGCTTAAGGTTTTATTGTTCCTTCGTTCTTAATAATAATAAGCGACTTTGATTATGGTTTCATTCGTGTATCTTTATATTTGATGCAATGAATTACATATTCTCCGACTGATGTATAGTTACAAGGTTTAGATTCTATGTTGTGTATCGTCATATTTCTTCACATGTGTGCAAGTGTTTGGACGCACTAAGAGGAAGGATCATGATCTTGTGTGCGGGTTCTCTTTCTAGAGGACCTGAGATCATATTTTCTATGAAACTGTGCTTGCATGAAGTCTAAATTTTTTTTACAGTAACCATTTATCTCTCGATATTTAGCAACACTTGTTTTTTCTTCTTCTTCTTGCAAGGAAATCTCCACTCCTTCACCTTCTTGCAAAGAATACTCAACTTCATCATCGTCTGAGTAAGCAAGATATTCATCATCTTGCCCATCCGGAATGTCTTCGGCAAGGCCATCCATCTGCCCTTCCAGATACAGCGGAGGCTGTATGTGATCCTGTTTCTCCTTTCGATCTCTTTGCAATATTTGAAGAGGAGGCTTTCTATATTGTGGGTTAAATCCTCTTTTTGGAGCAGTTTTGAATGGCTCAATCCACCAAAATAATTTAACGCCAAAACTAACATCCTGGGTACTTTGACAACACAACTTGATGTCTTACAAGAAAAACAGAAATAAGCTATAGCAGAACAAAACCTGGCAATTTTTTTCCCAAGATGTCGAAAGAAGCACAACTAGAGGGAATTTCCTTTAGACATGGTTCAGACTTGTGCTATCTGCACTAAGGATCATACCACAGACCAGTGTCCTTCACTTCTCGGGTTGAAAGCCATATACAAGGAAGAAAAAGAAGAAACAGATCTAGTCTATTTAATGAATCAACGTTGGCAATGGCAAGCATGACCTAGCATACCGCAAGACCTGCCTCAATACTTTCTGTCGCCACATTTTAGTCAGAAAAACCCTGCAAAAACTTGGCAAACTCAAAACTCATTCCCAACCTGGCCAAAAGAAACGTTTATTATGCCACCTTGGCCTATGCAACCTCCATCAGGAGGTAATTCGCAAAACTTCCCTTGCTCTCCCCCTTATTGGCAGAATGTCCTGTATCAAAACCAATGGCCAAACCCTCCAAATCAAAACACCAA
Organism: Pinus albicaulis; assembly: GCA_034641835.2. NCBI lineage: Eukaryota > Viridiplantae > Streptophyta > Pinopsida > Pinales > Pinaceae > Pinus > Pinus albicaulis. The sequence continues at coordinate 968,132,553 of CM076578.1, forward strand.
TAGGAACTGGAAGTGACCCAAAAGAATGGCCAATCTACTGATAAGAGAAGGGACCCAAAATCAACGTATGTTTCCAACTCCTTACCCAATTTAGCATAGCTAGGAGCCTGCCATATGCCCTGAATTGCCAGCCCAACCCAATCCTAATCCCAATAACAGACCGGTTCAACTAATCCAGATCATAGAAAATCCAAAACCCAATGCCGAACAGAAACAATGCAACGAATTGAGGTTAATATCAGGACATACCATTTTACCTATAGAGGCCACAAATCCACCTCAATTCCAAGTTGAAACCTCCATGGAGCCTAGCCTAACAGATATAACAGAAATAGGTAAAGATAAGGAAACAATTGATCAACAAAGACCTGAAGAACTTAGGGTGACTCCACCTCCATTTCATGAGAGATTAAATCTACCCAGGCCTATAATCACTCCACATTTTTGCATCTTGGAGGAATTAAGAAACCTTTGTATCAAAATTCCTCTTCTCCAGGCCATCCAAGACATTCCCATCTATGTAAATACAATCAAAGAATTATATGGAAATAACAAAATTAAGAAAAAAAAGGCTGCACACATCATTCATGTGGTAGGAATGCTATCTGACTTGTTGTTAGGTAGGGAATCACAAGTAAAATATGAAGACCCAAGAAACCCCATTTTAACCGTGAAAATTTTTGTACACTCATTTCCAAACACATTGGTTGACCTGGGGGTAGCCATTAACATCCTAAATAAAAGAGCTTGCAAAAAACTGGGCATATCAGCTTTAGAACCTACAGCCACACTTCTCGAACTAGCTAACAGATCTGTTATCAGACCAGAAGGTATAGCGTAAGACATCATGGTCTCTATGGACTCATGGGAATACCCAGCTGACTTTTTAGTAATTAATCCAAAAAAAGGGATCGAAGGGCACCCATTGATTCTTGGGCGGACTTGGTTGGACACAACAGATGCTTACATAGGCTGTTGATTAGGTAGCATGACTATCACTAAAGGAGACTCTATAAAAAATATCATTATTTATCAGCTTGTCAAGCCAAGCTTGCCTCGGTAAAAATTCACAAACACCCAAATACATATTCGGAGAAAAACATCCATCCACCTCTGACACTATTAGAAGCTCTCGAATTCAAGGATCAAATTGAAGATGATGTGATTAATAACTTTATGAATCAGTCACCCAGGCCTGAAAATCTGAAATTCCAAATGTTGAAAACATTCCTCGAACATGAAGATCAAGAGGATCATGTGATGGACTTCGGGACTCAACATATTTCCACAACCACTATTCGTAATAGCATACCTATTGAGATCAAGCTAGGGAAGGTTCTGGATATTAATGGCAGCTTGGATGACAACCAAAAATAGAAACTCATAAAATTCCTCCAGAAGCACTAAGGTGCATTTGTGTGGGACTACCAAGACATGAAGAGTTTGGACCCACAACTGTGCACGCACCACACCTATACTGATAGGGAAATGCACCCCATTAGATAACCCCAACGAATATTAAACCTGCACTTAAAAGAGATTGTAAAAGAGGAGCTGCAAAAAATGTTAGATGTAAATTTCATTTATCTTATTTCAGACAGCAAATGGGTCTCTCCTCTGGTGGTCGTCCCTAAAAAGAATGGGAAGTGGAGAATATGCGTAGATTACAGAGAATTAAATAATGCAACATAGAAAGACCATTTCCCCCTTCCCTTCATTGACTAAGTCCTTGACACATTGGCTGGGAAACAGTTCTTATCCTTTGTTGACAGATTCAATGGATACAATCAAATCCAAATAGCTCCAAAATACCAAGATAATACAACCTTTACCTGCCCATGGGGAACTTTTTATTACAGAGTTTTACCATTTGGATTATGTAATGCCCCAACAACATTTCATAGAGCCATCATTAGCATTTTTTTAGACTTAATAAATGAAGGACTTGAAATCTATATGGATTATTTTACACCCTATGGGGAAGATTTTGATCAAGATCTAGAAACGCTAGAAAAAGTGTTAGAACAATGTATTGCTACTAGACTATGTCTAAGCAATGAAAAATGCCACATGATGATGACTGAGGGGGTAATCCTGGGTCACTACATTTCTACAACTGGAATACAGGTAGATCTGGCTAAAATAGAGGTAATCCTTCTATTGGCCACACCTTGTACACAAACAGAGATACATAGTTTTGTGGGATATGCAGGATATTATCATAGATTTATAAAAAAAATATTTCAAATAGCTGCACCTCTGTATGCATTTCCTAGGAATGTTGAATTCCATTGGATTGAAAAATGTGACATCGCTTTTACATACTTGAAGAGGCTAGTCTCAACAACACCAATCCTACGAGGTCCTAACTAGAAACTGCCCTTTCACATCTCTTCTGATGCATCTAATACAACAATAGGAGTAGTCCTTGGCCAAGAAAAGATCGAAAGCCTTATGTTATTTATTATATCAGCAAAAACCTTACTCCTACCGAATTAAATTATATAGTGACCGAAAAAGAATTCCTGGCTGTCATTTATGCTATCAATAAAGTTAGGCACTATATAACCAGATATCAAGTGTTTCTGTATACTGACCACTCTGCTATTAGATATTTAGCTAATAACCCAATCATGAATGGGAGAATAACTCGTTGGCTATTTTTGTTGTAGGAATTTGATATAACGATCAAAGACCATCCAGGGAAGGTAAAAATGGTCATAGACTTCCTGTCCAGAGTTCCCAAGATAGACGACACGCTAACAGTTAACAATCAATTCCCTGATGAACACCTATTTGTTGTAGCAGTCAAAACAGCATGGTATGCATATGTTGAAAATTATCTGGCAGTGGGGAGGCTACCCAAACATTTAACGGCAAGAGAATGAAAATTGATCATACAGTGTAGTGCAAGATTCTCTTGGATTGCAGGATACATATTCCATATAGGGGCTGATATGCACATACGCAGATGCATAAGGGAAGATGAAATATATGACATCTTACGAGCCTCTCACAATGAACCCTGTAGTGGCCATTTCACATAATGAAGGATAGGGCATAAATTTTTGCAATTAGGCTATTATTGGCCTACGATTTTCAAAGATGCAAAGAAGTATGTCCAGGCCTACGATAGCTACCAAAGAATAGGCCACCCATGCCAAGATGATGAAATTCCGCTACAACCACAATTCGTGGTGGAACCATTTGAAGGATGGGCATTGGACTTCATTGGGCCATTCAACCCACCATCAAACCAGAAAGCCCATATATTAGTTTCCATGGATTATGTCACCAAATGGGTAGAAGTAGTGGCCTTGTCAAAGGCCATGGAAGAATCAGTAATTAGTTTTCTCTTTGAACTATTCATGCCATATGGCTTAACAAGGGAAGTGATAATCGATGGGGGGGCACAATTCAGAGGCAATAAGATTAAATCTACCTTAAGAAATCACCATATCATCCACAGAGTTATGTCTCCTTACCACCCCCAGGCCAATGGGCAAGTCGAAAGCACCAACAAACTCCTGGAGGCAATCATTACCAAGATGGTAGTAGCACACCGCTGATACTGGACCACTAGACTACCAAAAGCCTTATGGGCTTATCGAACAACCTAGAAAAATACCACTGGATATTCACCATATCAACTAGTATTTTGAAGAGTACCTATCTTCCCTATTGAGTTCGAAATTAAAACTCTGAGAACGACCCAGGAAGTGGGATTGGACTTAACATAAGCTCAAGCTAAGAGACTCTAGCAAATAAATGAACTGGATGAAATTTGACTACTTGCCCTGCAACACAAAACGATCATTCAACAATAGCGAGCCAAGTGGCACGAAAACCTAATAAAGAGGAAGGTATTTCAAAAAGGAGATTGGCCACTCTTCTATGACTCCAGATTCCAAGACTTTCTAGGAAAACTGCAAACAAGGTGGCTCGGTCCATATGAGATTCAGGAATTACATAGCAATGGTACCCTCACCTTGACCACCATAGATGGGTCTGGTTCAAAATTTTGAGTTAATAGACACAGAGTACGCCTCTATCGCAAACCTCTCATGAAAGAATCTTTTTGTCAACATGTACGAAACGATCCCACCATCCAAGTTGTGGTGCAAGGGGGTGATAAACCCACAAACTCAAGTACATGAGAGGTTTGACAACATCACTTGTAAATAATTTATATAATTGTTTTTTCTTGTTGTACATTCTTCCCATTTGCAATTTATTTTCCTTGTAAGATTTTGTTTTTATTGTTGTTCAATTCAAAAACAATTGTTGTTCTATCTTTGAACGACTGTTGTTCAATTAAACATATGTCCATTTGATGTGTTTTTTTATTTTTGTTGTTCGATTTGTGGACAGTTGTTGTTCAATATTTGAATGGTTGCTGTTCAGTCGAATTGAACAGCCATTGGCTATGTTTCTCTTTTTGTTGTTCAATTCACAGATAACTTTTGTTCAATATTTGAACGGCTGTTGTTCCATCAAATTGAACAACCATTGGTTGTGTTTTTCTTTTTTTTGTTCAATTCAGAGACAACCGTCGTTCAATCTCTAAATGGTTGCCACTCAATTGAACAACCATCTGTGGTGTTTCTATTTTTTTGTTCAATTCGAGAACAATTGTTGTTCAATCTTTGAATGGTCGCAGTTCAACCAAATTGAATAGCTTTTTGTTGTGTTTTTAATTTTTTTGTTCAATTCTTGGACAGTTGTTGTTTAATATCTGAATGGCTACTGCTCATTTGGATTGAACAACCATTTTCGATGTTTTTATTTTTTCTGTTCAATTCGAGAACAGTTGTTGTTCAATCTTTGAACAACTGCAGTTCAACCAAATTGAATAGCTTTTTGTTGTGTTTTTAATTTTGTTGTTAAATTCTTGGAAAGTTGTTGTTCAATCTTTGAATGGCTACTGCTCAATTACATTGAACAGTCATTTTCAACGCTTTTATTTGTGTTGTTCAATTCGTGGACATATTTTGTTCAGTCTTTGAATGGCTGCCAATTCAACCACAATTAAACATCCATTTCACGTTTTTAATTTTGATGTTCAATTCTTGAATAGTTGTTGTTCACTTCTTGGACTATTGTTGTTTGGTTGAACTGAACATCTGCTCACTGTTGTGTTTTTATTTTTTTTGTTCAATTCGGGAACAACTATTGTTTGATCTTCGAATGGCTACTTTTCATTCGAATTGAACAGTCATTTTTTATCATTTTTTTTAATACCAAACAATCTTTGAATAGCTGCTACTCAATCTCTGAACAGTTGCTGCTCAATTTCTGAACAGCTGCTGTCTGACCAACTTAAATAGCCATTATTTTTGTAATTGAGTAACCTCGAGTAGGGAATGGTAGTTGGAAGAGAGAGGGAAAATGGTAAAATTACAAATATGATGGCCCTTTGGCACTATAATTCTTAAACATGAAACTAACATTATGGACACATGAAATGAAAGGCTAAGTAACTCACAGTTCAAATATAATATCATACAATATAGGACCTTATGATGATTTATCTTTTTGCATTATTAGAGTAATATGTCCCTATAGCATTGAGAAATGGAACAAGGGGTATTAATTGTATTGGTTTTTTTTTCGCTTCTCTCACCATACCTCACTCTTAAGGAGTCAATGAGCCTCCCTCTATGAGCCTCCCTCTATAAAAAAAAATTAATCATTATGTGTTCATGCAAATATTTAAGAGGATAGGGGGTCTCATTATGATCCAGCCTACCATGATCATAGGGATTTAACAATTGACATGCCCACAATGGCTACCACACCAGGGTAATGACCTTCTCATCTACTAGAAGGATAGGAGGTCTCATCACGAGTTGGCCTAATCACTCTGTTACAATTCTAGTGAATGGTATTGTGACTATCTGGCTACCACACTAGCACAATGACCTCCTTATAGATGAAGATGTCAAAATTCAAAAGGAATTAATACATTTACATGCAAATCTTAAAAGAGGATAGGGGGTCTCATCACGAGACAGCCTACCATGTTCATAAGGGTGTAGCAAGTGACATGCCCATTATGGCCACCACACCAAGGTAATGACCTTCTTCATGACTTGAAGGATAGGAATTCTCATCACGAGCATGCCTGATCACTTTTCTACAACTCTAGTGAGTGGCATCATGGTTATCTAGCCACCGTACCAGCATGGTGATCTCTCCATAAAATTGGCAAAAAAACTATTCTTACATAAGGATCTTGGCTCATTTTTTGGGTTAAAATAGCAACCCTGTCAGGCTATGAATGTCTGCTAGAAGCAGTGGATCTACTTGTGGTATGAAAGTATGCTCCTTCAATAGCCAATTTATTTTATATACACTCCATTCTTCAACCACAAGCTATTACTCGAATTATTAATAATTATGACCTACCATAAGAATAACTAACAAAGATATGTTTACATATTTTGAACTTCGGAATGACAACATCAATCATTACTTGACTCAGTCTTGCTTCTGTCATAAATTTTGAGTCCTGCAAAGACATCATATTGCAATAATGGCTATGTCATTTCCTCTCGCTTTCTGGTCACTTCTGCACAAGATACAATTATGAAAACTTCTAAATCTAAAATTTTTACCGCATATGTTAGTAATTACTCAATCGCCTGTTCCTTCACACGCAAATTATCATTACCAAATTCTGACATTCCCCTATCTACATTCATAAGAAACCAAATCACTCCTGTACTTGAGGGTGTGGGCACCTTTTCTTCGAGGGAGGGGGTGTAATTGGCCTTAATTCGGCAAGCATGTGGAATCCTAGTACAAATCTCGTTAGATGCATCGATAACACTAGAGGAACACTAAAATTAAGGCATGAAGATTATATACGTAGAGCCACAATCTATTTTCCGCTTGCATACAACATCTATTCAAAACAACAGAGCCAAGAAGAAAAAAAATTAGAGGAAAAGAGCATATAAACTATGGGAGGAAATACCCTTCAAAGCGAGCCTGCAAACTTTCCAATTTCAGAGGCAGCGAGTGCCATCCTCTAGCGAGATGGATGGCTGACATATGTACACAATATACAAGGATTCGACATGAGAATTACAATCAAATTTCTGCAAAATCTGCAGGAAGGGAAAACCAGAGTTAAAGGCCGAACTATACCAGTTACAGAGGCAGTTATCATGGAAGTTTCTGGAATACCAACGCAAGGAGAAAGATGGACAGAGAAGAATCTCCTCCTGATAGAAGCAGTAGTAGCATATCAAGACCTGGATGTACCGTTGGAACAAAAAACCAGAGGGATTAACCCTACCTCTTTACACTAGCCATGGCAGGAGCTGGCGGCATTCATCCAGAAGTTTATTACATGCGAAGGACATTGGGATGTGGTAAAACCTCGACAGCTCAAAATTTTATTTGCACTTAAACAAAATATTTCAATTAATCTGCCTACCTTTTTGAATTTCGTATTGCATGATACTGTTGTTCGATTGAGGAAAGTCAAGAATCTCCAAGCAGTGGTTAGTCACCAGGGGTTAATAAAACTAATCATCTTTCATGAGCTAGATAGACAGTAGATATAATGAGATAATTTCATTAACCCTAAGGAACAGGAACCAAAATTAAACCCTGAATGAACCAAAATTGAGCCCTACAGAGTAAATACACCAAGAAGAAAAGGGACCCAAACCTCAACGTTAGAGCTAAGTAGGAAAAAACAGTCCAATACACCCCAAGGAACCTCAAACCTCATGGAGGAAGCAAAACCATCCCATGCACCTTTGCAAGAGTTCGAGGAGGAAATGGCCCAAGTCCTAGGACAAATAAGGAAAAACTATGAATTGAGAAACACATTCAAAGTAGGGGAGCAAGAGGAAATTTTTGATAAATACACCACCCCTAGTAGCTCTGGTCACACTAATGTCCTACCTGACTAAGAGGAACCACGAGATGATGAGACTCTATCTCCTATAAATAATTACAAAGTCTATAGTGATGGACAAATAGAGGAGAGATTGGAATCACATGATCATTTGGATGACACTGTCCTTGTGGAGCAGAGCACACACACAAAGACAACCCCTTTGTCACCAGGAGGTAGCATCGCTCCTCCTAGTCAGGACCCTCACATTGAGGTAAATTTTGAAGACGTAATCACAAACACCATTGTAGACGCTATCCCTGAAAAGGGTAATTCTGCTCCCCTACCACCTGCTAAAATAAGGACAGGTGAAGATTCAGATGAAAGGAGAAGTGAGAAACTAAGAAGGACCTACAAGAAATTGAAGAAATTGGTAAAATATCTGAGAAAACAACTAAAGAAAGAAATAAGGGCCCGAAAGCCAAAGACATAAAAATCTATTGTAGGAAATCAAATAGAACCAGTAAATACTATCGAAAGTGAAATGAAAATTGACTTAGCCGACATTGTGGAAACTAGAATACAAACCAATTTGATAACTACTACTGAAACTGAAATACAGACCAACCTAGTAGACACCACCGAGGCTGAAGTGCAGACAGAACTGGAAAACACCATCGAAGCCTCCACCCAAACTGAGCAGAAGGGTATAGGGGAAAAGGGGACCCAAACAGAGGAAGCCCTTGCCTATGCCCATCTAGTAGAGAAAGCTGCCAACCAGAAATTACGCAATGAACTAGTGCAAGTGCGGTATGAACTAACATAGTGCAGGAAGAAGGTAGTGCCATTACAATAATATCAGGCACTGCTAAAAAATTCCATTGACCTCTCCGCCACAAAAGATGAGACATTCTCCCAGCTTAGAGGATAGCAGGAAAAGGTTAAAGTGGTACAAGAGTAGGTGGAGCAAGCTAAGAATAAAATCTCTACAATTTTCTCTCTATATAATGATGCACTATCATGGAGAGCTTCGGTAACCAACTATGCCTTGTTCCTAACATAATGATATTTACTCTTGAAATTTAAAGCTATCAGGGTAGGAAAACTCACTACTTTCAAGACCATAGAAGAATTTGTCCGTTTTTGTAACAATCAGGATGAGAAGGTCTAGTGCCTCTTGTGTGAGCTTTGCATGCATAAATTCTTCTTAGAAGAAGACACAGACAACAACCCTACCCATTCATAGTGGATGTGTAGTTGCAAGCCTTCCTTTCATTTTCTAAAAAATAGATCAGGTGGGCCAAAGCCTACAACATCTTCCAAAAAAGAGAGCATAGTATAGATTTATAGGTCAGGGGGGAGCCTACAAAACCCCTACAACTAATCATCTAGCACAAAAAATTCATGAGAAGGCAATGTGTGAGGACCAAGTTGGGACACATCCATAAAGATATCATAGAAAATGCATGAGAATACTTTGGGGACATTTGTGAAGTGGCCTTAGCAGTAGCCAAGAAAATATGGATGGCCTCCATGAACAATGTGAAGAATATGGAGCCATTCAGTTATAGGAATTTCAAGGCTGCTACCTCTAGATTCCTTTCATACAGCAGCCTAGTCTATAGCATGGGGCCTGCTTCGTTGGGATGCAGATACAAAAACCCTCTCCTCTGGCATCCTCTTGAGGATTATAATCACAATTACAAATTACCAGAAGGAGCCACAGGAACTACCTTTACACTCATGAAATGAAAACAAGGCTTTAGAGCATACAACGAAAAGGCCTACCCTACCTATTCATTAATGCATCTACATCTCAATCATATGTTTGCATGAGGACATGCAACTAGGTAAGCAGGGGAGTATATTAGGCCCAAATTAAGGTATCTTCTCACCCTATAAGTACTTCAAATTATGTTATAATTTTAGGGGAATTCCTCTTCATATTAACAATAAAGATAATAAAATATTATGAAAACGAGAACAATTAGACTAATGATGAAAAGGATGTTTTTGTAATAGAAAATTGATTTCTCTTATCTCTGCATTCAGGAAGGAAGAATGGCTAGACCAATAGGAAATGGAAGCCAACCAACAGACACAAAAATATGAAATCCCAGTAACTCCCAGTAGCTGGTAGAAGGCAGACAGATGAATTCGAGTCCAAGAACTCAAACGACAGCCATGCGCAGTGCGCTGTCATTTGGGAAATATTTTTTCATTTCTAAAATCGCCTTTAAAAGGGTGAAGGATGGATGAGAATGGGAGTCAGAGATAGTACAGGAAATTCATTCTGTAATATACACATCAGAAATAGTCTGTCTAATTGTGTCTTTATAACATCACTAAATGTAATATAGAGCTTTGAACAATAATATTTTGAATTTTTTACTGTGCTAGGGCTTCTAGTGGTCTAGGCCCAACCTCTGGAAGTTCCATGCAAGTTTTCATACTCTGTGTAGTTACAGAACCAATGCTTAAGTATTTGATGTAGTTGTAAAGCATATTTCCATTCAATAAAGATATAGTCTAATTTCTTCAGGATTTTTAGAAATTACGTTCCTGAAGTAGGACAATCGAAATCATATTTTCTGACATACGAAAATATTTTATTATTAGTAGATAGTTCCAATTATTTTAATACCATTACATTTGAGTTACAGATCATAGAATAAGCTGATTTCAATATTATCTGTCTTTATGAATTGCATTCTTCTTTTAGCATAACGAAGCATTCAACCATCGATCAATGTTGATTAATTAAGTCATAAAGAGAATTTCATTGCAAAATTACTTAAATAATTGTTGTACGATTTATTTAATTTTCTTCAGTTATACTGTTGTTCCATTATCGTTCAACTTAGTTATCCTGTTGTTCCATTACTGCTCATCTAGTTATATTTCTATTCCATTACTGCTTAGTTAGATTACTACTAATTCAATTCAATTCCATTACTATTTAGCTTAGTTAGACCGTAGTTCCATTCAATTACATTGCTGTTCAGTTCATTGTTGAATTCAATTCAACTGTTGCTTGATTCTCTAGATTGTTGTTTGGTTCATTTAGACTGTTGTTTAATTCCATTAGATAGATGAAAAATCTTGTTGCTCAATATTAGGTTAAAAACCAATCCAAGCCACCCCTCATATGATAAGAAAGCTTAGGAAGTTAGCAAATTCTTCCCCATAAGTGACAAGGAACATCTGTTAGATGACCAGAATCACATTTATTGTGCCAACACTCTTGGAATAAAAAGACTTACCTCGGGTTGATAATTAAATGAGAAAGCACTAGATTTGTCCATAAAAAACCACCTCTTTCAACACCAAAAAATAATAACCACAGTCAAAACATAACTACCCTCGCTATCTTCATGAAAATGTTATGCCTAATGTTAAGGATTTTTTACGTTGATGATATGGCAGCATGATGAGCTGGCAACTCCAAACCATCTTCATGACAAATGTTTCCATTTAGAAATCTTCTATCCTAATACCCTTTATCACTGCCCTGATACTATTTGACATTTCCCATGGAGAAAACTTTGAAAAATTTACTTACCCCTCATACATTTTCTGAAAAATGACTTTGTTGTAAAAATATAGGTTTTATCTACTTTCATAGCAAAATTCCGTAGCGAAAACAATTAGGTCATCTGTGTTTTACATCTGCTACTTCTGACCATTGGAGGGTGTTTGATGATAAAGAAAATTTAAATACAAACCTTATAGTTCCTTAACCAGGTCAATTTAAGTGGCTTATAACCAAAAATATATCTTCATAAATTCTGCAGCAAAAACTGGGCTTCAAGCCTGGGACACACTGTGGAATTTCCTAACTTCCCACAGACTTCACAGAATTTAGATTTAAGGCCTAGAGAACGTCCATGGCTGTGTGAGATGATAGGATGGAGCATGGTAAGGAAAATTTGGTTCAAAATACCTCTTACTCTCCTCAAGAAACAACTTTTTCACCTTTAGCAACTTCATCTACCAATAAAAATGACTATGTTTTTCCCGAAAAATAAGGCTGAACTCATGAGCTCCTATATCTCACTCCCTAATAGTTATTGCGAAAATGGAGGAGTTTTTTGTAGCTAATAATTTTTAGAAGAAAAACCTCTCTTGGGTTTTTGAAAACCATCTTTAGTTGTCTGGAATCAACATTATAAAATCATGTATAAAATAGGAAAATTCAAAACTCTTAAAATAGGTCCCAAATGAAACTTTGAATATTCAAATTGGTAGCAGCTGGGAGAAACTTGAAAGAGGTTATTGTTCCTTGTTCTATTCTTATAAAAATTATCCTTCATATTTTTGAAACTCATCTTCATTTTCTTACAAAATTCTCTTAGAACCAATAGTTAAAACAGTAAAAAAAAACACAACAAATCCCCTTGTAGCTCCTGGCAAAAATGCATGTAACATGTCTAGACGAAAATGTGTGTGAATCTGAGGTCTTCCATGATATGTTTAAGGTCCATGGGCTCCTATATAACCAGATAGCCTCCTTTTATGCTTTCCTCTTCATGGCCATCTCCCTTTATAACACAAACTACCCTCTTAAAAAATGTGACACCTGTAAAAAAAAATTTGGAAAGCAAGTTGGTTGCCACAAAGCTAAACTTTTCAAAGGTGAGAACTAACTGATACATGCAAAGGTCTAAAATTTAATGACATAGAGGAGCTTGGGTGATTATTTTAAGGAATTAAATTTGAATGTGGAGAGAATGATGACAAATGAGGGAGTGGAAAGCAATGATGGGTGGCACTTATGCTTTTGAATGCTTGGATGATTATGAAAATCAATTTTATGATCTTACCTTTACCCTAAGCCGCAAATTATTGATAGGTCATAACCCCATTCATTTTTTCTAAAAAAACATGATTCTGTAGCATTCTTAGTTATAAAGTTTATAGATTTGCTACAAAATGATAAGGTGATTCTGCAACGCAAATCACCTGTTTTGCATAGAATTTGCTACAGAATCAGGAAAAATCAGACATGTGACTAAAATGAATTTTAAACAAATGCATGCGAACCTAGGTGAAACTTGATAGATATGACTGAGATGACATGACTAATGAGGTGTTTTGGACTTAGGATAAAGACTTATTTCACGAATTTTTCATCAATTTCATTGACCAATGTTATGAGACAGATGAAACCTAGATGAGTGACCCTAATTAAAAATTAAAAATTTATTCATGATAACAGTGGCTCCAGTGGGGATGGTGTGCCCGTGTGGTACAACAAAGAACTTTTAGTTCTAGTGCCTCTTAAAAAATTGAAAATTTTCTAAAATCAATGAAGACTTCGCCAAGCTCTTATGGCCTTCTCCTCAGGCTCATGCTTGATGATTACTGTTGAAAAACCAAATCTATACATACTGAAATATTATCATTATACTTGAGCTTATTCACAAACACTCTTACCTACCCTAACAACTACAATCTTCATGTTTGATTCAAGCAACATGAAATATCCAATAAAGCGAGTCAATGAGCTGATCTAACGCTTGAACCCCTTGACATCCCTTAAAACAAATGAAAATTGGATACTGAAATGACCAAGGCAACATAAAATGCGTCTGATTTTCACAATGAAAACATAATCAAAAATTTGTACGGTAGAACTATTCCATGTAGTCAGCTATAGGATCATAGAAGACATGGTATATTTGATAATTCTCAAGTCATTATATAGTTTTAGACAACTCATATATGCTTTATTTAGAAATATAATATTTCAGTGGTGTGCTATCAAACTCATTTTCAAACTGATTTTCAAGAACAAGGTATCCTTCCTCAATCTCAAAAGAGAAAGGTAGCAACACCCTCTCTTTGTGTTATGGCATGAAAAACTTTTGAAAAGACTGATCTTGATCATGAAGAATATAGGATTCAATTTGATCTTCTAAAACTTCAATATCTTTCTCATTGTTCTTAGAAAATTCATCCAAAAATTGAATCTTATCTTCTTACTTCCACTCAAATGAATTTAAATAAGAAGAAAAGGAAAAATAAAAATTTTCATCCACTTCCTCATTAGTGTGATAATCATTCAATTGTTTAAAAAATTGAATGGAAGGTGAGTCTACCACCAACTCTGTTCTTTCCAATCATGTTTCCAAAAAAAAAGGAAAAAAAATCTACAAATGACTTAATATATCTGATAGGAAAGCTTTAAATCCACTGTTTACATTTCCCTTGAAATGAATCATAGAAAAATATGATGAAAATGTCGTCATGTTTGACTCTAGGAGGCTCAGTAAAGTCACATAAATATGATATATACTTGAAGGTCAAACTAAAATATTCTCCATTAAATTTTGGACCATTCCTTAAAAAATATGCATCCTTGGGAAAAGGATTTGGGAAACCATAAATTCTTGAAAAATATACACATGCATACCTTGAAACAAGAATGGTGGCATATGAGTTCTTCATAAGTCCAATGGAATCACCATGAATCTATGAAATTTTGAATTCTTCAACAATGGAGTCGCCAAGGTAGTTCTGGAGCCTCAAAAAAAATTTGAGCTCCTGCTACCTCCAAGAGTTCATCTTCACCTTTTTGCACAAAAACTTCGAGAAATTAGTCTTTAGACTCCCGGCAGATGCACCAAAATGTTATCACCAAATTGAATCCTTTTGGGCTACTTCAATGGTCAACTTGGAGTTACTCTTTCAAACCACTTCTAACTGAAGCTTAGCCTCTTAAGTTTGATAGGGCTCTCTCAAGGGGGTCTTATGATATTGAATAATCATAGTACTAGATTGATAACTCTATAAATTGTGTCTTGGTTTTGTATGGTTACAGGTTGAAAAAGGAAGGCCTACTACCATTGGGCTATGAGGTTAGTGACAGGGATCGCAATGAAAAAATCTCTCCTTGTGGAGTTGAGGCATATAGATATTTAAATGAAATTAGAATGCACACACAGAGAATTTACTCAATATATAAATGTTCAAAGGAATTCAGAGCATGCGAAACATGAATTCTGAGTAATGAACATTAAGATACTAAAAGCATGACATTGAGAAAGATATCCAATAGTTTAATGCTTGAAAGGAATTCAGAGCATGCAAAGCATTAATTTTGAGTATTCGAACACTAATATATTGAAAGAAAGTAATAAGATACATAGGACATTGTTCATAAAAATATCAAATGAATCTTAGG
Organism: Pinus albicaulis; assembly: GCA_034641835.2. Lineage (NCBI taxonomy): Eukaryota > Viridiplantae > Streptophyta > Pinopsida > Pinales > Pinaceae > Pinus > Pinus albicaulis. Next base: position 968,147,591 of record CM076578.1, read on the forward strand.
TGAAGGATGAAACCAATAACCACTGTCTATTACTGATCAGAACCTGTTTATAATAGTAGAATTTAGTAGTCACATATTCCAACCCATCATTCATGAATGTACTATTTACTTATAGGCATCTAGCCTTTATATCCAATCTTCCAAATGGCTATATCATTAATTTCTTTTAATGCCACCTAATCTAACCAAAAACTAGATATGTATAACTAGAAATTGATACCTACTAAATTAGGAGTTAGAGTCCTAACATAACTCAAACACCTATTTATTACATTTTTATCTAAATATAATCCAACTTCCTCGAAAGGAATAATTTCCTTCAACAATACTAACCACAATAAAAACATAACTACCTTCATTTTCTTCATCAAACCGTTCTGCATATTGTTAAGGTGTTGTTACGTTGATGATATGGCAACATGATGAGCTAGCAACTCCAAACCATCTTCATGGAAAATGTTTCCATTCAACAATATTCTATTCTGATACTCTTAATCACTGCTCTAACACTCCTTGACATTTCCCATGGAGACAACTTTCAAAAATTTACTTAGACCTCAGACATTTCCAAAAAAATGACTTTGCTATAAAAACATATTTTTTAGCTACTTTCGCAGCGAAATTCCATAACGAAAACAATTAGGTCATCTAGGTTGTACATTTCCTTCCTTGGACCATTAGATGGTGTTAGGTGATCTAAAAAATTTAAATACAAACCTTAGAGTTCCTTAACAAGGTCAATTTAAGTGGCTTAGAACCAAAAAGATATGTTAAGAAATTCTGGAGCAAAAATTGAGCTTCAAGCCTGGGACATGCCACGAAATTTCCTAACTTCCCATAGACTTCACAGAATTGGGATTTTATGCCTATAAAAGGTCTGTGGCTATGTAATATGTCAGGGTGAAGCATGATAAGGAAAATTTGGTTCAAAATACCTCTTACCATCCTCAAGAAACAACTTTTTCACCTTCAGCAACTTCATCTACCAATAAAAATGACTCTGTGTTTCCTGAAAAATAAAGATGCAATCATGAGCTCCTATCTCTCAATCCCTGATAGCTGTTGTAAAATGGAGGAGTTTTTTGTAGATAGGAAAGATTAGAAGAAAAACCTCTTCTTATTTTTTTTAACCATCTTCATTTATATGGAATCAGCATTATAAAATCATGTATAAAACAGGAAAATTCTGAATTATGAAAATAGGTCCCAAAGAAAACTTCGAATATCAAAATTGGTAGCACCTAGGAGAAAATTGAAAGAGGTTATTGTTCCTTCTTCTATTTTTAGAAAAAATCTCCTTAAAATATTTGAAAATCATCTTCAGTTTCCTGCAAATTCCTCTTGAAACCAACAGCTCAAACAGTCTAAAAAAACACAACAAATCCCCTTGTAGCTCCTGGCAGAAATGCATGTAACCTGTCTGGTTGAAAATTTGTGTGAATATGAGGTCTTCAATGATAATTTTAAGGTCCATGGGCTCCTATATAACCATATAAACTCATTTTTATTCTTTCCTCTTCATGTCCATCTCCCTTTATAACCCAAACAGCCCTCTTAAAAATGCAACACCTGTAAAAAACAAATTCGACAACAAGTTGTTTTCCACAAATCTAAACTTTTCATAGGTGAAAACTAATTGTTACATGTAAAGGTTTAAAATTTAATGACAGAGAGGTGTTTGGGGATTTTTTTGAGGAATGAAGTTCGAATGTGAAGATAATGATGACAAATGAGGGAGTGGAAAGCAATGATGGATGGTATTTACGCTTTTGAATGCTTGGATGATTATGAAAATCAATTGTGTGACCTTAACTATACCCTAAACCACTAAATACTTGAAAGGTCATCATCCCATTCATTTTTGTAGAAAAAAATGATTCTGTAACATTCTAAGTTATAAATTTTACATATTTTCTTCAAAATGATTTGGTGATTCTGCACTGAAAATCACCTGTGTTGCATAGAATTCACTGCGAAATCTAGAAAAATCAGACATGTGACTAAAAATGAATTTTAAGAAATGAATGTGAATCTGAAGTGAAACTAGATAGATATGACTAAGATGACATGACTAATGAGGTGTTTGGAACTTAGGATAAAGACTTATTTCATGAATTTTTCATCAATTTCATGGACCAACCTTATGAGACAGATGAAACCTAGATGAGTGACCCTAATCAAAAAATAAAAATTTATGCATGATAACATTGGATCCAATGGGGATGGTGTGCCCCTATGGTACAATAAAGAACTTGTAGTTCCAGTGCCTCTCTCTTGAAAAATTGAAAAATTTCTGAAATTGATGAAGACTTTTCCAAGCTCTTATGGCCTTCTCCTCGGGCTCAAGATTGATGATTACATTTAAAAAACCAAACTTGTACATATTGAAAATATGCTCAGTCTACTTGAGCTTATTCACACACTCTCCTACCTACCCTAACAACTGCAATCTTCATGTTTGAATAAAGCAACATGAAATCTCCAATAAAGCCTGTCAATGAGTTGATCTGACACTTGAACCCCTTGATTTCCCTAAAACCAAAATAAAATTGGATACTGAAATGACCAAGGCAACATAAAATGGGTCTGATTTTCACAATGAAAACATAATCAGAAATTTGGACGGTAGAACTCTTCCATGTAGTCAACTATAGGATCATAGAAGACATAGTCTTCTTGATAATTCTCAAGACATTCTGCAGTTTTAGACAACTCATATATGCTTTCTTTAGCAAGATAAGATTTCATTTGTGTGCTATCAAACTCATTTTCAAACTAATCTTCAAGAACAAGGTATTCCTCCGCAATATCAAAAGAGAAAGGTAGCAACACTCTCTCTTTGTGTTCTAGCATGAAAAACTTTCTCAATTTTCTTAGCAAATTCATCCAAAAATTGAATCTTATCTTTTGACTTGCACTCAAATGACTTTAAATAAGAAGAAAAGGACAAAGAAAAAATTTCATCCAATTCCTCATTAGTGTGATCATCATTCCATTGTTTAAAACCTTGAATGGAAGGAGAGTCTGTCACCAACTATGTTCTTTCCATCCATGTTTCCAAAAGGAATAAGCCAAAAATATGTAAATGACTTAATAGGTGTGACACGAAAGCTTTCAATCCACTGTTTACATCTCCCTTGAAATGAATCATAGGATAATATGATGAAAATATCTTCATGTCTGACTCTAAGAAGCTCAGTAAAGTCCTGGAAACCTGATATACAATTCAAGGTCAAATTCAAATCTTCTCCATTAAATTTTGGACCATTCCTCAAAAAATATGCATCCTTGGGAAAAGGATTTGGGAAACCATAAATTCTTGAAAAATATATAGATGCATACCTTGAAACAAGAATGGAAGCATCTGAGTTCTTCATAAGTCCAGTGGAATCACCATGAATCTATGGAATTTTGAATTCTTCAACAATGGAGTCCCTAAGGTAGTTCTACAACCTCAAAAGAATTATGAGCTCCTGCTACCTCCAAGAGTTCAGCTTCACTTTTTTTCACAAAAACTACGGCAAATTAGTCTTCAGACTCCTGGCAGACGCACAAAATTTTTATCACCAAATTGAATCCTTTTGGGCTGCTTCAATGGTCAACTTGGATTAACTCTTTCAAAACACTTTGAACTAAAGATTAACCTATTTAGTTTGAGAGGGCTTTCTCAAGGAGTTTTTATGATATTGAATAATTATAGTACTAGATTGCTAAATCTATAAATTGTACCTTGGTTTTGTATGTTTACAGATTTAAAAATGAAGGCCTACTACCATTGGGCTATGGAGTCAGTGACAGGGATCTCAATGACAAAGGATCTCCTTGTGGATCTTAGGCATGTAGATATTTAAATGAAAGTAGAATACACACATAGAGAATTTACTCAATATATAAATGTTCAAACGAAGTCAGAGCATGAGAAACATGAATTTTGAGTAATGAACATTAAGATGCTGAAAGTAGGACATTGACAAAGATATCTAATAGTTTAATGCTTGAAAGGAAGTCAGAGCATGAAAAGCATGAATTATGAGTAATCAAACATTAATATATTTGTTATAGGTTAATTTGGGCACCATTCCCAATGACATGGTTAACTGGGAATCATCTCCAGGACCGGTGATCAAAGGGTCTATCATTCCCTAGAATCTCAGTTACTATATGCCCTAAGATAGGAAATATTCATGAATCAAACAATATATTCGTCAAAGCAAGGATTTTACATGGTTTGAAGTTTATTATTAAACATGTGGGAGCTCACCAATGCAGGCTCTAAGGGGCCTAAGTGCGTTGCATATGCAGGTAGCCCCAATCAAGGCTGCTCTGCAAAGCACTTCCTGACATTCAAAGGTGCGTTGGTCAGATTGGGAGCGAAATTCTCATTGTTTCGGAATCTCCACTTGGCCATTGTCTTCTAGAAGGGTTCACATGTATCAAGATTCAGATCCAAGTGTCCTTTTGACATCTACATGAGTGGAAACATGTCTTGCCTATTTTTGGAATGTTATTGATTACAAAATTGCCTACAATTCCTCTATAAATTGAACATGGATCTAAGTGTTTGGGAGGAGGAATTTGAGTAGGGAAATGCTAGAGAATTTTCAGTAGAGAGTTTGGTTTGTGGAGCTGCTGCTGGAGAGACTTATGTTGTGATGATACTTGGGAACTTTGCTGAAATTTCACAATGAATCAGTCACTTGGTTGTAACCTCTCCTTCTATCATTAATAAAGAGTACTTACTGTTTTTCCCTATATGAATCCATGTTTACTTTGATTTTCCATGTTGTAATATCTTGGCTGATGAATTTAGTTTATTCTTAACTGATTTGGCTAATTAAATTGAATATATATCTATATTATTGCATATTTTTTTGTTTCCGTGTTCTTTCTTGTAGGATGCATTCAGCTATTTGAAACCACTTGAATTTGAAGTTGTAGTGGAAGCGATAGAAAGGAGCCATTTGGAAGTGACTGAAACAAGTAAGCATTCAATCCTCTTTGTGTATCAGTTCTGAGTTAGGAAAAAGGGTAGTGCAGTCTTTCACCTGTTTTTCTAGACTAGACACCGGTCTAGGGAAGCGTAGTTTATCCGTAGATTACAATTCTGGCCCAACAAAGTGGCGACTCCACTAGGGAGAGAACTTTTCTTGATTCTTGCTGTTTTAGTCTATGATCTGCTTTCTAAATCCACCGAGTAGTTATTTCACATAAAGGTTATAATTTTTCAGACATTAATTTGCAGATTTAGTGAGCCAAAAGTTACTTCTTCTTTTTTGTTTACTACGCTCAACGCACCCTTGGTCAGGGCACAGTGCTTTGCAGAGCACTGTCTTCCTTGTTAGCCTGTGTTTCAGAGCACTGTCTCCCTTTGGAGACTGCGTTGGCTCCTGAAAGGAAAAAATCCCCTTGAATCTGACTTTGTACTTTTCTTCATTTTTGTTTGTTGATTTGTTCTAAAAATTTTAATCCTCTATTGACCAGTAACTCTATATATTTCTTCTCCTTTGACTGAAAATTTGTTCAATGTTGTTTTAAAAAGTTTTTCATTATCATTGACAAGTTGATTTCAAAGTATTTTTTATGGTCACATTAAGAATCGTTTGCTTTCGAAATAGGAAATTGTCGTAAAATATTCATTTCCTTGATAGGAGAAATTGTTGTTGAAGTCCTCATTTTTCCTTCAAAAGAGAAATTTTTGTTTGTATTCTTCGTTTCTCGAAAGTAAAAAGCATTTCTATTATTGATCTAGTACACTTAGTTTATTTTTTGCGTTCATAACATTAAGGAAACTGAAAAGAAAAACTTGCATTTGCATGTAGGATTGTGTGTTTTTTGCAAAAGGAACATTAGGAAATCTGCATTTAGTTTGAGATTCATTCATTTTATTTTGTTCATTGATTTGTTTGCTCTCAAATTATTTTCTCTCTTCCCTTAGTAGCTAGGTATTTCATTGAAAAAGCTGAATGTGAAAGTTTGTTTATCATTATTAGCTTGCATTTTAGGAATTCTACATGCATCATCGTGGTGAACCTGGAAGGCAAATTGTTAAGCAAGATCAACGTAAAATAAATCTCAATTTACTTAACAATGCTTTGAAACATTAATGATAACATTTAGAGGTATAGGCTAGAGACGTGTTCCGACGTCGTAATACATAGTTGCTGTCATTAACTTGTCTGCGATACATTCCAAGTGTGATACCTCACTCCACATACGTAAGTATATCATAGCTCGTCCGCAGACTTTTTGGTATATACGGTAGTGTTACAGTATGATAACTATAAAGGGGTGCTCTTACTGTGCGATTTTTCATTAGACAACGCTAATACAGAATTGGGCTTCCACGTACCTTCGGGTATATTTGAGAGGACAAATTTTAGGTGCTATCCATAGATAGTGAACCAAGTCGGCCGCCCTAAAATTGTGATACACCAAACACAGCATTCGGGGAGATTACCTGCCCGTACTTCTTGGTTCGCCAGGAGGTATTCTGCAGTTCACCATTTCTTGGTAAAAAAAATTTCCTAGCATTACCCTCTTTTTGTTTATTTGTTTCTGGACAAAATAAATCAGTCATCGTGGAAGAAAAAAACTATTTCCCCCATCGTTCACGTAGACATCACTCTACTGAAACCAGTACCATCAGTACCTCTGATGAAGCATCATTTTCCCATATACCAGATTTCACACAAGTTGTTTCTAAAAATCTGTTGGGTATGTGTTATATTCTTTCCATAAGATAGTCTGCGCCCATGGTTTTGTGCATGGCTTTGCACATGGTTTTGGGGTACGATGGTTTTCAGCCCCTGGTATTTTTGTAGATCTAGTCAAGGGAACTACGGCTATGTTCTAATCTAGGGTTAATTGATTAGGGTTAACGTATGCTTCAACATGTATATATATGTGTTGTAACACTAGAAAGAATATAATGAAAAATCAAGCTGGTCGTCCCGATTTGGGATCCAGGGGAAAATCTCTGTGTTTATCTATTTTATGTTTTATTCTCTTGATGTTGTTTATTTTCTATTATAATATTCATGTGTAGATAATTTATGTTCATGGTTAAAACCTAAATTTGGTATCAGATTTGTTTTGGCTTCAAGGGGAAACCTTTGTTGCTCAGGTTTTTTGCTCGGGCCTGAGGTAGATCCTGTTCAGTGGGAGATCTGTGGAATTTATTCTTGTGGTGAAAGAATATGGCGAGCGGCGGGAAGATAGAGATCGAGAAATTTAATGGTCAGATTTTTGAGTTATGGCAGCTCAAGATGGAGGATCTGCCAGTGGATAAAGATTAGTGGATCGCGGTAGATCCAGGTACTAAACCAACGACAATGTCAGATGAAGACTGGAAGAAACTAGATCGGAAGGCTAAGAGCACAATATGGTTGTGTGTCTCAGATTCAGTATTTTTGAATGTATCTAGAGAAGCCACGATGAAAAATTTGTGGGAAAAACTTGGGACTTTGTACCAATATAAGTCTTTGATGAATAAGTTGTTCCTGCGGAAAAAGATGTATAACTTGAGGATGAAGGATGGAGACTCGGTGACAGAGCATCTGAACACGTTCAATACTATGGTAAGTCAGCTATCATCTGTTGATATTAAAATCTCATATGAATATAAGTGCATCAATTTGTTGTGTTCTCTACCAAACTCGTGGGACAATCTGGTTATTGCAATAGGTAGCAATACAACTACCTTGAATTTTGATGGCATTGTCTCAGCCTTGTTGTCGGAGGAAATGAGACAGAGAAATATGGAGGGCTAGAATGGTGATGCCTTATATGTACGAGGAAGGTCCCAAAACAGAAACAAGAGTAAGTTTTAGAGTGGGAGATCCAAATCTAGAGGGAGATCTAAATATCCTGGAAAGTTTGTAAAGGTATGCTGGAAATGCTGAAAGGAAGGGCACTACAAAAGGGAGTGCAGATTTAAAGCTTCTAAGAAAGGAAAGGGATATTATGATGCTCCTTCTGTAGAGGAAAAAACCACCTCCGATGAAGGTGGGGATGTGTATTTGGCTTCTTCTTCAAATACACATGTATATCATGAGTCATGGTTGATTAACTTAGGTGCATCCTTTCACTTCACTCCCCATCAAGAGTGGTTCTACGAGTATGAGAAATATGATGGTGGTGATGTGTTCCTAGGGGATGATAGGAAGGCCAAAATCGTTGGACGTGGAAAGGTCAAGCTGAAGCTTCAAGGTGGAAGGATTAGAACACTTCCTCATAATCTGCATATTCCTGCATTGGTCAGAAATATGATTTATGTAAGCAAGATGGATGATGTAGGTGTAAAAACAGTGTTCGAGAAAGATGCCTACAAGATGGTTCGGGGACCACTGGTATTAATGCAGGGAGTTCGGACTGGAACTCTATACCAGCTACAAGGTAGCATTGTTATTGATGGCTGTAACAGTTCTATGGTTCCTGAAAGTTGAGCGGAAAGCCTAGCTGTCTCTAGAGAAAATACCATGTTATGGCATCAAAGGCTTAGACATATTGGAGAGAAGGGCCTTCGGATACTGCATAGAAATGGTATGGTAGAAGGTATGTCTAATTTCTCTCTAGATTTCGATTTTTGTGAACATTGTGTATATGGAAAGAAGAATTGGGTGAGTTTTCCTTCTGGTGCTAAGAGGGCGAACAAGATATTAGAACTTTTGCACAGTGATGTGTTTGGACCTGTGTCAGTTCCTTCACTGGGAAAGTCTATGTACTATGTTTCATTCATAGATGACTTCTCAAGGAATACATGGATATATATCTTGAGGAAGAAATATGAATTCTTTGAAAGATTTAAAGAATTTAAGGCTCTGGTGGAAAACCAGACAGAGAATAAGATAAAGGCACTGAGGACAGATAATGGTGGGGAGTTCTGCAAGAAGGAATTTGAAGAGTTCTATAAGAAGTGTGGTATAGCATGACAGAAGAATACTCCATACACAACTCAGAAAAATGGAGTTGCAAAAAGAATGAACAGAAACTAATGGAAAAGGAAAGAAGCATGCTTAGTGGTACTGGGTTAGGACAAGAATTCTGGGCAGAGGAAGTGGAGACTGCATGCTATCTAGTTAACATATCACCTTCATCAGTGTTGGAGGATAAGACTCCGCATGAGGTATGGACTGGTAAGAAACCCTCTCTTTCACATCTAATGGTATTTGTATGTGATGCATATGTACATTTTCCAAAGCAGAAAAGGACCAAGTTGGATAATAAATCTAAAAGGTGCATCTTTATTGGGTATAAGGATGGTTTAAAAGGTTACAAGCTTTGAACCCGGAAACAAGGAAGGTTGTTTACAGCCGAGATGTGGTGTTTAGAGAGGTGAAAGATGTTTTTAAACATGAATTCATACCAAAGGAACCTGAGAAGATATATTTTGAGCTAAAGGATGATGAATCAGACTCTACAACAGAAGAAGACTCGGAAGGGGAAGAGCCACAAACTCCAGCTGTGAGAAGATCAGCTTGGGAAAGAAGACAACCAGAAAGGTATAGTCCATCTGCTTTCTGTTCGAATTTTTCCTTAACTATAACTAATGATGATCTTATAACTTTCAAGGAGGCAGTAGATTCATAGGATGGAAAACTCTAGAAGGAGGCCATGGTTGATGAAATGACATCCTTGCACAAAAATGAGGCATGGGATCTAGTGGAGTTGCCAGCTGGAAGGAATCCCATTGAGAGCAAATGGGTGTTTAAAAAGAATATGAATGTAGAAGGCAAGGTGGAGAAATACAAAGCTTGGTTGGTAGCAAAAGGTTATTCCCAAGTGCCACGAATTGATTTTGGTGATATTTTTTCTCTTGTTGCCAAAGTTACTTCTATTATATTACTTTTATTTGTTGTTGCTGCATTTGATTTTGAGATAGAACAGATGGATGTGAAGACCACATTTCTTCACGGGGATCTAGAAGAGGAGATCTACATGAAGCAACCTGAAGGCTTTATGGTGAAGGGTAAGAAAGAACTGGTATGCAGGTTGAAGAAGTCTCTGTATGGGTTAAAACAATCACCAAGGATGCGGTATCAGAAATTTAATACCTATATATGGGGACTTGGCTTCACCAGAAGCAAGGAGGATCACTGTGTTTATTTTAAATTAATTGGCAACTGTGTTATTTATTTGTTCTTGTATGTGGATGAAATTTTTTTTATTGGAAATGACAAAGAAATTATCCAAGATTTGAAGACCCAACTGTTCTCCAAATTTGACATGAAGGATCTTGGTGCTACAAAATATATTTTGGGCATGGAAATTAAGAGAGATCGGGCAAAGAGGAAGCTCTGGTTAAACTAGAGGAAGTATGTTGAGACTTTATTGCAAAGTTTCAATATGAAGGATAGTAAACTGGTGAATGTTCCTATTCTTGTAGGTGTAAAGCTATTTGCTGAACAGTGTCCCAAGACACAAGAAGAAGAGGAGGATATGCCCTGTGTTCCATATGCAAGTGCAGTGGGCAACCTGATGTATGTAATGGCCTGTACTAGACCAGACATTGCACATGAAGTGGGAGTATTGAGCAGGTTTATGTCAAGCCCAGGGAAGGAGCATCGGACAACAGTGAAGCGGGTTTTCAGATATTTATGTGGCACTAGTGATTATGGCTTGTGCTACCAGGGAAGACCAGGATTGGAAAGAATGTTGGACATTTGTGATTTTGTTGATGCAGATTGGGCTAGAGATCTGGACCAAAGAAGATCTACAAGTTGGTATGTGTTTAGCCTATTTGGAGGCGCAATCAGTTGGATAAGTAAAAGACAGTCTGTAGTGGCTATTTCAACTACAGAGGTAGAATACATAGCAGCCACTTATGCAAGAAAGGAAGAAGTTTGGTTGCAGATATTGTGTTCAAGTATGGGGTTGGTATAGCAAGCTATAAGGATAGACTGTGATAGCCAAAGTGCATTTTTCTTGGCTAAGAACCCTGCTTATCATTCAAAGATAAAGCACATTGATGTTCAATATCAATTTGTTAGAGATATGGTTGAGGCTAAAAGGGTGTTTCTGATAAAGGTGGACACTTTGAATAATGTTGCAGATGCATTGATGAAGTCTGTGAGCACTCAAAAGTTCTCTTGGTGTAGAGAAACAATGGGTGTTGAAGAATTGGCCCAATGACTAAGCTCTCTTGTGGCCCCCTGTGGAAAGAAAACAATAAGTGGGAGAATGTTGGGTATGTGTTATATTCTTTCCACAACTAAGTACGTGCAGGGGGGTGAGTATCCCCCCCCCCTTTGCACTGGGTGCAAGGGGTCTGGGGAAGCACCCCGCCGAAAAGTTTTTGGTCCTTAATTTCCGGTGGGTAGCCCACGCGCATGGTTTTATGCATGGTTTTGTACATGGTTTTGGGGTATGATGGTTTTTGGCCCCTGGTATTTTTGTAGATCCAATCAAGGGAACTACGGTTATGTTCTAATCCAAGGTTAATGTATTAGGTTTTATGTATGATTTGGCATGTATATATATGTGTTGTAACACTAAAAGGAATATAATGAAAAATCAAGCTCGTCGTCCCGATTTGGGATCCAGGGGAAAATCTTTGTGTTTATCTATTTTATGTTTTATGCTCTTACTATTGTTTATTTTCTACTATAATATTTATGTGTAGATAATTTATGTTCAGGGTTAAAACCTACAAAATCGTGGTTTTTCTACTATTGTCGAGACAGAGTCCTCACAGCTACCTATGGTCATGATCCATCCAATTTGTGAGACCATACCTCCTAAACCCAACGTTGTTCAACTGGAAGTTGATTCAGATCCCATTGTGCTCTAGGGGGTAGATGTTATTGGTCAAACTGGAAATCATCCCCAGGATCAATGAAATAGGGTTTATTATCCCCTTATATTTCAGTTGTTATATTCCCTAAGTGGATAAAATCTTGATCTTGAAGTCGAACAATCGGAAGTTGTTCCTGAATTGGTCATACCACAATCTATTGTAGCCATTGAGTCTCCCATATCGCGCAATCAACCACTTGCAATGTACTTTGTGCCTAACAGAAAAATTCTTCCCGATTTTATTTTGATTGAAGAAATATCACAAGACGAGAAACCTTTAACTCCAACTCATTTTCAGTAGGAGCTTTACCTATACGAGTCTTTTCCTCAATCAAATTCCTCTGCTTTTGTGATCTTGTTTCACTTTCAGTTCCCATAGATTCTATAGGGTATACACTGGGTCATTTGACCATGGCTGAGATAACATCCCAGACTGAACCATCTATTTCAGCTGCGACAACATCTGTTGTTGCTTCATTTTCGATGTTTTTTCCATTGACTTCACCCATGTCATCATCTGGAATCCTATCTAGTTCCTCTCCTTGGTGGCTGGTGATACCACATATCTTACCCTTAGAAATTCCTAAATTCAATGAAAAGCTTGGAGAAGACCCGTCAACAAATGTTATAACTTATCATTTGTGGTATTCATCAAACTCCTTAAATGATGACTTCGTTAGACTACGTCTTTTCCAACACACACTCACTAGTCCAAGTGCACTATGAGGATGGTTCTTTTTTCCTGTGTCAACCTCGTTATAAAATGAAATTGGTGTTCAGGATAGTTCTTTTCCTATGTCAACCTCGATAAATGAAATAGGTTCCCATGAGGATATTTCTTTTTTCTTGTGTCAAGCTTGTTAAAAAATGAAACAAGTGCCTTTGAGAAAAGTTATTTTACTTTATCAACCTCGTTAAAAAATGAAACAGGTCATGAGCATAGTTATTGTCCTATGTAAAGCTCGTTAAAAAATGAAACAAATCCTCTCCTAATTAAGACGAGTCTTCCATTTGATCTCATACATGAACCTTCATTCCATCTAGATATTAGTAACCAATATTTTACTTAATTGAATGAAATGAAGCTTGGGGGGCATCTTCTCCTGTAGGGGGAATTCGACATGTCCTCTTATAGGGGGAATTCAAAAAATTCTTAGAAAATTGCACACAATCAATGACTGAAGTTCGGGGGAAAAATCAGGTTCAGAGCTCCAAAATGAAAATGGTAACTATGGAATGGTAAAAATGAATATTGAAACTACTTTTTACAGTCATTTAATTGTTTGCAAGTTAAATTTATTGCTATTAATATAGTTTTATTATGCTTTTATCATGAAACAGGTATTTTTAATCCATTTGATGTTGTTCTGAACAGGAAATAGAACTAATGAATAGATTAGTTGTGCATATTTATTCAAAGAATGACTTGACCACAAAGCATACTTTTTCTCCTTATTTTTCGAGCTTTGATAAAAACGAAAAATGATTTCAAGAAAACTTTTATCTCTTTTTCGAGCTTCTATAACAGCAAAAAAGGAACCCATGGAGTCTTCTTTCAGCTCTTTTTAGACCCCGATAATGTTAAAAGATTGCTAAGCACTTGTCATTTCAAGCTCGTTAAAGAAAATGAATTTATATCTGCTCAGTATAAGTTTAACCCTTTTCCGGACTGAGATGGATTATTTATGAAAAAGGAATACCTTGTTTAAACATGACCAAATAGGTTCTTTCAAATATCATTTTACACTTTTTCGGATATGAGAGACAAATTTAAGAAAAAGTACTTTTGGAGTCCTCTTTCGTCCTCTTTTTCAGACTCTCTAAACATGAAAAAGGATTGGGCTATCACTATTGTTAAGCTCCCTAAAACATAAAATAGCGATGGGCTTGTTGATCATGGCAAGAATCAAGTTTCATTCATCGCCAGACTCGTTAAATTATTAAATAGCGATACTTTATTCTTTATTCGCCCAAAGGGTTGAATTATAGATCAAGAAAATGTTATCCTCCTCAAGCTTGTTAAAAAATAAAGAGGTAATGGTCGACAAATGACCAAAGAAAATTTGGGAAAAGCAAGCAAAGTTTCTTTTTGGTAGCAAGTCGCTCTTGAACATGACACTTCTTTCACTCCATATCTATGACTGTTTGGGTTGGGTAATCATATTGACAGTTCATTCACACCTATGGTTCATCATACCTTCACTTTGGTTTTGGGTCAATGCTGACAACTCATCGCAGTGTTGTCGATATGTTCAAGAGAATTCATTCAGTGATTAAGAACTCATCCATCTGCAATACTCATAAACCTTCATTTTCATGACCGTCATCCCTGAAAATTGCTATATCAAGTCATACCCTTGTCTCTGAAATCAGTAACTCCAGTTTTGCAATAAGGTGACTTCCTGTCGACTACAAATCAATATCCAGGAAGTTCATTTAGAAACATCAGATTCCAGTACCATGAGGCTTGTTACAGCATCAACAAGACCTCGCATTTGGACTTTTGACTGAAAGATTTTGTTTGGAATTCGACATCAAATCATCTATTCACACCTTATGAAATGTACTGCAGTACCTTGAGGGCCATTGACATTAATGGTGGTTCTCTCTCATTTGTTAATAACTTTCATTATTGGCTGGTAATCAAATGATGTCTTTCCATGTTCGACGACAAATCATATATTCGCATGGCTAGACTTTTACCCGAATGATCAAGTGAATGAGATAATAAGACTGCAGATCTAGTTTCACCCATCCAGGCTGCGATTTCAGGATTGTTGTGCACATCATCTATATGATGACCTTACATACATATTTTCATCCAAACATGGGCCTATATATGTAGGCAATGTTTGCATATGGGCAACATTCCAATGTAGACAACTTTCTGAATTATGTACATGTTATTAGATTGTTTTATGTGCTGACTATGGGAATGCCTACCCTTAGCAATTATGATCAATAGAGGATTTATCATGATGTAATGTGCTATAATATTGATGCAGGTTACCATTCCTCTTTGTCTCTAGGCTCATCACAGTGTAAAGAATCTCAATCAAATATTCTTATTATTTGGATCTCATGCTTTAGGGGGCAATTGTTATAGGTAAATTTTGGCACCATTCCCAATGACCTGGTTAACTAGGCATCATCTTTAGGACTGATGATCAAAGGGTCTATCATTCCCTATCATCTCAGTTGCTATATGCCCTAATACAGGAAACATTCATGAAGCAAACAATATTTTCATCAAAGAAAGGCTTTTCCATGGTTTGAAGTTTATTATTAAACATGTGGGAGCTCACCAACGCAGGCTCTAGGGGGCCTAAGTGCATTGCATATTCAGGTAGCCCCATTCAAGGCTGCTATGCAAATCACTTCCCGACATTCAAAGGTGTGTTGGCTATATTGGGAGCGAAATTCTCATTGTTCTAGAATCTCCACTTGGCCAGTGTCTTCTAGAAGGGTTCACAAGTGTCAAGCTTTGGATCCAAGTGTCCATTTGAAATCTACATGAATGTAAACATGTCTTGCATATTTTTGGAATGTTATTGATTACAAAATTTCCTACAGCTCCTCTATAAATTTAACACAGATCTAAATGTTTGGGAGGAAGAATTTGAGTAGGGAAATGCTGGAGAATTTTCAATAAAGAGTTTGGTTTGTGGAGCTCCTGCTGGAGAGAATTATGCTATGATGAGACTTGGGAACTTTTCTGGAAGGTCAAAATGAATCATTTACTTGGTTGTAACCTCTCCTTCTATCATTAATAAAGAGTAATTCTTGTTTTTCCCTACATGCATCCATGTTTACTTTGATTTTCCATGTTGTAAAATCTTGGTTGATGAATTTAGTTTATACTTAACTGATTTGGCTAATTAACTTGAATAGATATCTATATTATTGCATCTTCTGTTGTTTCAGTGTTCTTTCTTGTAGGAAGCATTCAACTATTTGAAACTATTTGAATTTGAAGTTGTAGTGGAAGCGACAAAAAGGAGCCATTTGGAAGCGACTGAAACAAGTAAGCATCCAATCCTCTCATTGTATCTGTTCTGAGTTAGGAAAAATGGTAGTGCAGTCTTTCACCTATTGTTCTAGACTAGACACTGGTCTAGGGAAGTATATTTTATCCATAGATTACAATTCTGGCCCAACAATATTGAAAAAAAGTAATAAGATAAATAGGACATTGTTCATGAAAATATCAAATGAATCTCAAGTGAAGGATGAAACCAATAGCCACTCTCTATTACTAATCAGAACCTCTTTACAATAGTAGAAGGCAGGAGTCACATATTCCAACCCATAATTCATCAAATTATTGTTTACTTATAAGCATCTAGCCTTTACATCCAATCTGCCAAATGGATAGAGCAATAAAAAATTTTCTGCCACCTAATCTAACCACAAACTAGATATTTATAACTAGAAACTGACACCTACTAAATTAGGAGTTAGAGTCCTAACATAACTCAAACACCTATTTATTACATTTTTATCTAAATATAATCCAACTTCCTCAAGAACCATGACCTTCAACAATACTGACCACAAACAAAACATAACTACCCTTGTTGTCTTCATGAAACGATTTTTCCTACTATTAAGGAGTTGTTACATTGATGATTGGCAGCATGATGAGCTAGCAACTCCAAACCATCTTGATGACAAATTTTTCCATTAAGAAATCTTATTTTCTGATACTCTTTATCACTGATCTGATAATCTTTGAAATTTCCCATGGAAACAACTTTGAAAAAGTTACTTACCCCTCAAACATTTCCAAAAAAATGACTTTGTTGTAAAAACAAAATTTTTAACCACTTTCGCAGCGAAATTCTGTAGCGAAGGTCATCTGTGTTGTACATCTGCTACTTATGAGCATAGGATGGTGTTAGGTGATAAAAAAAAATTAAATATAAACCTTAGGGTTCCTTTTTTAGGTCAATTTAAGTGGCTTAGAACCAAAAAGATATCTTCAGAAATTCCGCAGCAAAAACTGGACTTCAATCCTGGGACACGCTGTGGAATTTCCTAACTTCCCACAGACTTCACAAAATTGGTATTTTAGGCCTATAAAAGTTCCATGGTTGTGTGAGATGATAGGATGAAGCATGATAGGGAAATTTTGGTTCAAAATACCTCTTAATCTCCTCAAGAAACAATTTTTTCAGCTTCAGCAACTTCATCTACCAGTAAAAATGACTCTATTTTTCCTAAAAAATAAGGTTGTAATCATGAGCTCCTATTTGTTGCTCCCTGATATCTGTTCTGAAAATGGAGGACGTTTCTGTAGGATATACTTTTTAGAAGAAAAACCTGTCTTTTTTTTTTCAAAACCATCTTTAGTTGTCTGGAATTGGCATTATAAAATCATGTATAAACAAGAAAATTCAAAATTCTTGAAATAGATCACAAAGGAAACTTCGAATCTCCAAATTGGTAGCACCTGGGAGAAAATTGAAAGAGGTTATTGTTCTTTGTTTCATTCTTAAAAAAAAAAACCTCCTTTATATTTTTTAAACTCATCTTCAGTTTCCTGTAAATTCCTCTTGAAACCAACAACTCAAATAGTCCAAAAAAACACTACAAATCCCCTTGTAGCTCCTGGAAAAAATGCATGTAACCTGTCTGGATGAAAACTTGTGTGAAGATGAGGTCTTCCATGATAATTTTAAGGTCCATGGGCTCCTGTATAACCATAGAGCCTCGTTTTTATACTTTCCTCTTCATGGCCATCTCCCTTTATAACCCAAATAACCCTTTTAAAAATGTGACAGCTGTAAAAAACAAATTGGACAGCAAGTTGTTTTCCACAAAGCTAAAATTTTCAAAGGTGAAAACTGACTGATACATGCAAAGGTTTAAAATTTAATGATAGAGAGGAGCTTGGGTGGTTTTTTTAAGGAATGAAATTTGAATGTGGAGAGAATGATGACAAATGAGGGAGTGGAAAACAATGATGGGTGGTATTTATGCTTTTGAATGCTTGGATGATTATGAAAATCAATTGTATGACCTTAATTTTACCTTAAACCACTAAATACTTGACAGGTCATCATCCCATTCATTTTTTCAGAAAAGCATGATTTTGCAGCGTTCTCAGTTATAAATTTTACATATTCGCTGCAGAATGATCATGTGATTCTGCTATGAAAATCACTTGTTTTGCATAGAATTCGCTGCAGAATCGGGAAAAATCAGACATGTGACTAAAAACTAATTTTGAACCAATGCATGTAAACCTAAAGTGAAACTTTATAGATATGAATGAGATGCCATGACTAATGAGGTGTTTTACACTTAGGATAAAGACTTATTTCATGGTTTTTTCATCAATTTCATGGACCAACCTTATGAGACAGATGAAACCTAGATGAGTTACCCTAATCAATAATTAAAAATTTATGCATGATAACAATTTATTTATGGAGGTTGTTTAGAGCCCTGATCTTCATTTTTGTATCTATTATGGCATATATCAACCCTTTATCTTTTGTGTACTCATTCATTGTAGCAGTGCTTCTATGAATGCACTATAGTAGTGTCTCCGACATTTTGATATAGTAGCAGCACCTCAATATTGAGGGTTTTCTTCATTGGAGGCTTATTGTGTCTTGTTATATGCTTTGTGACCCATTATATTACACATTTTTTCTACTGTTGTAATGAATAAGTAAGATCCATATTGGTCTCTTACATTTATGCATTGATCTACACTGTTATTTCCAGCATTATGTGCTATATTCCTAATTTTCCCATTTGGGAACATTATAGTGGTATCAGAGCATAATCTTGGCTCAGCATGTGCATATTAAAAGCCATTATGTCATCAAAAGAATGAGATCCTCTCATAGATAGAGAGAAGAGGTGTCTTAGAAGAAGAAACAAGAAGTTTGATTATGCAGATGACAAAGGAAACAAGGGTAAAACCCCTTTATCAGGAGAAGATGAGGAGGAGGAGTACCCAAAGCTTCTTCTTTGAACTATGCAAGACATTGCTAGAGAAATAAAGGATATGAGTATGAATATATACAAGGAATCCCCTAAAGTATTTCTACATGGTGAGGGCTCCAAAATTTCTCATCACTGGAGTGATCAACTAGTGAAGCAACAGTAAGTTTCCCAACACTCTACAATGCCTACATTCTTAGCAGTGGGAAATGAAGGGTTTAAATAACAAGAAACTCTTGAATAATATTTCATGGAGTATGAGTCTCAATCTCAAATATTCAAGGATCACTTGATTTTTCAAGAATTTTGTTAGATCAATGACAATAGGAGACCCAAGCATGATAATAGAGGTGGAGGATTCATTCAGAATCATGATCTACACTGAACTATGGGCAGATTTTTCTTACCCAAATTTGACAGGTCATCAAAATGCACTACCAAATCATTGATAGAGAAGCTTGACATTTACTTCTAACTGAACAAAGTACCTGAGATGGAGACCATCAAGATAGCAGCGCTGCACCTTGAGGGTGAGGTACATGATTGGTGGTTTCATGGCTTGTCTACATTGGGTCATGTCAATGTGACTGCATATTCAGATTTCACAAGGAGGTTGGTGGAGAGGTTTGATTAAAGATCCAGAGGCACCATTCACGGGGATAGAAAAGCACAAAAAACAAGTAATCCAGAAACTTACATTTCTAAATTTCTAAAACTTTTCATTATGGTTCCCTATTTATCTACATCAAGAAGGGTCTATATGTTCATTGATGGGTTAGCAGAACCTCTTCATGGGTTGGTTAAGTCTACCAAGCCCACTACCCTTCAAGGTTCCATTGAAAGGGCTAGATATATACAATATGCCTTGCCAAAAGCAAAGGCAACATTTCAGCAAAAGCCCACTTTTCCATCAAAGGGAAAAGAAGAGAAGGCTCCTTTCTCAAAATAGAGCCAAAGTAAAGTACCTCTTAGTGATGATGTCCTAAGAGACTTGAGGAGAAGGAAACTTTTCTTCTCATGCCAATAATCATGGGCACCCAGAAATAGATGTGCATCAGGAAATGCACACTATATAAATGTCTTCTCAGGTGATGAGGAGGAAGAATAAGAGGAACCAAAAAGAGATCAAAGCACTGGCATAGTAGGAGATGATCCACCACCATTAGGAAGAGGGCATGGGGCATTTGATCCCACTGGAGGGGATCTTGCATCATTGAGAGGAGTACCCAAGTACTTAAACTTAAGGGTTTTAAGTTCCATCTTAGATCAAAGGGTTTCTGTTTTGATTGATAGTGGGGCCACCCACAATTTTATTGATGCCCAACTAGTGCAGATGAGGGAAATATCCACTGATGATCTTGAGGGATTTTCTGTTTTGGTCCTAGGAGCTAGAAATATGTAGTGCATGCATTATGTTCCATCTTTATCTATCACCATGGGGACATATAAATTGATCGATCAATTCTTTGTGGTTGACATACCTAACAACAATGTGATATTAGGTGTGCAGTGGTTGATTACTTTGGAGAAGGTCACCACATATTGGGAGACTTTGCAGATGGAATGGGTGGATAAGAAGAGTGGAAAAAATCATATGATTAAGGGAATTCACACATATCCATCACATACAACTTCCACACGGAAAACATATATGGATTTGGGTTGTGGAAGCAAGGACCTAACAGTCCCATATTTTATGCACATGACTTTGGCCCATGTGACATTACTGTTTTGTCACAAAGAACCTGGGAGGCCACCTGATTAGGATTTGGTGAGGAATGACTCACATCATGATGAAATCATCATATATCTAGGAGGAGTGGGAGCATTGGGAGGTCATGGTATAGTGTTGAGAGTCTTGGGTAGACTCAAGGAGGAGGGAGACATTCTCCCAACATCATCATTACCCACTCTCATTTCAAATTTTGCGCTGATAAAGGAGTAGCATGGGGAGGATAGTAGCCCTCCAACATGTGACTTTGGCATGGGAGATGTCAAAGAGGATGACAACCATATTAAATATGTTTCATATGATATATCATCAACACTTTCACTATGGAAAATAGATGCATATTAGAAATCCCAGTTGTTGGTGGATTATTCGAAGGATATTTTTACTTGCATGATACTTGATGACCAACTACAAGAGGAGGGATTTTCAGGGAGAGATGAGGTCATCTACTATCATGGTAGGATATTCTTGTATATAGCTTCCAAGCTCAAGGAGAAGTTACTACAAAGAGCTCATGAGGATTTTCTCTTCAGCCATACTTACTCCATGAGATCATACCACACTATCATGGAGGGGTTTACTTGGGAAGGATTTGAAGAGGAGATATATCAGTATTTGAGGAGATACATTAACTATGTCGAGATGGAGGAGATACATAACTCTATGGGGGAGTTATTATAGCCACATCTTTCCTCTTTTGGAATGAGAGGGGATCTATATATAGACCACTCCATTTGTATGAGCAAAAATCATGGTAAGGAACATGTTTATGTGCATGATGTTTTACTTGATTATTATTTTTACTCCACCATATATGTGCAGGTCATCGCTCCAATAAGGAGCATTATTTCATATAAACTTCATGGCCAAATTTGGGCCATAATTTTTTTTTAGCATGGCCACTCCCTAAGAGGATATAGGGAGATGTTGTATCATTCAGGGTGCACTCCAAAGGCACCAAACATTTCTCACCTTTTTAGAACTTGTGAGAAAAATATGGCAGCAAGTAAGTGGTGGGGAAACCACTTACCATATCATTATCTGATGTAGTTAGGAGATATATTGCGTTGGTTCCACATGTGGGACTATGAACCACCTCCATTTTTGCATATTGTTGTTTATATGTACTTGGTTTCGATCCCATACATTGATGATTTTTTTATTATTTTTATTGGAATGATTGGAGGGAGGATGGAAGGACTAGATGTGCCCTTTGGGAAAGATATTCTGCATGTTCATTATACTAGATCTTTCAGGGAGAAAACTAGGAAACCATGATTATTTCATTATATATATTGCTTCCTTGTGGGATGAGTCATTTTCATCTCATGAGAACTTGGGAGGAGAATTTCATGGAGGTATGGATTGGGAGACACTTGGATTATGAGAGAATATTATCACATGGAGGTGTCACCAATGGTGGAGGAGAATATTTTCAACACTCACCTTTACATTTTCTTGAGGAAAAGCAACATTTGGGAGGGGAGGACTGTAATACTCCCAATTAGCCATGAGCTAGTTGGAATATTAATTTTTGTTTTTGATTTCTTTTTTGATGAATAATAGGATATGGAGATCCATAAATATCCTTATTATGAATAAAATAAATGCCAATGTGAAAGGAGGACATCTTGGTAACTTAATTAAGCACCCTTAGATGTGAAAAGGGGCTGGAACACATACACTGGGTCAACTTTGACCAAATCAACAACGTTGTCATGGAGGAGTGGACATTTATGGAGAGACAACACAACTTTGGAGGGAGATCTCATGAATGGAAATAGTGCCTTTAATGAATGGGGCCTAGGGTTAGAAATCTCATCAATTATATAAGGAAGAGGATGGCAGCCATATAGATTATGTTTATGATATGATATTTTTATTATATGGTATGTTTAGACATATAGCTTTCTTCAGTTGTTTATTTAAGATTGTAGTGTTGTTTAGCATAGGGTGTTCCCGAGTGTTGGAAATTTGTTGCAATATGTTGTCCTTGATGGAAACCTACTTAATGAAGTTGTTCTTGATGGAAAACTTCTTGATGAGTTTCCTTTTGATAAGCAACCTATGTGTTAAAGATGTAAAAGTGATGTTTCTATAGGTCAGTTCAAATGTGACAGAGAAAGGATTCCAATAAGTGTCAGAAAAATGAAACAGGAAATATTTCTCAATGTATACGCAAGTTTGATGAAGGAAACCTGTGTATGGAGGCAATTTATATTTTTCTTTTATGAAGGGAAACCGCATATACATTCAGAATTAGCATATACATAGTTTTTATGAAGATAAGTCGCATATCCACGCGGATAAGCATGATCCAAGTCATGTATGCCTTTTTCTCTCTAAAATTATGATACCAAGGGACATTACCATGGTATTAGCCCACAATATTGAGCGTTGTATTGTCTATTTGATTCCATCGGAGAATACCATCAACAGTTGTGTAGTTTTGACTCATGGTATTGGTAAAGGCTAAATCTATATAAGGAGAAGAAGATCATAATGCAAAGTGTGCATGAGTAAGGGTTATAACTGAATAATTTTTTCTAAGGTATATGTACATGGAATAAACTCTGTTTTAATTGATAGAACTGAATCTATGATGCACCCATGGATACAATGATGGTTCAGGATCTCTAGATCTGAAATGACTATGCTCTTGTGTGAGCCATTGAAGAGATGATTAGATCCATGACCTGGCGCAAGTTTACTTAATTCAAGTGAAGAAATATGGGTAAGTCCTATGGATCTGGTTCATTCTAAAATGTTTATATTTATAGATCTATACACCAGTTTGTCTCAGTAAAAGCGCTATATACATGGGTTTTCTTAAGAAAAGGCGCGTATGGAAGTTAGGGTTTTCTGAAGCTTATTGCAGAGTTTTTTCTGTTATTCCTGCTATTTGTCTGTTGTCTCTCAATGAAGTCTCCTTGTAGATCTGGGTTGTTTGAATGTTGTATATGCTACTAATTTGATTATGTACAAATCTGATCAATGAGAGAATAAACATGGTTGATGGTGGCTAACTAATGAAGGGTTCTACATTTCTAAAGATATCTGACTGAAATCCTAAGATCTGGATATGAGACTAATTACATTCTAAAAAATATTAATCGCAGAGCTCTATGCAAGTTGGTGTGAAGGAAAGCATGTATACATGCAGATTCAGTGAAGCGAAGTAGCGTATGCATTTTAAGTTGATGAATGTTCAGGGTTGAGTTTGTGTCTGCATATTTATTATGAAGTCTGGGTTATTTCTAAGTTTTGCTTACAATGGTCTCATTGTTCTAATTGAAGTATTGGGTTGTTAATGTTTATTAAGAGTTGTGTTGATGATGTTTTGATCCAGTATGAAAATTGATGAAACATGGTCTGTAGTGGTTCTGAGGGTTGAAGCCTTCAGTATGGATGTAGAAGCTTCCTGCCAGTAGAAGTTGGTGTTCTGATCAGGGGGTTAAAGCTCCCTTCCAGTAGTGGTTGGTAAACAAGATTAGGGGGTTATAGCTCCCTTCCAGTAGCAGCTGGAAAACGAGAGAAGGTTGTAGCCTTATGCAGGTAGATGCTTGCGTGCTGATATGAGTTTGCATCAATACAATATTGTAAACAATTTTCCATATAATAAATATTGAAGACAGAGATGACAGCAGCAGTGATTTTCTCCCGAATTGGGTTTCCACCTTAAATATTGGTGTTCATGTGTGTTTCTATTGTGTGATGATTTATACTACTGTTACTACACATATTTACTGATTATCTATCAGATGCATGACTAGTAAACTGAGTTAAAGATGTTCCTAAAAAAATTTTCTAATCTAAAAAATTATATCAGTATACACTATTTTATTTTATTACATGAGCGTGTATACGCGAGTTCGGTTCATCAAAGCTGCGTATGGAATTCTTTAAAGAAAAAGTTAAAATATTTTTAGTAAGCTCTAAATACTGATTCACCCCCCCCCCTCTCAGTATTTTTCCCAACAATTGGTATTAGAGAAGGTCCTTCTGAAGAAGCTTAATCACTAGAAGGAAGATCAGCTAAGATGAGCAATCAAGATGGGACAGCTTCTATTAGGCCTCCTCTCTTCAATGGAAATAATTTAATCTTCTAGAAGACAAGGACAATATCCCATCTTCTATATCTTGGAGAAGATGTATGGGCTATAGTTGAAGGAGGTTATCAATATCCAACATCAATTCCAATAGATGCAACAGAAAGAAAGAAATATGAAACCAATGCAAAGGTAGTCAACGTAACATCGTAAGTTCAATTGGAATTAGAATTTGTAAATTCATGCACTTGAATACAACAAAGGAGATATGGGACAAATCATTCTAAGCTATGAAGGTGATACCAAGGTAAAAAGTGCTAAAATCCAAACTCTCAGAATTCAATATGAAAATCTCAGGATGCATAATGAGGAAAGCATTACCAGTTTATTTTTACGTCTAGATGATATTGTAAATCGTATGAGAAATCTGGGTGAAACCATAACTGACACTACTCTGGTAGAAAAGGTTTTAAGATTTCTAACTTCCAAATTTGAGTCAAAAGTGTCTGCTATTGAAGAAAAGAAGGATCTACAAACTCTTACTATTGTTCAACTTCATGGTATTTTGACTGCTTGTGGAATGAGAAAAGGAGGTCCATCTGAAGTCAAAGAAGCTGTATTTAGAGCTGTTGCAAAGGAAGTACAAGAAAAGGAAGGATCAGGGTATGTTTCAGAAGAAGATGAGGTAAATTTTGTAAAGAAGCTACAACTTGGCACTGGAAGGTTCAAAGGTAAGCTTCCTTTTAAATGTTTTTCTTGTGGAAGAGTTGGTCATTATGCTGCTAAGTGTCCCCATAAATAAAATCATGAAAAAGGAAAGGAAGTGGCAAAAGGAAATAGGAATCGGTTTATCAATAGAAAAATTTATTATACTCATGAAGATAGTGATGGTCTATCAAATAGTGATGAAGGTGAATCTGATCAACATGTTAGAATACTCATGGCTTTTGAAAAAGACTCTAGTGAGGCTAAAGATACCTTTATGGATGCTCTAGAAGAAAATGATTTTCTTGAAGAAATTAATATGCTCAAAATATGTTTGGAAGAAAAAAAAATTGCCATAGATACTCTAAAGAATCAGCTTATAGAAAAGGAGAAGCACAATGAGAAATTAGAATGTGAAATAGTAAGTCTAAGAAAGAATATTGAAAAAGAGAAAACTTTAAATCTTAGATTTGCTAAAGGAACTGAAACCTTAGATGAAATTATCAAGGTTCAACGCTCTCCTTTTGTAAAGACAGGTCTTGGATATATCAGATAATCCTCTCAGTCTTCAGCACCAAGATATCTAAATGCAACTAAAGCCAGCTTACAACATTCCATCATTCAGCAAGAGAATAGAGAAACCTCACAGGTAAAGCATGACCACTTCAATATAAAGAACAATAGCAGAAATATAAATCAGAGAAATACCAATCATCAGGTAAACACAAATAGAAGGTTTCATGATCGCAGGAATTTCTTCTTTAATGGGAAATGTTTCTCATGTCATAATTTTGGTCATAAAGCTTTTCAATGTGTTGCATACAAAACCATAATGACCAGAGAAGAAAGAAAGCAAAGAAATGAGACTGGAATAAAGAAGAATAATTATAACAACTTTTCTCCTCTTCAAAATGAAATTGAATGTGCTTATTGCAATAACTTTGGTCATGAAGAATCTGAATGCAGGAGCAAAATTCAACCAAAAGAGCATATACCTTCAAATTCCAAGGTATGAAGAAAGAAGGACTTACAGGTTGAGAACTGTGGCATAGCCTTATTTGCAGAAGGGGAAGAAAATCAATGGTACATTGATAGTGGATGCTCAAAACACATGACAGGTGATATAAATAAACTCCTTGCATACAATGCTCTAGAAAGAGAAAAGAATGTTACCTTTGGAAATGATACTCCTGCTGTCATTAAAGGAAAAGGTTCTATTTTTCTAAAAGAAAAGGTAAAAGCTAAAAATGTTATGTATGTGGATGGATTAAAACATAAACTGTTAAGTGTGAGTCAAATGTGTGATCAAGGAAATGAAGTTGTCTTTAGTTCAAAAGAATGTGTGGTACGTGAACTTGACACAAGAAAAACAGTAATAAAAGGAACTAGAACACCAAGAAATCTGTATGTATTGAAAGGTTGCAAAGAACAATGTTACTTGGGTAAATCTTCAGAAAATTGGTTATGGCACAGAAGATTGGGGCACTTGAACTTCTCTCAAATCAGCAAACTAGTAGACTCAAAGTTGTTCGTGATCTTCCCAACATCACTTTGCCTGAAAATACCATATGCAAATCTTGCCAATTTGGTAAGCAAACCAGATTGCAATTCAATGCCAAAGAAGGATCGGCAAGTAAGCCTCTTGAACTCATACATATTGACTTATGTGGATCTATGAGGAAAAAATCAACCCGTGGAGAACAATACTATATTCTATTTATTGATGACTTCTCTAGAATGTGTTGGATTAGGTTACTAAAACAAAAAGATGAAGCATTTGAAAAGTTTTAGACCTTCAAAGCCCTGGTTGAAAATGAGTTAGATCTAAAAATCAAATGTCTTAGATCTGAACGAGGAGGGGAATATATATCAGATGAATTCTTTTATTTCTGTGAACAACATGGCATAAAAAGACAGTTTTCTGTAGCCGGAACCCCACAACAAAATGGCGTGGCAGAAAGGATGAATAGAATAGTTCAACAAATGGCTTGTGCTATGCTTGACGATTTTGGAACACCTGATACCTTTTGGGGAGAAGCAACACATACCACAGTAAATACTCTTAACGAGGCTCATGTTTGTGTGAACAGTGATAAAACTCCTTATGAGCTCTAGTATGGTAATCTTCCAACTATAAAGCATTTTAGAGTTTTTGGAAGCAAATATTTTATCAAGAACAATGATGAAGAACTTGGTAATTTGAACCTAGAGCAGATGAAGGAATATTTCTTGGTTACTCTTCTAGAAGTAAAGCATATAAATGTTACAATAAAAGACTTCGGAAGATTGTTGAATGCATTGATGTTGTAATGGACGAGTCTCTCTCAGCTCCAAAAAGGGAAATACCAACAACAAATTAAGAAGATGATGATGTATATCCTCCTACATCAAATATCAACAACATGGAAGGGGAACCCTATGAAGCAATAGAAGATGATCTATCTGAAAAAGCTCCATCTAGGTATGTTCAAAAGAATCATCCAAAATCTCAAATTTTGGGAGAAAAGGGATCAGGTGTCCAAACAAGAAGAACTCTTATAGGATCTCCTAGCTATCTGGCATTTCTATCCACTATTAAACCGCATAATGTCAATCAAGCTAGAAAAGATGAAAGTTGGATTCAAGCCATGAATGAAGAACTTGATTAGATTGAAAATAATCACACTTGGGAATTATTTCCAAGACCTCATGATAAAAATGTTATTGGAACAAAATGGATATTCAAAAACAAGTTAAATGAAAATGGAGATGTTATTAAAATCAATCTTCCGGGAAATCACATGAGAGATTTTAGAACCGACGCATTTCGAACTACCGAATGTAGTTCATCATCAGGATAATTAAGAAACAAATCTAGACTTGTTTGAAAAGGGTATGCTCAACAAGAAGGTATAGACTTTGAAGAAACATTTGCTCTTGTAGCTATACTTGAAGCCATAAGAATGTTTCTTTCCTTTTCAAGCTTTCAAAAATTCAAAGTTTATCAAATGGATGTTAAATCTGCTTTCCTCAATGGTGATTTAGAAGAATAAGTTTATATAGAACAACCAGAAGGATTCATTTTGGGAAACGATGAAAAACTTATTTGCAAACTTAAAAAGGCTTTATATGGTCTCAAACAAGCTCCAAGGGCATGGTACTATCGTCTTGACAAATATCTTCATCAAAAAGGTTTTTAAAAGGGATCTTTTGATAGCAACGTATACGCAAAAAATGAAAATGATAAAATATTGATTGTAGTTGTATATGTTGATGACATCATTTTTGGGAGTAATGAAGAGTCCATGAGTCAAAAATTTGCTTCTGTTATGCAGCAAGAATTTGAAATGTCTTTACTTGGGGAACTAACATTTTTTCTTGGCTTACAAGTGCAACAAGCAACATATGGCATATTTTTATCACAAGAAAAATATCTTAAGCAAATTCTGAAGAAGTATGGGATGGAAGATTGCAAACCTGTAAGTACACCAATGGTAACTGGGTGTAACCTCAGTTCTCATGATGATTCTCCCACGGTGAATCAACCAGAATACAGATCCATGATTGGAAGTCTGCTCTATCTAACCGGGACAAGACCTGACATTATGCATGCATTTGGGATTATTGGACGATTCCAAGCTAATCCAAAAGAGTCACACCTTCAGGCTGTAAAAATAATATTCAAATATCTACAAGGGACTCAAGACTTTGGTCTATGGTATCCAAATAATGCTGATCTCACTCTTCATGATTACACAGATGTGGATTGGGCTGGAAATGTTGATGATCGAAAAAGAACTAGTGGTGGTGCATTCTATATGGGGTCTTGATTAGTATCTTGGTTCAAAAAGAAACAAAGTTCTATTGCCTTATGTACAGCAGAAGTAGAATATGTGGCTGCTGCATCATGTTACACACAACTACTTTGGATGATGCAGACTTTACAAGACATTCAAATCAAATGTTCACCTCCCATCTCCATTTATGTGATAATACAAGTGCCATTAGTATCTCAAAGAATCCTGTTATGCATTCCAAGACCAAGCACATTCCTATCAAGTATCACTTCCTACGTGAACAAGTGATTAAAAAAAAGGTTAAATTGGAGTATGTTCCCTCCAAAGAACAAGTTGCTGATATATTTACTAAATCTCTTCCCAGGGAAGCATTTGAATATCTCAGACAGAAGCTGGGAGTTGTCTCTGCCTCTCTGATCAAATCTGCTTAATTTCATAAGATTAAATTCGATACGCGGGTTTCATAAAGGATAATCGCGTATATACACGAGTTTCGGTGCATAAAGCCATGTATGGGATTTGCTGACAGAATTTATTTGGGTCAGCATTTCAGAACAGTTGTGGTGCTGTTGGGTAATCTCTGTTGTTGTTTCAGTATTCATCTTTCTGTATCATTCTTTGATATTTTATCCTTGATGAAGATGCTTTGATGATTTGGTTGTTGAAGATGTTCAAGATGCACAAGCTAAGGGGGAGCACTTGTCTTGTGGAAAAGGATGCATTGTTGGCATTCTGGTTGGTTGCTGTGTTATGATCTCATGTTTGAGATTCTTTGGTTTTAGTCATAAATAGTCATATCTGTAATTTGATGAAAAGGTCATGTTGAGACCTATGATGTAAAATTGTTATATTCAATCATGTAAGGACTTGTTCAAATTTGTAAACCCACTTGGTTGGGAAGTTGAGTCAAATTTGTAATTCCACTTGGTTGGATCATTAATGTAAGTATGAGTCCTTGGTGATAGCAAAGGCCATACTTGGTTGATTCATGTACTACATTGAAAAATATGTTTCAAGATCCAGCATGAACTCAGGGGGAGCATGGTAAATTGAGTACACATCAGATCTTCAAAACTCATCTTTCTACAAGGGAAGAGAAACCTTGTTTTGGTTTTGATCCGCCCTTTGCCCTTGATGTCAAAGGGGGAGAGTATTTTGGTGTTTGAATAATGGTTATTTATCTATTGTGATGATCAAACACCATTATGGTTGCCATCAAGTCCAAAGGGGAAGATTGTTGGCAATATGTTGCAATATGTTGTCCTTGATGAAAACCTACTTGATGAAGTTGTTCTTGATGGAAACCTACTTGATGAGTTGCATTTTGATAAGCAACCTATGTGTTAAAGATGTAAAAATGATGTTTCTACAGGTCAATTCAGATGTGACAAAGAAAGGAATTCCAGTAAGTACAAGAGAAATGAAACAAGAAATATTTCTCAATGTATATGCAGGTTTAATGAAGGCAACCTGCGTATGGAGGCAATGTATACACTAATTTTGTGAAGGAAACCCGCATATACATTCGGAATTGGTATAAACATAACTTTTATGAAGAGAAGTTGCGTATACACATGGATATGAATGATCCAAGTCGCGTATGCCTTTTGTGCTCTAAAATTATGATACCAAGGGGCATTACCATGGTATTTTCCCATAGTATTGAGCATTTTATTGTCTATTTGATTCCGTCCAAGAATACCATCAGCAGTTGTGTGGTTTTGACTCATGGTATTGGTAAAGGCTTAATCTATATAAGAAGAAGAAGATCATAGTGCAAAGGTGTGCATGAGTAAGGGTTGTAACTGAATAATTTTCTCTAAGGTATATCTGCATGGGATGAAATCTGTTTTAATTGATAGATCTGAATCTATGATGCACCCATGGATAAAATGATGGTTCAAGATCTCTAGATCTGAAATGACTATGCTCTTGTATGATCCATTGAAGAGATGATTAGATCTATGACCTGGCGCAAGTTTGTTGAAGTCAAGTGAAGAAATCTGGGTAAGTTCTATGGATCCTGCTCATTATGCAAAGTTTATATTTACAGATTCATGCTATTTTGTCTCAAAGAAAAGTACGTATATATGTTGGTTTGCTTTAGAAAAGGTACGTATGGAATTCCGGGCAATTCAAGCTTATTGGCAGGTTTTTCTCGTTATTCTACTATTTTTCCTCGTTGTTTGTCAACAGAAGTCTCTCTTGTATATCCGTGTTGTTCGAATACCGTATATGTCGCTAAGTTGATTATGTACAAATTCGATCAATGAGTGAATAAACATGGTTGATGGTGACTAATCGATGAAGGGTTTTGAATTTCTAAAGATATCCGACCGAAAGCTCCGAGATTTAGATCTAAGACCTGGACACATTCTAAAAAGTAGCATTCCACGGAGCTATATGTAGTTATGTGAAGGGAAAGCGTACATACACGCGGTTCACATAAGTAGCGTATGCATTTTAAGTTGATAAAATTTCAGGGTTGAGTTTGTATCTGCATATTTATTCTAAAGTCTGGGTTACCGAGTTTTCTTACGTGTCCCACCGTTCTAATTGGCGACTGGGTTGTTAATGTTGACGAAGAGTTGTGCTCATTTAATTCCGATCTAGTATGAAAATCGATGAAACGTGGTTTGTGGTGGTTCTCAGGGTTGAAGCCTTTAATATAGAAGTAGAAGCTTCCCCGCCAAAGAGAAGTCGGTGTTCTCCATCAGTGAGATGAAGCTCCCTTACAAAGAGGGTCGGTAAACAAGATTAGGGGTTGTAGCCCTTCTAGTAGCGCCTAGAAAATGAGAAAATGATGTAGCCTTCCGTAGCTAGATGCACACGTACCGAGACATGAGTCTACATCGCATAATAATAAACAATTTCCACATAATAAATATTGAAGATAGAGACGACAACAACGGTGGTTTTTTCCCGAATTGGGTTTCCACCTTAAATCCTAGTTTTCATGTGTGTTGTGTTATCACTCTGTACCCTGTTGTGATTTTAGTTGTTAGTTAAACAATTTAGAGGTAACTACAACCTCATTCAAACTCTAGGATCTAGCTTCCTAGGGTTTAGAGAGGGCTCTCTCTTCCAAGTATAACTTTGTTTTAATTTATGAATATTAAGCTAGCTATGAAAGTGAAATTTTGGTTTGGTTTTGTTGGATTTGGTGGGAAAATTTCACTTGGAGGGATAGATAGAGGAAAATCTACTTTTCCATTGGGCTATGGAGTCTAATTCAAGCTAACAGAACTAGGATCAATGCCTAAAAGGTCAAATGTCTTCAGGGCAAGATAGAAAACCCTTGGAGATCTTGGAAAATTGGTTTTGTGAGATGGTATGATCGGGATAAAGGGCACTTAAGGATCCTTTGATTTGGAAAAGGGAAGTAGTAGATAGAGGTAAAATGGGAGAGGGAGAAAATAATGATTCCCTACACCGGAAATCAAAAGAAAACAAAGAAATGATAACTAGTTAAAAACAGGGTGCTATTAACATGTCCTAGTTATACATTCAAATTTAGAATTAAAACACAGATGTATGCATGTAACAAAAGAAGATAAAAATGACAAGTTTTAGAGAGTACTTCACTCCATATATCTTATCACAGGAATCTTGAAGTATGATGCCAAATATTTGATCCAGTCTTCTACTCAAAATCGAAATCCAAAGCCTTCAAGTCAACAAAATATCTATAGTAATCTCCAGCAATTTTATTCCACACCAAATATGTTATGTATTTATTAATTATTAATAGATATAGTTATCTTAGGTTTTATTAAGTGAAAGGGCATGATCAAAGATCATGCCTCTTCGCCAAGGGACACCATAAGGCTATATTTAAAGCCTTGGTGATTCCCCACTGTAATCATATCTCATATTTTATCAATAATAGTATATACTTATAAAGTTTACTAGAGTTTTTACACTCCATTGATATCGAAGCCATCACTCTTCGGGATCTGTGTGATCACCCATAATTAGGGAATTACAAGAAAATTTCAAAATTGCATATTTTTTTAAAAACCAAGTGCTTGTGGGTAGCAACATTTGTTTTTAAAAAAAGAAGAAGGAAGAAATATATATATATATATATATATATATATATATATATATATATATATATATATAATCAAAAAAGAGATATATATATATATAAAGAAGTACATATACGTACATGTGAAGACAAAGTAAAAAGGAATAAGGAAGATTAATTGCTCGTGGTTTACAAGCCCATGGTAATTGCCCATGGTATTAAAACCCATTCACCCTTTTCAAAACAACATGATTTTTAAAAACAATGTGACTTTTCAAAGTTAACAATTTTTTTCCCCATAATTATATATATATATATATATATATATATATATATATATATATATATATATATATATATATATATATATATATATATATATAATTCAAATAATAAAATAATATTAATAATAATTATTATTATTATATATATATAGATATATATAATAATAAAAATTATTATTATTATTTAAAAAAAACTAATTTAATTAATTAATTAATTAAAAAAAAAGGAAAAAATTGGTAGAAAAATATTCCCCGCCTCATACACATTCAATGTCTTCATCGATGTTGATGGCTGAATTCCAGAAGAAATTGGTGGATCTCGAGAAACAAATCAATAATAATTTCGAAGAATTCAGAAAAATATTAGTCGATCTTGAAGGTATAGTTGCAGGACACTCCAATGACATCAAAAAGGTTCATGATATGACAAATCAAATAGAAAGACAAATGTGGCTAAATCATCATGAGGCCACAGAAAAGCATAGCGAAGCAATGAACAAGATGACAGAGCATAGCGAAGCAATGAACTCGATGAAAAAACTCTTCAATAAGCTAAATGACAAGATAGATAAGTTAAGTCAGACATAATCCCCAATATTTCCTAACATGGAACAAAATCAACAAAACATTTCCGCAGATTCAGGGAACTCAAAAGAGAATCAAGAAAAAACTGATTCCCCACATCATCAAGAATATAGTAATGCAGATTTTCAAAATAAGCAGCTTTGGAATGAATTTGCTAATCAATAGCCTCTTCTTGTTCCACCATTAGCATATCAGCGAAAAGCAAAAATCAAGCTACCCAAGTTTGATGGTAATGAAAAAAATAGCGTTGCATGGCTTAATAAAGTGGAAGAATATTTTGAGATTTATGACATTACTAGTGATGACGAAAAAAATAAGCATGTTTCCATCAAAATGGAAGGAGAAGCATATAATTGGTATATGTGGTGGAAAAATATGACGCTCGCTATTAGTTGGAGGAAATTTAAGGATGCATTCTTCAAAAGGTTTCAAGGCATAAAAGAAGAAAAGTTTTTTTCAACGATTGTCAAATTACGCCAAAAAGGAGATGTGGATGAGTACACTCGAGAATGGGAGACCTTGGCAACGCGAGTACCGGGATTGTTAGAATCTCGTCTAATCCAGTCTTACATCTCAGGACTTAAAATCCATATACAATAAGAGATCGAACTTCATGAAATTACATCAGTAGAAGTAGCAAGGCAAAATAAGCTGAAAAGAAATTTGAAAGGTTATCAAAACCATAAAAAGTATATTTGAGACAAATATTTCCTCAATCTGAAAATATAGATGACACAAAATATGTCCCACCCCATGTTTGTGAAGAAGAAAAATCTAATGTTGAAAAACGAAGAATGAGAGAGGGAAATTGCAAGCGTTGCGGTGAAAACTGGGACCCTAAGCACATATGTGCTAATGGAAAAGAGAAAAATATATACAGTTGTGAAGCAACTAATGACGCTAACAATAATGATTCATATATAGAAGGATTAGAAGACAACTTAGAGTTCTCTCTAGAAGTGGATGGCGAGACTAGTCCGCAAGTGTCATTATCAGCTATGACAGGCATATCACAACCTCAAACCCTAAGGTTAAGAGGACATATCAAGAACAACAACGTAATGGTTCTCGTCGACAATGGCAGTACCCAAAATTTTCTAGATTCAACCATGGCAAAAAGACTTAACATATTTACCTTCCTCATGCCTAATATGAAGGTAACGGTGGCTGATGGTAAGAATATTGAGCAAGTAGGGAAATGCCATAAGGTCAAACTACAGATAAAAAACTTTCATTTAGAATCTCCATTCTACACCGTTCCATTACGAGGAGTAGATGTGGTCTTAGGAATTCAATGGCTACAAACTTTAGGTACTTATTCTGCCAACCATCAGAAGCAGTTTATAAGTTTTAAGTGGAAAGGGCAGAAACATAGTTTGTATGGATTCCAAGCCCAAAAATATCAAGTCGTATCTTCCTCTCTAATGAAGAAGATGATTCAAATAGGAGCGCCAACATCTAAAGTAAAATTTCATCAGTTAGAAATTTTATCTTCAAAAGGGAGCCACGAAGAGTCACCAGAAGAACAAGGACTAGTTTGGACACACGAAAAAGTATTCCAGGATCTACCCATAAAAGTGCCTCCAGATAGGAAAATGAAACATCCAATAGAAGTCAAGACAGGATCCAACCCTGTCGATATCAGATTTTTTCACTATCCACATCAAAAAAATATTGAACTCGAGAAGATGCTCCATGATCTTTTTAAAATGTGGGAAGCAAGAGCTCGCCACTTGAGAAACCTAGGCTTTCATCAACGATGTCCTTCATTACGTATACTTTGAGGACAAAGCATCTTTAAGAGAGGGGAAATGTTATGTATATTTATTAATTATTAGTTAGATATAGTTATCTTAGCTTTTATTAAGTGAAAGGGCATGATCAAAGATCATGCCTCTTCGCCAAGGGACACCATAAGGCTATATTTAAAGCCTTGGTGATTCCCCATTGTAATCATATCTCATCTTTTATCAATAATAATATATACTTATAAAGTTTACCAGAGTTTTTACACTCCATTCTTCAAAAGAGTGAAGTATTTATACATAATGTTTTACAAAATATACTAGATGACTTCTAGGAATTAACTTAGGAAAATAAAATATCTTACCACAATAATAGTGGCAGTTTCTTAACAAATCAGCAAGCTATCCTATTTTATTCAAAATAAATAGAAATTGTTTTAGAATAAAAAGCAACTAGCTACTTATGTGTCCTCTTTGCTGGCTCTTTAGATATTTTTTAGGATTTAAGCTGCCTTCACTGATACTCTTTCTCACTGATACTCTTTCTTACTGATACTCTTTAATTTCGGATACTCTTTAATCTTCAGTCAAACTTCTTTACTACTGTAAAATCTGTTTTGACAGTGAAATAAGAAAATGGATATTTTTCCTTTTCATTTGTTTCTCTTTCATTCTTCATAATAAATCAATCAATGCTTGCCAATCCTCATTTTTAGGAATCTGAATATTTTTTTAGTTTCCTAAAATTCTCGTCAGCTTCAGTATACCTATAAAATGTAGGCTTGATGACAAATAGGTGTTTGATCTCATAGTGAAAATAAAACAAATCTTCAAAACTTTTCAGCAATACTTTTCTCGTGGGAATGCCTTGAATTGTTGGCTTATTCACATGCTCCTTGGAATATTCTCTTATCTTCTTGTCATAATCATTTTGCGGCATTAACTTATCATTAATAACCATGATATCAGGAAGTCCATTTTTTCCTTAAATTGGTGAATTTAACCATGAATCTGGCTATAGTAGTATTCATACCTTCACATTTTTCTTCAAGTTGCCTCATTAAATTTCTTTTGGTGGTAACTTTCCTAATTTCTAGGATATTTTCTATCTTGTCATTGATTTTTAGTTCTTCTAATTCCTGTCTATTCTTGTTATTGAGGAAATTGATTAATCTTACAGCCTTTTCTGGTTTATCAGCTAAATCAGCTTGTGTCTTTTGGATCTCTGCTTGGGCTGCCAATAATAACTCTCTTTGCTCAAAAATTACCTAAATTGAAGGCCATACATCATGGATGGCTTCAATTACATTATTCCATAGGTATTTTTTTATGTATGATATCTGATCCTTGAGATTTAATCATTTTTGTAACTTCTTTACCTCTTCACTCAATTTGTTTGCATTTTGTTCATGTATTTTAGCATCTATCTGAGTTTATTTATTTTTCTTCTAAAGATTTTCAATATTCTTTGTTAATCTGTTAATTTCATTTGTCGTCAAGGACATCTCTTCCATTTCTTTCACTAGTTGACTTCTTTCATCTGTAGGTTGAAATGTTGTTGTGGAGGATTTAGTAGCTGAAGTTGTTGAAGAAGTCACTGGAACTGTAGTGGCTAGTGGTTCTTTGGGTGCCAACTTTTCTCCTAAAGTTGAAGGCACTGCTGCAGTGATGAGTGGGATGACTGTAGGAATCACTGATTCTTTTACTGTCTCCTTTTCTTGGAAAATTTCTTCCATTTCCTTAATTTGAGATGTCAGTTGAAGTGTTAAACTCATCATTTCATGTTTTTCCTTTTGATCCTGTAAAAATTCCTTTGTTTGAGGATGCTCACTTTGAGGAAGTTTGATTTGTTTCCTCAAGGCAGCTATGTCCTCATTTTTTTTTTTTACCAATGTTTCTGTTGCTCTAATTTTTGTAGGATCATATCGAATCTTTAATACTAAACCTTCTAAGCCTTTAATCCTTAGATCCTTTGCATATAATGAAGCTTTATCCATCTTCATTTGATCTTTCATATTAGAGATGATATTTTGAAACTTATGAGCACTCATAGATTTTTTTGTGACTTTAGAATATAATGTCTCTGAGGTTTTCCTATGAAACTCAATTTGATCTAATTCATGGATTTTGTCTGTAGCTACTTCCATATCAACTTTCTTATAGTCGGAAACTATCTTTGGCACTGATACTGTGGGCTTTAATACTGACATAATCAATTTTTTAGTTGAATAATAAAATGCTGATAGGAATCTGTTTTGATTACATGGATTTTTCTTTAAGAATTGAGAATATATTTCAGTTTTGATATCCTTATTCTTCAACTTGATTTTCTTGTATTTCTCCTTAATATCAATATCCTATTCATCGGCTGAATGTGAGGAAGAAGCCTCCATACTTTGTTTCCTTTCCATCATTTTTGTATCTTCATTATTTAGTTGTTCTTCATTATGATTTAGCTCACTGATAACTAGAATGGCTACATTGGTCTTTGGAAAATTAGTGTTGGTATTCAAGGGCTCTGTTTCTTCAACATCTATTGTTACTTTACCTTTAGCTGTTGTATCCAGTTTTGGCCTCTTGTTGTAAATTATCTTAAAATTTGTTTCTGTTGTAGTCTATGCAATATAAGCTCCCTCTTCTATGATTCTCTTGGTGGATGTCTCTAGCTATTTGGCAATTTCCAAAGTGTGACTAGTATTCCTTTGGTTAACTGCCTTTGTTAAAGTGTTTTCAACCCACTCAATTTGATTAGAAAAATTTTGTATTTCTGTCTTTGATACATGGATAAAGGGTGTAAATTTACATTTTACCCTTAGTTTACTTAATATCCCTTGTGGATCATAATTCCATGGGAAACTTTCTTCCAATTTATATTCCAATAGTTGACTTGTTGCTTCCCTTTTTGCATCTGTCTGATTACATATGAATGGCCCAATTTGATTTTTAAGTTTGAATTGGGTCTTCTTTTTGGATGCCATGAAATTAATAGAATCAAAATTTAGGATCTGCCTGATGTACTCCAAGGCAAAAATCCTCATTGATGGATGCTTGGTTAATTTATAACGCAACAAGTTTGACCCAAAAACTCTGATTTTAGTGAATTTCTCATACAAATACCAGTCACCAACTTTGCTTTGTTCTAACAACTACAATATTTTCTTCATTTCCTCACCTATTCTAGGTTCCTCTATTTTAGTCAACATGGTGGTTATCGGATGTAAAAACAACTCTGCAAACTCTGAGTAACTGAAATATGTGCCTTCTTTTCCAAGTATGGATGTCCAAAAGATAACAAATAGAGGTTTTCCTTATATATCCAACTTTTGAAGTGAAATTGGAAATCTATCTGATTGAAATAATAGAAACATGTGGAAAATATAGGATGTATATCTGAATACTCCTTCCAGCAATAAATTAGTCAATTGATAGTGAATACTATTAGCAACGAAACTAGCCTAGTGAAAGATAACTGAAGGTGGTTGACATGGAGAAAGGGTGGAAAAAAATCCCAAGATAGACCATCAATATGCTCATCAGTGAAATACCCAAGTATGATGGAAATCATGGAGATTACATGCCTTGAACCTTCAGGGAATTTGACAATTGAATATGGAGGGTTTAACTTGAGAATTTCAACATGGAGGGGCATGAAAGTCTGAAAAATCATAAACCTTTTAGGAAAGTCTAGGCCAATGTATAGCTTAGTTAGGGCCTCAATAGAAAAAGGTACTGCTTGAGGGTCTGATTTTAGTTGTAACATTTGGTTTATTGGTTCTATAGTGATGATAAATAGGACCTCTTTATTTTCTTTCACAATATCTCTTTGTTCAAGAATATAGTACTGGTGACATAATTGGATAATTTATTGACAAGGGTGAGTCAGAGGGACTACATATTGGGAAAATTGGATTCCCAAAGATTAATTTCTTCATCATCATCTAAATACTTCCCAAAACACCAGTTATGGATATCTAATAGATTGAATTCAACTATGGGATTACCTATTTTGTAGTCAATATTAGCTAGGGGAATGTGTTTAATATGAACAACTAGGGGTTGTAATGGATTGACTACAATTGTAGTATTCGAAGTCATGGTAGGAGTAGGTTTAGGAGTTTTAGAACCTTTAGGCTTGCTCACACTCTATTTTTTAGGCATCTTGATTGGCTTCTGCAAGCTTAAACAGTTTGCAGAGGAAATTTTAGTATAGCAGAGGCTTGATTTGGAAATTTTGGAAAAATAGAGTCTTTTTTTGGATTTTATGCCCAATTAGGTTTATTAAAGAAGTTATGAGGCTTAAAAAACTGGTCTAAAATAGAAAATAGGGGTGTTATGAGTTTTTTGACTGAAAAATGGCACTCCAATTCTGTTGAAAAGGTTTACAAAATATTAGGGCACCTACAGAGGATTTATGGCCTTTTAGAGCTTGAAATTGATCATTAAACTGTGAAAACTTGATAAATTTCCTTAAAAATACTGCGCAATAGACAACTAGGGTTCCTGGGAAAATTTTGCCAGAGTTTGGCATGTTTTTGGGACTTTTTGGCAATTGAATTAATCAATTTCTTAACTTTAGAATGCTTTTCTTTCTTTAAAAGGTTTTTTCAATTTGGTTGCAGGTTGAATTCTGAGAAAAGTACCTGTTTTGATGCAGGTATCATCTTTGAAAGGGTTTTTATAGTTTCTGGTTGAATTGATGGGCTCAGTAGTTCATTTTGAGTAGGTGCAGCTCCCCAACAGTATTCACGGGTTTCTTTGGTGAATTTAGGAGGTTTTGCGCATAAAAATGGCTATCAGGGGTTTTTAACATGTTTATACAGTTGGGAAAGAAAACACAGAGGTTATGGGCTCAAGATAAACAAATTAACACATTAACCAAAGGTTTTATCAAAATATGTCAATTTTCTTTGAATGCAAGTCTTGTCCGGCGGGAGGCAGTTTCGGATTGCAAAGGCTTTGAAAACTAGCGATTATCACGTGGCTAATGAGCGGTAAGCTGTTTTAACCTTGACAAATGCGATCGAATGAGGGAATGCCATGTAGAGGAGAGAGAAATGGGTAAAACCACCCATTTCACGTAGATATGGCTATTGGAAGGTCTTGCATCTTTTTCATGCGATATTAAGCTCTTTCTGTCAGATCTAAAGGTTTAAAGTGAACGGTTGTGGTCGCTTCGAGAGTTGCATTGAAAATAGAAAGGTGGGACTGGGCTTTTTTATGGGCAGAAGGGTTAATATGTGCTAGGGGATATGGTTTAAAACATAAAAGTAATGTTTTAATAACTGTATAGGCAGGGTTTAACATTTTTTATTTAAAACCTTTGCAAATTGTTTTAATAAAACATATGTGGGCGGGTTAGATTATATTATATAGTTTTAAAACCTTTTTCGATGGTTTAAATACCATAGGGGTGGGATTTTTCAATAACGTTAGTTTTAAGACCAAAGGGTTTATAATTTGGGGATTTTATTTGCGCACATGGGATAATAGACTTTGGTCAAAATTTTATAATAGTGGGTTTTTTGGGGTATTTAGATATAAGGAATTAATAAGTATGGGAGGGTATTTCTTAGGGATTTAATAAAATTATGTTAAAGGTTAGTATGAAAGGGTAGTGTAATAAAAACGAAATACATATTATCTCTAAGTATAGTATAAAATCAAGCATTGATCATATTTATATTTCTTTCACTAATACTTAGGATAAATGTAATTTTGAGGGTTTTTATGAATGCTTTTGAAGGGATGAGGTTAAACATTTAAGGTTACAATTTTACTAAGTAAGAATGTGTCTTTACTTAGGAAAATGGGTTTTAATATATGAATGAAGGGTAAATGTTGATGAATGAGGGTTTAAGGTAAGAACTAAATATTTTTAACTAACCAGTCATCGAGCCTTGGGTCTGGTCCCAACAAAAGTCAGAGAAATGATCTGAGCCTGTTTGACTGATAGTTTAGAATACTAAATACTTATAGGGGAGGGAAAATTAGTGATTTTTCCTGATGATATATTATTTACATGATTTCCCAATCTTCTTTCTACCTGCCCAAATTTATTTCTGACATTTTTTCTTCATTTCATAGGTGCATTTAGGCTTGCAACCTTTAAAAAAAAAATTCAAAGCATAAAACTATCTAAATCTACCTTATTTCATCCGAGGGCTCAAATTAAATTGTTGAGCTCCCCATTATTTTCTACCTATCTACTGATTTGTCAAGTTTAAATTGTTTGACAAATGTTTATTCTCTATCTAAAACATGAAATTGAAAGCATGAAGAGTTAATATTAAGCTGTTTAATTGATCATGGATTATGGCATTTATTGACACTCTCCACATAGTCATTATTCTTACAGTAAAAATTAAAGTAGTGGGATTTGGACTTGCTCACTTTCAGGTTTTATTTTCATCTCTTTTTCTTTTGGGGTCTATATTTTTCTAAGTCCTTTGATTTCTCTTTTAGGACTTTTTTACCCTCTTTTTGATTTTTTATTATTTTTTATTTTTTTCAAAATATGGGAAAACAACTTGCAGAAATCAAGGTATGCACATGTTTACAAGACTATCCAAGTCAATTCAAAATTTTATGAATCCTATTATTATAGGACCCTAACAGTGCCTCCACATGGGGATGACATTTCCTAGTGAAATATCAAGAACTCTAAGAAAAGTAGCCTTTGATATTTGACTATGATGACCCTGTAAATGTCTTATAATATCTACAACTTATTCATATTTATGATATTCACCTTTCAAATCTTAGGGCCTTCTCTTCGGGCTCAAACTTTGCTAAGGAAACATCCAATCCAATCTATCTAAACTTTGCAATGTATATGTACAATGATCAAAGTGAATAAAAACTAACTATTTGTTAACTTAGGGGAGTAGTAGTGCTTCAATGTTCTTCCATTAACTAGTCCTTCTTAAAGATCCGTTCCATCCAATTCTTATAGAAAGAAAGCATTATTACCTCTATATCCATAAATTACATAAGGTCCTTTCCATAGAAAATCAAATTTTCCATGTTTTCCTTTGTCTTCTCTTCTAGAATCCCATTTTAACACTATATCTCCTATGTAAAATTCATCCTCTTTAGTCTTTTTATCATAGATTTTCTTGATCTTATCCTGAATGACTTGAGATTTGATATAAACTTCTTCCCCTATTTGTTGCAAGTGAATATTTTGATTTATCCTTATTTGGATGTCATTTGTTTCAACATGTAATTCTTGGATAATTTTCATCACTAGTACACCTAGGGAGGAAGGAAAAAAAACATCCATTCCATAAAATAGTTGGTAAGGTGAAGTACCAATGGAGTTTTTAGTATTAATTCTATCTGACCATAAGGCATTGAATAACTTCTTATTCCTAGTCTTTTTATTGTCTTCAAGTAACTTTTTGATGATATTTACAAGGCTTTTGTTTGAGGATTCAGCTAGGCCATTACCTTGGGGGTAATATGCAGTAGAGTAACCTAGGGTAATATGGTATTTATGGCAAAAGTCAATCATTTTCTTGGATTTGAATGTTGTTGCATTGTCAATAATTATATACATACAACATCCAAATCTTGAAACAATGTTGTTTTCTAGGAAGGAAATAATGACAGTATCTGTGGATTGTTTGGAGTGTATGGCTTCAATCCACTTGGTAAAATAATCAGTGGATGTCAAAATCCACTTATGTTGGCCTGAAGAGAGAGGGTGAATTTCACCAATGAATTCTAAACCCCATTGTTGAAATGGCATTTTAGTTGAAATAGGATTTAAAGGGAGGGGTAATAATTTATTTTTACCCTAAAAAATTTGGCACTTATGACATGAAGTAACATATTTTTTGACATCAACAAACAAGGTAGGCCAATAAAAACCAGCTCTTAGGATCTTGCCTGTAGTAGTTTTCTAGTATAAATGTCCTCCACAGTCACCTGCATGAAATTCTTCAAGTATTTTGTCAACCTCTTCCTTTAGTAAACAATTTAGTAAAATCCCACTATGATCTCTCTAAAAAAGTACATTATCTAAGATACAAAATAGTAGTACTTTAAGATTTCAAAATCTAGCTTTGGTTCTTGAAAATCTAGGAGGAGCTTGTAATTTTTGTAATACAAATATGATATCTGTATACCAAGGTGAGTCTAAAAAGGCTTCACTGATCTATGGAGTCACCATCTCTTCTTGTTCATCTACTTGAGCAATACAATTTATGTCTAGGGCATTACAATTAGATTCAGCCATAAGTCTAGTTAATCCTTAACCTTTAATGAGCTTGGTGGGTTTTATCTCTATGCCATATTCCAAGATAGTGTCAATCCACTTACCTCTTATTCCATCAGGAACATCTTGAGTAATAATATCTTTAACTACATAATTTGGAACATAGGCAATAATGTGTGAATAGATAATATAAACTTTGGAGTCTTTAATGGCCTTAACCAAGGCTAGGGCTTGTTTTTCCATAATGTTGTACTTAAAAGGGGAATCTCTAAGGGCCTTACTAAAAAAATCTATGGGTTATTCAAATCCTTGGTCATTTTTCTACAGTAAAACTGCAGAAATGGTGTGTTCTGAAGAAAATGAAAAAATCATGAAATCTTTCATAAAATCGGGACTTATTAGGACTGGAGTTTTGGTTAAGGCTTTTTTTATAGAATCAAATGATTGTTTAGCCTCAACAGTCCATGTAAGAACTGAATCTTTTTTTAGCATGTTATTCAATTCTCTAATTATGTCAGCTAAATTAGATATGAATCTTCTTAAAAAATTTATCTTACCTAGAAAGGCTTGTAATTCTTTGATGTTTATTGGTGGGCTGATGTTCAGAATTGCTTCTATCCTAGCAGGATCTATCCTAGTTCCTTGTTTTTATATTATGTGTCCTAGTAACTTACCTTCTTCTAATCCAAATAGAATTTTCTTAGGATTTAAAGAGATGCCATATTTCCTACACTTAATAAAAACTTGTATCAAATGATCCAAGTGTTCATTATCTGTTTTGGGAGACACATTAATGTCATCTAAGTAAATTACAAATAATTCATGTATTTCCTTTGCAAATGCTATGTTCATATCCCTTAGAAATGTTGCTTCTGCATTCATTATACCAAAAGGAAATTTTACATATATAAAAGTGCCACAAGGAGTAGTAAATGTTGTTTTAG
This sequence comes from Pinus albicaulis, assembly GCA_034641835.2. Taxonomy (NCBI): domain Eukaryota; kingdom Viridiplantae; phylum Streptophyta; class Pinopsida; order Pinales; family Pinaceae; genus Pinus; species Pinus albicaulis. Next base: position 968,192,409 of record CM076578.1, read on the forward strand.
CTTGGCCTTCTTCTTCGACTAGGATTTGGTTGTATCCTAAAAAATCATCTAATAGTGAAATCCTTGAATATCCCACTACCCTTTGTAATATGTGGTCCATTTTAGGTAAAGGGTAATTATCCTTTAAGGATACTTTGTTAAGATTTCTAAAGTCAACACACAATCTAATTTCTCATGTTTTCTTTCTCGTTGGGACTAAGTTGGAAACCCAATCAGAATATCCGATTGGTGCAATGATTTGGACATCATACATTCTTTTAACTTCCTTTTCAATAAAAGGTAATAGGACAGGGTTAATTCTTCTCAAATTTTGTTTGAATGGCTTTTGATCTTCTTTTATTGGAATTTTATGTTGGATTATGTTTGTATCGTAATATTTTAAATATTCATAACTCCAAGAAAACACAACTTGATATTCTTTTAAAAGCTCAATATATTTATCCTTCTCTTGTTGAGGTAAAATTTTGGACAGTTTGATTTTTTTTTTTAACTCTGTACTAATGTTACATTCTTCTATGACAGATCTTACTGGCTCCATTTTTGGTTTTCTAGCTACATCATTAGAGTCAAAAAGACCTTCTAATGGGGTTAAACCTTTAGGTAAAAAATTATCCTTAAGATTCAATATATCTGATTCATCTTCAATAATTTCTTCAATCTCTGCTTTCTCTAAGTTGTCTATGTCAGCTTGACTAAATCTAGTAGGTTTATCAAACTTTATTCTATTTACATCTGAGTTATTTAAATGTATTTCGCAATCCAAATCATGATTTATAGTACAATCTGTATCTATAATAAAATTCTTAAATTCTCCTTCATTTTTCATAAACTTGTAAATTTGTTCATCCTAAGAAAAAAATTGCCAATACTTAAGATCATCTGGAATTATTGGCCTATGTTTGACTTTAGCAGTATTTCTATAATTAGATTGGAATGATAAATTGCATGTACTAGGAAAAGTTGCAAGACAATGAGCTTGTATATTTTTTTTTCTAGGTATAACAACAAACTTACATTCCAATAAATCATTAGTTAAATCTATGACAGTGTATCTATATCTTTTTAGTCTAGGATTATAAACAAAATAAACTCCATCCACTTGTTTTATGATCAAATCTGAATCTCCCATGATTAAAATTATTTTACCTCATGAGTTCCAAATTATTTGGAGACCTAGGATGAGGGCTTCATACTCAGCCATATTGTTTGTACATTTGAAATTGAGCCTGAAAGCATGACCTTCAGAATGATTAGTCTCTATATTTGTTATCCAAACTCCTGCTCCTGATCCTAACTTATTCACTGAACCATCAAAGTCTAAATTCCATAGATATTCATGAAAATATTATCATTGTTTGGTGCTCTCTTTTTAACAACTAGTTCAGTTTGGATTTCATTTGTTTCAGAGTTACATAGGATAAAAGAATCAAGGTCAATTGGTGTAGAGTAAATGGGGTAATTTATATATTTTTCAACACTAATGACCATGTATTTCATCAATGTCACCCTATATAACTTTTTAGTTGGCCAAACACTGATATAGTAGCATAAGACATGTCCAATTGTAGAGATCCCTGCAGATTTGCACCCCATGAGTGAGAAAGTAGCATTCCATATTTTGGTGGGATATCAGCTACTACAATGTCCATTAATATACTCTTACCACGGTATTGAACTATTTTTACACACAAATCCTTGATTAAACCTAGCCATTTAACTTTACTTGAATAAAAAGAAAATAAATCTTTGTATGGCCTTGTAATATCTAGATTGAGAGTTTCCGTGATGGCTTTAGGCATTAAATTATGGGAATCTCCCAAAACTAGCATTGTGTTATGTAGAATTTGATCATGAATGGTGAGACTAATATAAAATGGAGGAACTGCACCATCTGCATGTTTTCCATTTACATCTGGGTCAAAAATCAACTTTGACTGATCATCATTTAGATTTATGGAGTCTTCTCCATCATTCATATTTAATGTTTCAATTATGGTTGATTTATACAAGTCATTTTTTACCAATTCAGTCAAAGGAATTGGTATTTTAAACTTTGCAATTTCTGATTGTATGTTGAATGTATGTTGAGTTTTACTTATTTGAATCAATTCTTCTTTAGTAACTATAGTTTGTGTTGGTTTGTCTTTCTTTTCTACAGTTGTTTTTTCATTTTCAAGTGTTTTTGGATTCTCTGTTTGTGTTTCTTGTGTTTTACTACTTCTAACTTTCTTTTCAGATATTGTTTGTGAAGCGATAGATGTTCTTTCATACTTAGAGTTATTAGTAGATGTTTTTGAAGTAACAGTTTTTGGATCTACTGTTTTAGGATCAGTAGAAGGTTTTTTAGGATCTAAATTTTCTATTTTCACAGAATTAAAGGCTTTAGCAGCATTATATGTTTGTGAATATTTTGCAGCTTGGGAAAATTCATCAGTAATATCAAAAATTTTAGGGCCTGATGATTTTTTAGGACTGGAAATGTTTTGGGAGGAATTTGAATTTTGCTTATTTTCCCTTGGGAGAATTTGTAGAACTTTTTTTTGGGGAGATTCTACTGTTTTCTGATTCTGAGTTTGGGAAGCTTTATTAGTATAAGAATCATTGTTTTTCTTGTTTCTAATATTATATTGACTGTGTATTTCATTTATTGCATAATCATAACCTTGTTTATAATCAAAGGATTCACTAGAATCTAATTTGAGTTGTTGAAGTTCAAATAATTTCAAAACTTCTCGAGTTAAGAAAATGGTATTATTGTCATATATTCCCATTATATTAATAGTATCCTCCTCATCATCATTATTATTCTGAGAACTTTTAGCATAGTTCTCTTGGAATGGTGGCCTAATTGTTTAGTCTCGGGCTGTTTCTTTTGTTTTTCCAGAAATTATGTTTTTCTAAAATTGGGATTTCTAATCTATTCTTGGTTATCCCACTGAGGTCTTCTCTATATATTATCTAGTATATAAATCACTCTTTCTAAGGTTTTAGCTATAAAATCCATTTTTGTGTCTGAATTAGCATTTTCTTCTTTAATGGTCACTCTTCTTTCATTTATGAGTCTAGCTTTTCTAGCTAAAATATTCACTTCTACACTAACTGCATGAGTTTGCATTTTTTCTAAGTTTTATGTATCTCTTTCCCTTAATTGGTAAGCCATATCTGTATCAAATCCATGAGGGAATTTGAGCAGAATTGAATAAGGAGTAGGTTTAAGATTTGCACGGATAGAATTATAGACACTATTATATCTGGTGCAGTAATCTTGGATTGACTCATTTGGATCTCTTTTTAAGGAATCAAATTAAGACAATATTTGGAGGGGGTTATTTTTCTTTTCCCATTTATTTAAAAACAAAGTAAAAAAGACAACTAAATTAGTTACACTACCAACAGCTAAATCTTTAAACCACTTCTTAACTGTTCTTGTTAAATTTTGTGCAAACAGTCTCATTTGAACATCTGAGTCATAAATTTCATAAATTTCAAAGAAGTCTGCCATTTTAGTAATGTGTTGCTGAGCAGTATATTGGGTAGTGCCATCAAAAAGTGGTATTTTATTTTGATAGTCTTGTGGCATGTCATGAAGCTGTTGTGTTAGGACAAGGGGAGCATATCTAACAGCCATAGCCTGAAGCTTAGCTTGGCTAGGAGGTAAGGTAGAACTGCTTGGAGCTATACTAGAAATGATAGTGGATGAAATAAAGATTGTATTTGAAGTGTTGGAAAATGAGGATGAGGTATTTAAGAAATCAAAAGGTGAACTGATGGATATATTAGATGAATTGATTGGTGGAAATAATACTCTAGGTTATAGAGGTAACCTAGGGATAAATGGATCTGTAGATGAGCTGATAGTAGAATTTATGAATGATGTAATAGCATAAAGAGATGAAGCTATATCTGGAATTATTGTGGTGTGTAATTAAGAAACTGGAGGTCTGTTTGCATAAGTCAACAAATGATAGTAGAATTTATGAATGATGTAACAACATAAAGAGATAAATCTCTAGCTAGAATTATTGTGGTGTGTAATTGAGAAACTGGAGGTCTTTTTGCATAAGTCAACAAATGAGCTAAGTCAATATCTTCATCAATATCATTTAGAATAGTAACATTAATTTCTTCAACTTTAGTCTGATATTCAACTTTCTTAGATTTAGAACTTACTGCAATATATTTCTATTTTGCATTCAAAAATGAAATAAAAGAAGGGTGTAAAACAACAGTTTTTAAATCACTTTCAGATTTACTTTTAAATAATGAATGTTCAAATTTTATATAAAAAACAATATCTTTTAGACCCACAAATTCTCTTGGTAATGAATTGACACTTATTAATGATATTTTAGCCTCTAAGTTTTCTGTTTGTTTTTTCATTTTACCAATTCAGTCTAGGTTATCTACTATAATAGCAGGCTTAGGATCTGGGTTAGACCTGGTATAGTAGGTTTTCCTAGAAGCCAGAATTGCAATTTTTCAATACCCACAACCTATAAAAACAATCTTAAAGTAAAAGGATGAATTAAATGATTCCTTTAAGACTAATGTTATGACTAAGGACTGGTTATTTCCCCAGTATGATCTCTAGTAATGTTATCACTCTAGTAAATTATTAAGTTGTGCGATTTTGGTTTTTAGTCAAAGAATTCTAGAGGTAACCACAAACCTACTTCAAACTCTAGGATCTAGCCTTCCTACGGTTCAGAGAGGGCTCTTTCTATAAATTTTAACTTTCTTTTAATTGGTGAATATTAGGCTAGCTATGAAAGTGAAATTTTGGTTTGGTTTTGCTGGATTTAGTGGGAAAATTTCACTTGGAGGGTAGATAGAGTGAAATATACTTGTCCATTGGGATATGGAGTCTAATTCAAGTTAACAGAATTGGGATCAAGTCCTAAAAGGTCAAATGTCTTTAGGGCAAGATAGATAACCGTGGGAGATCTTGGAAAATTGGTTTTTGAGATGGTATGATCGGGATAAAGGGCACTTAAAGATCCTTTGATCTGGAAAAGGGAAGTAGCAGATAGAGGTTAAATTGGAGAGGGATCAATTAAGGGTTCATACACCATAAATCAGAAGAAAACAAAGAAATGATAACTAGTTAAAAATAGGGTGCTATTAACATGTCCTGTAGTAATACTCCTAGTTATACATTTAGATTTAGAATTAAAACACAAATGTATGCATGTAACAAAAGAAGATAACAATGAAAATTTTTAGAGAGTACTTCACTCAAAATAGATTATCATAGGGATAATGAATTATGATGCCAAATATTTGATCCAGTTTGCTACTCAAAATCGAAATCCAAAGCCTTCAAGTCAAAAAAATATCTATAGTAATCTCCAGTAATTTTATTTCACACCAAATACTTAAAAAGAGTGAAGTATTTATACATAATGTTTTACAAAATATCATAGATGACTTCTAGGAATTAACTCAGGAAAATAAAATATCTTACAACAATAATAGTGACAGTTGCTTAACAAATCAGCAAGCTGTCCTATTTTATTCAAAAGAAATAGAAACTGTTTTAGGATAAAAAGCGGCTAGCTATTTATGTGTCCTCTTGTCTCTTTAGATATTTTTTAGAATTTAAATTGCCATCACCGATGCTCTTTCTCACTAATACTCTTTCTTACTGATACTCTTTCATTTCAGATACTCTTTAATCTTCAGTCAAACTGCTTTACTATTGTAAAATCTATTTTGATAGTGAAATCAACAAAATATTTTTTTCTTTTTCATTTGTTCGTCTTTCATTCTTCATAATAAATTATTCAATGCTTGCCAATCCTCATTTCTATGAATTTGAATATTTTTTAGTTTCCTAAAATTCTCATCAGCTTCAGTATACCTAGAAAATGTGGGCTTGATGACAAATAGGTGTTTGATCTCATAGTTCAAATAAAACAAATCTTCAAAACTTTTCAGCAATACTTTTCCTGTGGGAATGCCTTGACCTGTTGGCTTATTCACCTACTCCTTGGAATATTCTCTTATCTTCTTATCATAATCATTTTGAGGCATTAACTTACCATTAATAACCAGATATAAGGAAGTCCTTTTTTCCTTAAATTGGTGAATTTAACCATGAATATGGTTACAGCAGTATTCATACCTTCACATTTTCCTTCAAGCTTCCTCATTAAATTTCTTTTGGTGGTAACTTTCCTAATTTCTAGGATAATTTTTTTCCTGACATTGATTTTTAGTTCTTCCAATTCCTGTCTATTCTTGCTGTTATGGAAATTGATTAATCTTATAGCCTATTCTGGTTTATCAGCTAAATCAGTTTGTGTCTTTTGGATGTCTTCTTGGGCTGCCAATAATAACTCTCTCTACTCAAAAATTACTTCAATCAAAGGCAATACATCATGGATGGCTTCAATTACATTATTCCATAAGTAATTTTTTATGTATGATATCTGATCCTTGAGAGTTAATTCATTTTGTAACTTCTTTACCTCTTCACTCAATTTGTTTTCATTTTTTTCATGTATTTTAGCATCTATATGAGTTGATTTGTTTTTCTTCTCTAGATTTTAAATCATCTTTGTTAATCTAATAATTTCATTTGTCTTCAAGGACATCTCTTCCATTGCTTTCACTAGTTGACTGCTTTCATCTCTAGGTTGCAATGTTGTTGTGGAGGATTAAGTAACTGAAGTTGTTAAAGAAGTCACTAGCACTGTAGTGGCCAGTGGTTCTTTGGGTGCCAGATTTTCTCCTAAAGTTGAAGGAAATGATGCAGTGATGACTGGGATGACTCTAGGAATCACTGGTTCTTTTACTGTCTCCTTTTCTTGGACAAGTTGGACCATTTGTACTTCCATTTCCTTAATTTGAGCTGTCAGTTGAAGTATTAAACTCATCATTTCTTTTTTTTCCTTTCGATCATGTAAAACATCCTTTGCCTAAGGATGCTCACTTTGATGAAGTTTGAGCTATTTCCTCAAGGCAGCTATATCCTCATTTTTTCTTTTTACCAATGCTTTTTCTGCTTTGATGTTTGTAGGATCATATCCAACCTATAATACTAAATATTCTAAGGCTATAGAATATTTTGTTGTGACTATAGAATACAACATCTCTGAGGTTTGCCTATGAAATTAAATTTGATCTAATTCATGGATTTTGTCTGTAGCTACTTCCATATCAACTTTCTTATAGTCAGAAAATATCTTTGGCACTGATACTATGGGCTGTAATACTGACATAATCAATTTTTTAGTTGAATAATCAAATGATGATAGGAATTTTTTTGATTACCTGGCTTTTGCTTTAATAATTGAGAATATATTTCAGTTTTCATTTCCTCATTATTCAGCTTGATTTTCTTGTATTTCTCCTTAATATCCAAGTCCTTTTCCTCAGCTGAATGTGAGGAAGAAGCCTCCATACTTTGTTGCCTTTCCATCATCTGTGTATATTCATTATTCAGTTTTTCTTCATTCTGATTCGGCTCACTGATAACTACAATGCCTACATTGGTCTCTGGAAAATTAGTGTTGGTATTCAAGGGCTCTGTTTCTTCAACAACTATTGTTACTTTACCTTTAGTTGTTGTATCCAGTTTTGGCCTCTTGTTGTAAATGATCTTAAACATTGTTTCTTTTGTAGTCTATGTAGTATAAGCTCCCTCTTATCTGATTCTCTTAGTGGATATCTCTGGCTGTTTGGAAATTTCCAAAGCATGACTAGTATTCCTTTGGTTAACTGCCTCTGTTAAAGTGTTTTCAACCCACTCAATTTGATTAGCAAACTTTTGTATTTCTGGATTTGATTCATGGACAAAGGGTGTCAATTTACATTTTATGCTTAGTTTACTTAAGATCCCTTATGGATCATAATTCCATGGGAAACTTTCTTCTAATTTATATTCTAGTAGTTGACTTGTTGCTTCCTTTTCTGCATCTCTATGATTACATATGAATGGCCCAATTTTATTTTTAAGTTTGAATTGGGTCTTCTTTTTGGCTGCCATGAAATTAATAGAATCAGAATTTAGGATCTGCCTAATGTACTTCAAGGAAAAGATCCTCATTGATGGATGCTTGTGTAATTTGTAAGGCAACAAGTTTGACCCAAAAAATCTGATTTCATTGAATTTCTCAGAAAAATACCAGTCACCAACTTAGCTTTGTTCTAATAACTGCAATATTCTCTTCATTTCCTCACCTATTCTAGTTTGCTCTAATTTAGTCAACATGGTAATTACTGGATGTAAAAACAACTCTGAAAACTCTGAGTAACTGAAATTTGTGCCTTATTTTCTGAGTATGGATGTCCAAAAGATAACAGATAGAGGTTTTCCTTCTATATCCAACTTTTGAAGTGAAATTGGAAAGCTACCTAATTGAAAGAAAAGAAACATGTGGAAAAGATAGGAGGTATATATGAATACTACTTCCAGCTATAAATTAGTCAATTGATAGTGAATACTATCAGAAATGAAATTGGCATAGTCAAAGATAGCTGAAGGTGGCTAACCTAGAGAAAAGGTGGACAAAAATCCCAATATAGACTCATCAGTGTGCTCATCAATGAAATACCCAAGTATGAAGGAAAGCATGGAGATTACATGCCTTGAACCTTCAGAGAATTTGGCAGTTGAATATGGAGGGTTTAACTTGGGAATTTCAACATGCAGGGGCATGAAAGTCTAAAAAATCATAAACCTTTTAGGAAAGTGTAGGCCAATGTATAGCTTATTTAGGGCCTCAATAGACAAAGGTACTGCTTCAGGGTCTGATTGAAGCTGCAAAATTTGGTTTATTGGTTCTGCAATGATGGTAAATAGGACCTCTTTATTTTCATTCACAATAGCTCTCTGTTCAGGAATATAGTGCTTGTGACATAATCGGATAATTTATTGACAAGGGTGAGGTAGAGGGACTACATATTTGGGCATATTGGATTCCCAAAGATGAATTTCTTCATGATAATCTAAAGACTTCTCAGAAAAAAAGTTAAGGATATCTAAAATATTGAATTCAACTATGGGATCAACTATTTTGTAGTCAATATTAGCTAGGGGAATGTGTTTAATATCAAGAATTGGTGGTTGTAATGGATTGACTACAATTGCAGTATTTAGAGTCATGGAAGAAGTAGGTTTAGGATTTTTAGAACCTTTAGGTTTGCTCACACTCTATTTTTTAGGCATCTTGATTGACTTCTATAAGTTTAAACAGTTTGCAAAGGTAATTTTAATGTAGCAGAGGCTTGATTTGGCAATTTTGGAAAAATAGAGTCTTTTTTTGGATTTTGTTATCACCCAAAAATTATCAAAACATCATTGTGTCAACTATGTTTTTGGTCATGATTTCAAGTACTTCTAAATGTCATTTTAAGTCTTGGTAAATGGTAGTTCATAGTTTCATAAGTTTTAAAGGTCATATTTCAAGTTCAAATAAAGTATTTTAGGTCCATTCCATGATTAAAAAGTCATATTTTTCATTTAGAGGTCATTCCATTAGGTTTCGGGTTGAAATTTTGCAATTAGCCAAGAATCCACACTTTCGTAGCACCTCTAGTTCAAAAATGAGGAAATTTTCTATGAAAGCACTGCTACTTTCATAGCGTGCTACGAAACTGATGTAGCAGCTTTTTCAGCCATGAAGAAAAACCCTGTTTTTCTGGTTTTAGTAGTCAACTTAAAAGGGGTTTCCTGAGCAAATTAAAACATATTTTTGAATAATGAAAGAGGTTTTTATTGAAACCATAGCTAAGTACAAAAAACTCTCTCAGGTTCTTCAAATTAATTATGAGGTGGGAGAAATTGATGACTAAACTTGCACTACGAAACTGCTAAAAGTCATGAAGAGAAAAACTTTGTTTACTGGTTTTAGTAGTCAACTTCAAGATCAGTTTTTGGTCCCATGAAAACGTCTTTTGGAATTTTGAAAGTGGTTTCTATTAATATAATATCTAGCTACAATAACCTCTCTCCATTTTCTCACAAGCGTTACCAGTTTGGAGATACAAGGCTTTATTTGAAGTCATATTTTCAAAAATCAGATTTTTCCTGCTTTGCAAATGTTTCTCAAAGACAGTTTTTGGATAGTAGGAAAGGTATTTCAAAAAACCAAGAGAGGTTTTTGTTCAAAAAAGAATTTAATAAAAAATAATCCTTCATTTTCTCAAAATAAATTATGGATGAGGAGATAAAAGCTTTTTTTCAAACACCTATGTTTCAGATAAAAACAATGCAGAAAAATGGTCAAATTTATAAGTCAGTTTTTCATTAAGTTGAAGACAAATGTTGATGAAGATCATGTTTTTGAGGATAAACTATATGTTTTGATAAAAATATCAGTCCTTGTGAAGTTTAAATATCCTCAAATCAAAAATTTCTGAAAGTCTGTTTTGAAATAAGCTTACATAGAAGTTTCGTAGTGCGCTACGAAACTGCTGAAGATGACTTTTTGCACCTTTACATATGAATTTTGGAGATAGGGTTGATGGGTCTTGAGTTTAGATGTTGCTGGTGGAAGCATGAATACTACAGGTAAAGGTTCCAATTATAAAACAAGAGAAAAGGGGGTTAAAGGAAAGTTTTTCAATTACCTACAAACTGCGCTATGAAAAGAGCCTACTTTCATAGCGCAGACATATTCATACCCTTTTACACTATTTTAGATATTTTTATTTGCATAGGTGGAAGATTGAAGGTTTCAAGGAAATTATTAACACATGTGACATATATGAAACTAAGCTATCAATGTTAACAAGTGTTCGAAGATGAAAATGGAAGTTAAGGGCTAAAAGCAGGAAACCTGTCTCCTGATTTTTAGGACAGTTTTTGGCATCATCAATATGATTACCTCAAAGGTGGAAGCATCATTAAAATTCTACTTCATGGGATTGCAGATATAAAAATATGTAGTAATTATTAGATAAGGTTGCTAGGAACATATTTAAATATTTTTAGTCCTATTGGTAATAGGACCCTGTTTTAGGTTTGTAGCTATCTTATGTAATAAATACCACGTTATATGGTTAGGATAGGTGTCATAGGTAGGAATTTGAGGTGTCTAGTGTAGGATAAGCTTATATTATATTTTAAATAATCTATAAATGATCAAGAGGTCGAATTAGCAAAGGGTGGGAAACTTTTTGGCAAAAGTTGTTGCTTTATGTAACTGACTGTGATCAGTAATGCAAAAAGGTTTTCTTCTTGACAGACCTGAGATTCTCATGGGGTTTTAATGATTTATTGATATACCTATTATTTTTATCTACTTGCAATAGATATCATTACTATTACTCAGAATTCATAACCCTATGCTTTGACTTCCTTTAGTAATGAGATGACTATGTTTTTCTGTGTTTTATGAGTGAATTGCTTTTGAACCACTAGCAGTAGATTTCATTGCTATTACTCAGAATTCATAACTCTATACTCTAACTTCCTTTAGTAATGAAATTATTGTGTTGACCTATGTTCTTGAGTGAATTATATTTGTTTAAGACCCCTATTTGCCTCAGCTTCCATGTTAAGAAACCTTGCCACTGAACCTACTAATTTATTGACTCCATAAGCCCAATGATAGTATTAGCCTTCATCTTTTCAACCTAAAAATATACAAAATCAATACTCAATTCATAGAGTTAGCCATTTATCTATATATTTATTCCATATCATTAACCCTAGAGGGAGCCCTCTCAGGCTGAGGAGGCTAAGCCTCAGCCAAAAGATTGGTGAGCAGCCTATCAGGGTCATATTTTGTGATAACATTTTGGTGAGTTTGTCGGGAGTCTAAATATATACATCTCCTGAAAATTATGAAGCTGAACTCTTGAAGGTAGCAGGAGCTCAGAATCTGTTCGAGGCCGCAACTACCTTGGTGACTCCATTGTTGAAAAATTCATTTTTTTCATAGATTCAAGGAGACTTCACTACTTCAAGATCAGTAGCTTGATGAAGTTTCAAGATGAGTTCCATTGCAAGAATAAATGCCAGGTATTCCCCTATGAATCAGTCTCATATCCTTGGTTTTCCAAATCCTATGCCAAAGGTTGAATGGTTAGATGATCTTCCAATATTTAAATATGAAAAGAAAGAAAATGTTTCTCTTCATTTTGTTAGGTTCCATATGCATGTACACAATCTTAAGGTTTAGTTTCCTGAAGATTGTCTCATGAAGATGTTTATGGCCACTTTAGAAGGAAAAGCATGGTCTTGGTATGAAAGCTTGCCAAATGGTTCATTACATTCTCTTGCTGATTTTCATGTTGCATTTTATGAGATGTATAAAGAGTTTCGTCCCTCCTTATTGCTATTCAAAGACTATTGTAAACACTCTAAGACTTTTATTGAATATTTGGAGAATTGTTATGAAGATGATGAGTTCATGGATGAGGAAATTTTAGAAGCCCTTCCTAACAATACATTTCATCAACAAGAAGAACACCAAGAAGAAAGGATAATATCTCCCTTAGATGAAAATGAAACCTAGTAGGATTTTATTTATGAAAATCATGTCACATCCTCTGAGTTTGAGGAAAATTTGTAGCAGTTTTTTCAATCCTTTGATCATCAAGAGTATGAGAATCATTTCAAACAACAAGAGGAAATATTGTAAAATTCTTGCTACAAACCTCGGGTATAGGAAAAATTTTATTTTTCATGTCATTTCTTGCATCAACCTATATCAAATGATGATTACATTAATGAAGAACTGGGAGAAATTTTTTCTTTATCCTTGTCTTCTAATCGGAAATCATTTGAGTGCAAGTCAGAAGACAAGATTCAGTTTGTGGATGAAGCTGCAGAGAACATTGAAAAGGGCATTCAGTTTTCAAAAGATAAAATTTAGTATCATAGTATTCATGATCAAGATCAATATTTTCAAGTGATTTTAATGCCAAAACACAAAGAGGGGGTGTTGCTACCTTTCTTCTTAGATATTGAGGAAGAATACATTGTTTTTGAAAATCAATTTGAAAAGTAGTTTGAGAGTACACAACTGAAGTCTTGTGTGGTCGATCAAAACATGGATGAGTTGTCCAAAGCTACAGGTTTTCATGAGAAACATCAAAAATATCATTTCTTATTTTACCCTATAGCTGGCTACATGGAAGGGTTCTACAGTCCAGATTTCCAATTATATTTACATTATGAAGATCAGTTACATCTCATGTTGCCTTGGTCATTTTAGCCTCAGGTTTAATTTTGGTTCAAGTACAGTCAAAATATTCAAGTGTCAGATCATATCAATGACTGGCTTCATTGGAAGTTTCATGTTCCTTGAGTTAAAGTGTAAAATTGTAGCTGCTAGGGTACGTAGGAGTATGTGAATAAGCTCAAAGGAAAATGAGCATTTTTTCAGTAGGTACAAAGTTGGTTCTTCTGCAGTGATCACCGAGCTTAAGCCCGAGGTGAAGGCCATTAGATCTTGAGGATAAGCTTGTCAATTTAAAAGTTTTTTTTATGTTTTTTGTCAAGAAAATGGATAGCAGCACTGGAACTACTAGTTCTTAGTGTACCACAAGGGCACACTATCCCAAGTGGAGCCACCGTTATCACCGAAAAATTCTCAAAACATAATTGTGTCAACTCTATTTTTGGTCATGATTTCAAATAGGTCTAAAAGTCATTTTAAGTCTTGGTAAAGGGTAGGTCATAGTTTCATAAGTTTTAAAGGTCATATTTGAAGTTCATATAAAGTCTTTTAGGTCTATTCCATGATTAAAAAGTCATATTTTTCATTTAGGGGTCATTCCATTAGGTTTCGAGTTGAAATTATAAAATTAGTCAAGAATCCACACTTTCATAGTGCCTCTAGTTCAAAAATGAGGAAATGCGCTATGAAAGCACTGCTAATTTCATAGCGCGCTATGAAACTGATGTAGCAGCTTTTTCAGTCATGAAGAAAAACCCTGTTTTTCTTGTTTTAGTAGTCAACTTCCAAGGGGGTTCCTAAGCAACTGAAAACATATTTTTGAAAAATGAAAGAGGTTTTTCTTCCTAGCATACCTAAATACAAAAAAATCTCTCATTTTCTTCAAAACCATTATGAGTTGGGATACATTGATGACTCAAATTGCGCTACGAAACTGCTGAAAGTCATGAAGAGAAAAACTTTGTTTTCTGGTTTTAGCAGTCAACTTCAAGATTCGTTTCTAGTGCCATGAAAACGTATTTTGGAATTTTGAAAGAGGTTTCTCTTAATGAACTCTCTTGATACAATAACCTCTCTCATGTTTCTCACAAGTGTTACAAGTGTGGAGATACAAGGCTTTCTTTGAAGCCATATTTTCAGAAATAGGAGTTTTCTTGTTTTACACATGTTGCTCAAAGACAGTTTCTGGACAGTAGGAGAGGTATTTCAAAAAAAAAAGAGGGGTTTTTGTTCAAAATAAGAATGACATACAAAACCCCCCTTCATTTTCTCAAAATAAATTATGGATGAGGAGATACAAGCTCTATCTCAACACCTATTTTTCAGATAAAAACAATGCAGAAAAATGGTCAAATTTATAAGTCAGTTTTTCATTAAGATGAATACAAATGTTGATGAAGATCATGTTTTTGAGGATAAGTTATATGTTTTGATAAAAATATTAGTCCTTTTTAAGTGTAAATATCCTCAAATCAAAAATTTCTGAAAGTCTGTTTTGAAATAATCTTACACAACAGTTTCGTAGCGTGCTACGAAACTTCTGAAGATGACTTTTTTCACCTTTACATATGAATTTTGGAGATAGGGTTGATGGGTATTGAGTTTAAATGTTGCTGGTGGAGGCATGAATACTACAGGTAAAGGATCCAATTTTAAAACAGGTGAAAAAAAGGGTTAAATGAAAGTTTTTCAATTATCTACAAACTGCGCTACGAAAAGAGGCTACTTTCGTAGCGCAGACATATTCATACCCTTTTACACTATTTCAAATATTTTTCTTTTCACAGGTGGAAGATTAAAGGTTTCAAGGCAATTATTAACACATTTGATACATATGAAACTAAGCTACCAATGTTAACAAGTGTTCGAAGATGAAAATGTAAGTTAAGGGCTAAAAAGCAGGAAACCTGTCTCCTGATTTTTAGGACAGTTTTTGGCATCATTAATATGATTACCTCAAAGGTGGAAGCATCATAAAAATTTGACTTCATGGGATTGCAGATAGAAAAATATGTAATAATTATTAGATAAGGTTGTTAGGAGCATATTTAAAGAGTTTTAGTCCTATTTGTAATAGGACTCTGTTTTAGGTTTGCAGTTGTCTTATGTAATAAATACCACATTATATGGTTAGGATAGGTGTCATAGGTAGGAATTCGAGGTGTATAGTGGATAATAAGCTTATCCTATATTGTAAATCATCTATAAATGATCAAGAGGTCGAATTAGAAAAGGGTGGGATACTTTTGGCAAAAGTTGATGCCTTATGTAATTGACTGTGATCAGTAATGCAGAATGGTTTTCTTCTTAACATACCTGAGATTCTCATGGAGTTTTAATGCATTATTGATATATGTATTATGCTTAACTAGTTGCAGTAGATCTCATTGCTATTACTCAGAATTCATAACCCTATGCTCTGAATTCCTTTAGTAATGAGATGACTGTGTTTTTTTGTGTTTTATGAGTGAATTGCTTTTGAACCACTAGCAGTAGATTTCATTGCTATTACTAAAAATTCATAATTATATGCTCTGACATCCTTTAGTAATGAAATGACTATGTTGACCTATGTTCTTGACTGAATTATCTTTGTTTAAGACCCCTATTTGCCTCAGCTTCCATGTCAAGATACCTTGCCACTGAACTTACTGATTTCTTGACTCCATAAGCCCAATGGTAGTATTAGCCTTCATCTTTTCAACCTGAAAATATAAAAAATCAATAATTAATTCATGGATTTAGCCATCTATCTATATCTTTATTCCATATCATTAACCCTTGAGAGAGCCCTCTCAGGCTGAGGAGGCTAAGCCTCAGCCAAAATATTGGTCTGAAAGAGTTACATGAAGTCTACTTGGTGAGTAGCCTATCAGGGTCAAATTTTGTGATAATAGATTTTATGCCCAATTAGGTTTATTAAAGGAGTTCTCAGGATTAAAAAACTAGTCTAAAACAAAAAAAAGGGGGTTTTCTGAGTTTTTTGACTAAAAAATGGGGCTACAATTCTGTTGAAAAGGTTTACAGAAGATTACAGCACCTGCAGAGGATTTATGGCCTTTTAGTGCTTGAAAGTGATCGTTAAACTGTGAAAAAATGATAATTATCCTTGAAAATACCACGCAGTAGACAAGTAGGGTTCCTGGGAAAAATTTTCCAGAGTTTGGCCTATTTTTGGGACTTTTTGGCAATTGAATTAATCAATTTTTTAACTTTAGAATGTTTTTCTTTCTTTAAAAAGGTTTTTTCAATTTGGTTGTAGGTTGAATTCTGAGAAAAATACTGTTTTGATGTAGGTATCATATTCAAAAGGGTTTTTATAGTTTATGGTTGAATTGATGGCTTCAGTAGTTCATCTGGAGCAGGTGCAACTCCTCACAGTCTTCACGGGTTTCTTTGGTGAATTTAGGAGGTTTTGGGCATAAAAATGGCTACCAGGGGATTTTAACAAGTTTATACAGTTGGGAAAGAAAACACAAAGGTTACGCGTGCAAGATAAATGAATTAACACATTAACCAAAGGTTTTATCAAAATATGTCGATTTGCATTGAATGCAGGTCTTGTTTGGTGGGAGGCGCTTTCAGATTGCAAAGACTTTGAGAATCAGAGGTTATCGCATGCCTAATGAGCAGTAAGCTATTTTAACCTTGACAAACGCAATCGAATGAGGGAATGCCACATAGAGGAGAGAGAAATGGGTAAAACCACCCATTTCGCGTGGATATGGCTTTCAAACGGTCTCGCATCTTTTTCACACGATATTAAGTTCTATCCGTCAGATATAAAGGTTTAAAGCGAATGATCATGATCGCTTCAGGAGTTGCATTTAAAATAGAAAGGTGGGACCAAGATTTTGTATAGGCAGAAGGGTTAATGTGTGGCAGGGGGATATGGTTTAAAACATAAAAGTAATGTTTTAATAATTGTATAGGCGGGGTTTAACGTTTTTTATTTAAAACCTTTGCAAATTGTTTTAATAAAACATATGTGGGAGGGTTAAATTATACTATATAGTTTTAAAACCTTTTTCGATGGTTTAAAGACCATAGGGGCGGGATATTTCAATAACATTAGTTTTAAGACCAAAGGGTTTATAATTTGGGGTTTTATTTGTGCACATGGGATAATAGACTTTGGTCAAAACTTTATAATAGTGGGTTTTCTTGGGTATTTAGATATAAGGAATTAATAAGTATGGGAGCGTATTTCTTAGGGATTTAATAAAAATATGTTAAAGGTTAATATGAAAGATTAGTGTAATAAAAAAAAAATACATATTATCTCTAAGTATAGTATAAAATCAAGCATTGATCATCTTTATATTTCTTTCACTAATACTTAGGATAAATGTAATTTTGAGGGTTTTTATGAATTTTTTTTAAGGGATGAGGTTAAACATTTAGGGGTTACAATTTTACTAAGTAATAATGTGTCTTTACTTAGGAAAATG
Organism: Pinus albicaulis; assembly: GCA_034641835.2. NCBI lineage: Eukaryota > Viridiplantae > Streptophyta > Pinopsida > Pinales > Pinaceae > Pinus > Pinus albicaulis. Next base: position 968,209,993 of record CM076578.1, read on the forward strand.
GGTTTTAATGTATGAATGAAGCGTAAATGTTGATGAATGAGGTTTTAAGGTAAGAACTCAATATTTTAAACTAACCATTCATCGAGCCTTGGGTCCGATCCCAACAAAAGTCAGAGAAATTCTCTGAGCCTGTTTGACTGATAGTTTAGAATAGTGAATAATTATAGAGGAGGGGAAATTAGTGATTTTTCTCGATGATGTCTTATTTACATGATTTCCCAATCTACTTTCTACCTACCCAACTTTATTTGTCACATTTTTTCTTCATTTTGCAGGTGCATTTAAGCTTGCAACCTTAAAAAATTTTCTTTCAAATCATAAAAATATCTAAATCTACCTTATTTAATCCGAGGGTTTAGATTAAAATTTTGAGCTCCCCTTTATTTTCTACCTATATACCGATTTGTTGTAATGTCCCTTTTTTAGGATCTTGTTGCTCCATCAGGAACATCTTAGATGTTCCATTTTTCCTTCTTCAGTGAGACACTACAAGTCCATTTCAGAGATTGAATGATGGGGAATTTATAGGACATGACTCCTTCTATGAAGGGAGAAATCCTGAGGCTAGCTGACCCTTCTCAGACTCTGCCTATGGATATGCAATATTCCACCTCGGGAAATCTTGCTACAGGGTCCTTGAGGACACTGTATAAGAAATATGCTACACAAATAAGGCAAACCAGTGCTGGGATGCCCTAGAATAGCTCTAATAAAACTCCTCTACATAATATGAGCTCAAAGAAATAAATTTAGATGGGTTATTCAGATCTCCCCAATCTAGGTCTCTAAAATAATGCTCAATGAGAGAGCTTACAGCAACATATGAACATGAACATGAACTCTGCAACTCTGAATACATAATAAGAGGGAAATAATACAACCATAATTATATTATGATATATCAGTATAAATATACAAAGAATAGTTGAGGGACAAGCCACTCAAACTATAAGAACCAACCCTCAATGAATAAGCAATGTAATACAAGAATTGTTGAAACTCCTTAAAATGCCAGAGTAGCTGCAACTGCGTTAAGTACATGAAGGTATTAGCTGCTGAATATGAATTAAATACATATGTGGCTAAAGGAATACAAGAAATAATCCCAATAACAAGATATGGGTTGAAATGCATGATTTCTAGCCAATCTAGGAAGATTGCTAGAAATGTCGGAGAAAACCAAAATGTGACAAATGAGTTGTCACTACAACTGAACCAAAATAAGAATGAGGTTGTGGCTGATCTGAAATGTAGATGCCCTCCTATGATCATGTCTCTAATAAAAAGTGCTGATCACTTTGTCTCAGAAACATCGTCCTCTGAAGCTCCTAAAACCCCTCTCTCACTGCCTCCTCCAAAATAACGTAGTTTCCTCCATGGACTGCAAAGTGGGAGATGATGGAGTGTTTGCCCATGCCAACTGATCTGAAAAAATACCCGAGAATCCTCATTTCAGCTCCTCCAATGAATAAATCCCTCCACCACTAAAGAAAACAAGCTGAGAAGACTCCATGAGTTCCTCTCTAGCTGCACCCAGCTACACAATGTCCTCTCTGCTGTAGAAATAACGTTGTAGAAGATGAATGAAGCTATGGCCAGTGCCGGATTGAGGAAATTTAGCTCAATATTCATCCTTCCTTGAGTAAGAGGTAGGGATTCCCAACCGGGGACACCCTAGTGTCCGAGGGCACCATCACCCTACTAAACAGCTCGGGGATGCAAGCTCTTGCAGAACCAAAGTCTGAAATATAAAACATAGCATAATGAAAATGGGCTACCATATCCTCCATATAAAATGAGAGAAATCCTCTCCATCATGGTCCCACCAATTGGGGTTTCCACCCTTGCATGAAGCTCTTCCCTCCAAAACTACGTAGCTTCTCTAGGAAGCTTCTCCTCTATAGGCAGCGTTGTTGACTTTAGTCAAAGATGACTAACCCAAGTGAGCTGGATTCCATTCACACCATTAGTGTGTATTTCAGCTGCTTTATTCACTCCCCTTTCACATTAGGAGTGTTATTCCTTCATCTAAAATGGGCTAAGGTGTCTCCTTGCCCATTTTATTAAACAAAAATAAAATGTGCAACTATAATGTTCCATTTTAGCTTAAGGCTAAAATTGGGACATTACATTTGTTAAGTTTAAATTGTTTGACAAATGTTTATTCTCTATCTGAAACATGAAATTGAAAGCATGAAGAGTTAAGATTAAGTTGTTTAACTAATCATGGATTATGGCATTTATTGACACTCTGCACATAATCATTATTCTTGCAGTAAAAAGCAAAGTAGTGGCATTTGGACTTGCTCACTTTCAGGTTTTATTTTCATCTCTTTTTATTTTGGGGTCTATATTTTTCGAAGTCCTTTGATTTTTATTTTAGGAATTTTTTACCCTCTTTTTGATTTTTTATTATTTTTTATTTTTTTCAAAATATGGGAAAATAACCTGCAGAAAGCAAGGTATGTACATATTTACAAGACTATCAAAGTCAATTCCAAATTTTATGAATCCTATTATTATAGGACCCTAACATGTTTCTCTTGTGTGATGATTTATACTGTTGTTACTGCACATATTTACTGATTATCTATCATATGCATGACTGGTAAACTGAGTTAAAGATTGTTCCTGAAAATTTTTTCTAATCTGCAAAATCACATTAGTATACACTAGTTTCTTTTATTACATGCACATGTATACGTGATTCGGGTTCATAAAATACATGTATGAAATTCTGTAAAGAAAAAGTTAAAATATTTTCAGTAAGCTCTAAATACTAATTCACCCCTCCCTCCCCTCCCACCCCTCTCAGTATTTTTCCAAACACCAAGCAGTAACCCCACCTCTTTCCTTGATAATCCTCTAGGAAGATCTTTGCACTACATTCCACGTTCAGGCATTAGGCCAACAATTCAGTCTTAATGTATAGCGCAGTTCCTATTGAGGTTATGTGTTGTGTTGTAGGGTAGAAGTTGTGGAGGATTGATTTCGGAGATTTTCGAGCTACATCTCATTGGAGGAAGGTTCCTTTCTCTTAAGAGGCTAATAGAGAAGGACCTAGAGCATCATTGATACTTTTGGCATTGGGCCATAGTGTTTTTATCCCCTAAAATGCAGTATCAGTCTAGATCTATGTCATTTTAGAGAGGAGTTGCAGGGGTATTTTTAGTTGGTGATCTAGGGAGTGTTTTATTTAGTGAAGGGGTCAACCTTTCATCTGGAGGATCCATTGGAGGAGAGAATAATTATTATTATATTAGTTTCATCCATAACTCTTTAGTTATCTTGTTGCAGCATACTTTCAGCCCTAGGGTTGCAGCTCATAATGTATTATTGGGTGTTTTCCTTGGAGACCCTTTTGGATTCTTTTTTGGAGGTTTTATAGAGCCCCGATCTTCATTTTTGTATCTATTGTGGCATATATCGGCCCTTTATATTTTTTGTACTCATTTTCTGTAGCATTGCTTCTATGACTGTGTTGTGTAACCAACTCAAAAAGAGAAGAAAAGAGATATAAACGCCTTAGAAATGAGCCACTTCGAGGGGGCAACCTCCAATACATTACATAAATGAACAATTCTTGGATGATACAAATGAACAAAACCTCCTTCTATATATATGAGTCCATGGGGCCACAATATAATCCTAGTGGGGCCACAATGTAATCCTAGCCGACCTAACAATAATAATGTAAGGGCACAATAATAACAATATGGGGGTTACAGGGGTACAATAATAACAATAAGGGGGGCTACACTAACATAATAAGGGGCTACACTATTAATATAGGGATTTAACATGCCCCTCTCCTTCAAACAAGTGTTGTCCTCAACGCTTGATTATTTCTTGATGCTTCTGTATAAAATTCTCATCCTCCCATGTGAAATATTCTACAGGAAAGTTCTTCCACTTGCTGAGATCCTCTCAAATTGATCGTACTTGTCGAGTTATTGTTTCTATGACTACTTCATAACTTATTTCGATGTGATGTTGATCTTCCCGTTGTTTCATTATATTCTGCACCAAAGTTGGGTTATCCTTTGAGAGTTGGAGAACTTGTTGTTGATGCTCGATGTGATCTTCCATTAATTTATCATCCATATTAGCTATTATTTTATCCTTCAAACCATCCAACTTAGCCTCCATTTCTGCTTTTAAACCATCTATTTCATCTTCGATTGCTCTTCGTAAGATCGAAACTTGTTGCACTTGGTACCGTAATTTTGATATTTCATACTGCAATTCTTCCTCTTCATGCATCATTGTATAGATTTCTGAGGGAATAATGGGTGTTGAATTATTTTTAGGAGGCATATCAGAACCCAATACTGAAATATATGCTCAATAGGCTCTTGGAATCACTTCAAACTAATTTTTCAAACAAGATTTATGCAATTCGAAAAAACAAATAAACACCTTTTACTAGCTTTTAGGAGATTGATATTGAAATTGAATTATCTCTGTAATTGAAAATCTTCGATATCTGAAATTCAGCCCTGTAGTAGCCCTCTGAAGCTTCTTTCAAATGCCACAGGTCTGACCTGATTTTGATTCTCCAAGACAAGGTTGTGTCCAATCTCCCACAATGACCTAATTCTGGACTGGTTCAGTAGAGCGAACTTGTACGACTTGCCACGTGTCACTGTTTTGTCCTTTGTCTCTGAAATTGATAGCCAAGAAACTACAGGCCGTGTAATTGTGACCAATTTTGACGGCACTCCAATCCAATCTTCAGAGAGAGAGTTATTGAAATTTTCCCACGATCACCTCTTTGAGATGAAATTCAGGAGCCTGAAAAAGCACTACCTTCCACAGATCATATCTCCAAAAATATTGCGAACCAAGCTCTGAAATTTTTTGACGAATTTTCTCAGGATTTCAGCTTCGCACCATATGAATTTCAGACTCTGAAACTTCGTACAAAAAAATTTATAGCGCAATTGCCACGATGACCTGTTTATGAGCCTGAAAAAATACCTAACTTCCACAGATGATATCTCCTCAAATATTGCGAACCAAGATCTGAAATTTTTAGACAACCTTCCTCAAGATTTCAGTTTCGCACCCTAAAAATTTCAGCTTCTGAAGCTTCGTAGAAAAAAAGTTATAGCGAAAATGCCACGATGACCTGTTTGGAGCAGCGAAACCCTAGAATCCCAAAGCTCTGATACCAAATGTTGTGTAACCAACTCAAAAGAGAAGAAAAGAGATATAAACGCCTTAGAAATGAGCCACTTCGAGGGGGCAACCTCCAATACATTACATAAATGAACAATTCTTGGATGATACAAATGAACAAAACCTCCTTCTATATATAGGAGTCCATGGGGCCACAATATAATCCCAGTGGGGCCACAATGTAATCCTAGCCGACCTAACAATAATAATGTAAGGGCACAATAATAACAATATGGGGGTTACAGGGGTACAATAATAACAATAAGGGGGGCTACACTAACATAATAAGGGGCTACACTATTAATATAGGGACTTAACAGACTGTGATATAGCAGTGTCTCTGGCATTTCAATATAGTAGCATCACCTCAATATTGAGGGTTTTCTTCATTGGAGGCTTATTTTGTCTTGTTATATGCTTTGTGGCCCATTATATTACACATGTTTTCTATTGTTACAATGAATAAAGAAGCTCCATATTGGTCTCTTACATTTATACATTGATCTACATTGCTATTTCCAACATTATGTGTTATATTCCTGCTTTTCCCATTTGGGAATATTATAGTCTCCGATAGCTCAGAGGGTCCCAAGAGAGTTTGAAGTGGCTCCTCATGGGGAGGGAAGTGATAACGAAGAAGAAATACACGTAACCTAGAGAGACTCACGAGTGGGATCCCAAAGTACGTGACATTTGAGAACATTCCTCGCACTTACCAGTGGCACACTACATGGGTTTATAACCACATTCATGGACTTTTGAGACGTGTTGTATGGGAAGTTATGTGCTACCATGAGCATCATGCTCATTACACTCATAGGTTTTATTTTTGCATTTTACACAGACACAAATTTCGCATGTAAACAAATAAATATATTATTTTCTTTGAACCATGACAAGCTAAGTAAATAATCATATATATATAGTATATATATATATATATATATATATATATATATATATATATATATATATATATATATATATATATACATATGCTTATTTTCATGTCTATATCTTACTATGTGATGATGATTTCTCTTACAAATTATGCAAATGCCTATCTAATACATGATTAGCTATTGCATCAATTAACATATTCATTCTTTTGGGAATATGATGATACGTAATATAATAAAAATTTCTTTCTAACAAACGAACATGTAAATACATCCTTAAAGTCTAAGGGTTTCTGACAGAATAACGCCCATTGAGCTAGAGAATGACAAGCTGAGAGTTTAGGTTTACAATTAATTAACGAATGTCTAGGGAAATAGCTTCAATTAGAAGTTAGATCACTGCATCATATTCAGTGACAGTTTTAGTTTTACATCCTAGAAAAATGCCTTGAATATATATTAACTCACCATTAGGATCATAAATTACCCAAGCCGTGGAGGATAGGTTCCGGGCACTGCTGAAGGAACCGTCAGCGAAACTGACATAAGGAGTGAAAAACATCTGCACACTAAGAAAAGACATAATAAGTAGAAAAAACTACTTGCAAAGCTTGAAGTTGGTTTCATTTTTACACAAGCTTGAAATGGAAAAAAACTATGCTTGAAAAATTTTTGCATGCCCCTAGCATGATGACTCAATTTGAGGTAAATTCCCCCCAAGCTTCAGCACATTCACCAGAGTAGACTGTTCAATTACACAATCAGGCGAAAGACTCAAATTGAATGGGAAACTTGGTTCATTTTTTAACGAGGTTGACACAGTAAAAGAACTATCCTCAGTGCAACTTCTTTCATTTTTTAAGGATCTTGCACAAGAAAAGGAACCCTACTCCAAAGAGCTTGTTTCATTTTTTAAGGAACTTGACACAAGAAAATAACTTTTCTCTGAAGAGTGATCATGAACTTTAAGAGTTCATGGCCTCCAAGAGGTTCTCATTCGATGGGAGAAAAACACTCTTGAAATTTGGATCCAATGCCCCTAGTACATAATTCACGACATCACTGATGATACTGTCGCTGGATAGGAAAGGAATAGGTAACCACATAATTAACCTATGGTGGAGAAGATACCATTGGTACGTAAGGACCATTAAGAGATGATGGAATACTATATGTAAAGTTGGGACCTATGAACGAACATTGATCAATGGTCACAATCTGACCTTCATGTGGGAAACAGATCACATGAAATAGGGAAAAGACAAGCGCTCCCATGACCTAAGCATAATCGCATCCTAGGATCAAGTTAAAATCCAAAGGGACTTGAATGACCATTATGTCTATATAGACAATATTACCTCCCAAAGTAATAGGAAAATTTGGAAGGATCCTTAATGATTAACTCATTCCTCTGTTAAAGGCCAACAGATTCTAGGTAACGGACACAAGCTACAGAGAACCAAAATCTTGCCAGGTAGTTGAGGACAAAATAATAACATATATGTCTTAATCTATAATTTTTCTTGTTATGGCCAGATTATAGGCCTGTACCATAATCTCGAAAGGCACGTAAGGAGGAAGATGATATATCGTCAGTCGACTCCAATCAAAGTGTTATCTCTAAATTGGTACTGATGGGCTACTCCACTAGAAAAAATTAGAGTAATTGTTTCAAGCAACTTTGAACTGAAGATCAACCTCTTTAGTTTGAGAGGGATCTCTCAAGCTAACTTATGATTTTTAGTGAAAACTCAATTATATGGCTAACTCTATCATTGTAAATGGATTATGATTGATTGCAGGTTTAAAATGTAAAGTACTGCTACCATTGGGAAAATGGAGTCAACATTAGACAATTCAATGAAATAATCCTTCTTGTGGAAACTGAGGCAAATGCAAGTTTCAATGAAAATATGGTACACATACACAATACAGGAAGAAAACAATAATTTAACATCTAAAGGAAGTTAGAGCATTTTTCCATGAGTTCTGAGTAATTATATATAAACTAACTGCAGATTTTTAAATATGAAAGATACAAGACATATAACTCATTGAAAAATTCATTTGAATCTCAGGTGAATAAGGAAAAAACGTTCACTGTATATTACTGAAGCTAAATTTTTTTACAAAAAATAGCAGTGTAGTACAATACACTCTGTAATGTTCCAATTTTTTCCTTCAATAAATTGGAACATTAATTTTTGTCTTAATTCATATAGGAGATAATAATTGGGTAAGGAGACCCAATGATAATAAAAACATAAATAAAATTCCCCTAGTGTAAAAAGGGATCAACAATGGAACCGGATTTCACACCCTCATGTGTGAAAGGAGACATTTGCAAAGAGGTTTGACCAAGTCAACCAGCGCAGGGTATGAAGTGAAAAGAACTACATGGGACAGTGAAGAGATAGAGGAGGGAATATTCCTTTATGGAGGAAACCCTATTTGATCGGGCCCATGGAGAGAGAGCCTTCACTTGCTATATATGGAGAGGAGAAGAGCCATTGTTATTCATGCATATGTTTATGATTTCATGTCTATTCAGACATTGTGCATTCTTTGGTGTTTAGCAAGGATTGCCGGGAAACTCCTGTTTAAGATTTCCTCACCTTCTTAGAGGCCTCTTGAAGGTTTTTTCTTCATTTTCCACATATATTGGCTCAAGGCCAAAGCATCCTCCTCCAGGACAACATTATTGCTACAACAACATAATATTGTACTGTGGGGTGTTGCAGTGGAGACTTCACAACACCTCTTCCATTGCTTTTTTTTTATAAAAAGAGTCTTTCCTTTCTTTGGGAGATCAGTTTGGAAGCATTGGAGATGATTTTAATATCTTGGCACTTGGCCATAGTCTTCTATTCCACTCACTGTGCAGTCCCTCTTAGTGACTGCGTTATTTTCATGGAGTATCTACAGTGAGGGTTTGTAGATTGATTGGAGGGTGATATCTCAAGTGCAAGGATCAGCCTTCCACTTAGAAGATCCATTGGAGGAGGTCTACTTCAGATTGTTCATCATCTTCAGCCTTCTCTACTTAGTTCTAGATTTAAGTTGAAGCAGCTGCCCAGCAACTCTGGCATTTTTCCCATTTTGTATATTTCAGCCAATCCTTTAGAGGATTGATGTATTATTATTTCTAAGGGTTAGAGCTTTTCTCCCCTATTTTATTTGAGCCATATATTGTCATATTCATGTATTTACATGATTTTTCAGCAGCATTCTATCATAGACTGTGTCCTCATAGTCTGGGTTTATGTAGAAATAGCAGTGTTCTTTCATATTCATGTACATGTATTGTTGAGGTTTGCATTGCCTTTCTTGAGAGGTTGTTTCCTCGAGACATTGTACTCTTTTACTGCTATAACATCATTCTTGGCTATATGTTCATATTCTTGTCTCATAGCTCATAAAATAACATTTTTGATCTATTGTATGTTCATAAATTTGTGCAGCCCCATTCTTTGAGAAATTCCTGAGGAAGGAATTTCACATATCTATAGACAGAGTCTGTGAAGGGCCGGGTAGCCTCTGGACCTCACCCTTCCTTGTGAAGGTGACATATCTGGAAAATTCCCCCACAGTCTATATCTGGAATAGACTTGTGATATTATTGAAAAGGGAACATTACAGTGGTATCAAAGCAAATTTCTTGGTTTAGCCTGTGAGTCTAAGCCCAAGAAGATCAGAATGTTGAAGAAGATGAGTTTATTCTCATCTATGTTCAGATCTAGAGGAGACCTCTCCAAGGAGGTCAAGAAGATTGAATAAGAAGAAGAGGAAGTGCCTTGCACTTCCTATTCTCATCCATAAGAAGACATTGAGCATGAAAGACACTTGGATCACCAAATTTTGAGTGATTACCTTGTTGAGTATAGATCTCAAACTAGAGGCTTCAAGGAGAGTCTATATTTTCCTCATTTCATCCAGCTGAAGGAAGAGAAGAGACCATGTGGCAGAAAAGAAATCAAAGGCAATAGGTTTCTGTTGTCTACCTTTGATGGGTCATCTACTGCAAGAACCTGGGTGAAAGAGTTGGTAGCATTTTTCTCTCTACATCTGGTGATAGAGAAAAAATCTGTTGAAATCTCAGCGCTGCACTTGGAGGGTGAAGCCTATGTTTCGTGGAGCTGCCACTTGAGCCATGAATGGGTGAAAACTTTTGCAAAGTTCATCCAAGGTTTGATCAAAACCTTTGATGATGAAGGGGCAAAGAAATAAAATATCACATCACCACTTGAGGAGCCTTGTGATAACATTGTCACACTCATGGAGGAGCAGCCACATACATCAATAGTTGGGGAAGCCAACAATTTTGAGGAAGGAACTCTTGCAGACCTACAAGAAGTTCCAAATGCACATCAAGGTATGAAAAGATTTCCACATTCCATTATTACAACAACTTATTTTGATCAATGTGGAGATTTACTTTTGCATGACCAAGGGTCAAATCCCACTGCTATCATAGAGCAACTTGGTTTCACTGCGCTGTGAAACATGAAAACATTCAAGGAAGAAGCAAACCATCACCCTCATAAGCCATTGTTGGATTGTACATCACATTGGAGGTTGGGTTTTGAAGCCTTGAAGGATGATAGTAGACATCTTGCAGTGAGAAACCCTTTCTCCCTTCAAGATGACACTTTCTCAATGAGCTCCTCTCAGCTCAAAGAGGAAATTCTACTTTAAAATCCAAGAACTCATTGGTTTTGGAAGAATATTGATGAGAGGGAGGTCTCAAGGGGAGATCTCATCAGAGGTGCACTTCAACACACCATGGAGTGCAATGATTTCCTTCCTTTCTCTCAAGTGCAGATAGAATATGGGGGACATCTTAGGATGGATAACATCTCTCATGTTTGTGTTGGACATTCCTTGAGCCATACACATCATGATGGGAGGTTTTTTCCTACCACCTATTTGGGTCTTGATAGGGTCTCATTGATCCTTGAGAAGATTTCATTTCAACATCCCATGAAGTGCAGAGACAGTAATTTGATTTGGGAGGATGGTAGCCCTCATGGGATGAGTACCAAGATGAAAAGAAGAGGGAGGCATACACAAGTGATTGAGTGGATTTGGTTGAAGAGAAAGGAAATGGGAGTCTACCTGCAAATTTATGATACCAGGTAGCAGGAGGTTTGGATGCGCTGGTTACTCTTGAAAGAGTTTGGCCATCACTTGGCAAACACTCTTCCTAAGAGTAGGAGGCAAGATACTTGCATCATTGAGTAGCATACAGTATGGATGCATGATGTTGATGTGATACTCATATCATTCATTGTGTCTTCATCACATGAGTTGGATGATGGGAGTATGAGGAGGTAGCAAACTATTTTGTTGCTTTGCTTGTTTTTGGGAGAGAAAGAGAAGATTTTCTCTCACACTTTGTATGATGTTGCAGGAGGAGGAGATGGAATTATCTCCTTGGTATTTGATGATGATTGGGAAGAACTTCCATATTGGGAGGTATTCCATATTTTTTGCAACATTATTAGAGGAGTCTTTGATAAGGAGCATGTCAAAGAACACAACTTTTCATTGACAGGAGCCTATTTGCATGAGCTCATAGCGCTGTCACTTTGGAGCAGAGACTTATGGATGAAGTGTGCCCAGCGGAAGTGTGGTGGATCCATAACCCACAGGTCCCAGGATCACTTCATATTTGTTGCACTTGATGAAAAAATAGGAGGTAATGATGATAGAGACATCTATCACTATGTCATATTCTTCTTAACTTGGGTTTCCAAGCATGAGGAGGATTATCTTCTTGCAGCACATGGTTCATTATTCTTCATAGCATGCCAACACACTATTAAGGAATCATTCATGGATCCATGTACCATCTTACTTCCATCATATGGTGAGAATTTTTTATATACATTCATTTATTTGCACACTCTTACCATTCTTATGCAGTGCATTGCTTCACAAGAGGGCAAGCTTGTCACATTGCTCCATGAGTTTTATTGGGCCAATCTACATGATGGAGGCAGCCATCTATTTTGTGGCCTTGGGAAATTTTTTTTTTATCTCATGTATGTTCATTTGTTTCACTATAACATGTATCATATGAATACATCCATGATTAACCATGTAGAAAGAAACATTTTCCCTTGTACTTTCCTCTAGAAGTAGCTTGTAAAACTACGCTGTACTTGTTTGGGAAGCTGTTGGTACCTTCTTGCACCACATAAAACCCCTATAATTCTCTTCATTTTATTACTGATCATGATTTCATTTTCTAATATATATCAGATTTGTATGAGAAGCATGATTATGAGAGAGGCACATGATTTGGATGTGTCTTTGAGTGGGAAACATTCTCACAATTTCTGCACTACATGTTCTAATGGGAGCACAAGAGGAGATATGGCCACCACAACCACATGTTTGTTCTCTTTTGAGGTGGGCCATGAGACTGATAATAATCCATTGTACAGCCATGGGCAAGTACTTGATCATGTATTTTTTTTACATTCATCCATTTACTATCCATTGGTAGATGTGATGAATCTTGTACATTGTTTGCCATGTAATTTTCTGAAGTTGCGGTGGATGAAACTGTGTTGTGTCCTCTTGAGATGTTGTTTGCACTTTGTAGCATCATGTAAACCCTAAAGAAAACTTATCATTTGGATATTATATGATTACCATGTCCTATTCATCATGGATGATATGTTTTGAGCCAGCTTGTTCTTCATTGTCAAAGGATAACTCTTTGGAGGATTTTCTTCATTTTTCCATTTGAGGGCCATAATTTTGCAGCCCAGGATTAGAATACACTCTATAATTGTCATGAGTGGAGAGAAGGAAAGCATGGGATAAGCTATGATGCCTTCCAAGTTCATATTTTTAGCCCACCTTCATTTCCGGAGCTTGAGGTGGAAGAAGATTTTCAGAAGTTGCCTTGTTGGGAAGTGGCTCATTTTGTTTGGATGATTGCTTGGGGATAGAGGATCCACATGAGGGAGATGTTCCTAGACATATTTCAGACTCCATGCCTTGATTGGAGACCTTTCAGTTCTATTCTTGTAGTTTCTTGAGGACAAGCAACATTTGGCAAGGGAGGACTGTAATGTTCCAATTTTTTTCTTCAATAAATTGGAACATTAATTTTTGTCTTAATTCATTTAGGAGATGAATAATTGGGTAAGGAGGCCCAATGATAATAAAAAAATAAATAAAATCCCTCAAGTCTGAAAAGGGATCAACCATGGAACCAGATTTCACACCCTCATGTGTGAAAGGAGACATTTTCAAAAAGGTTTGACCAAGTCAACCAGCGCAGGGTATGAGGTGGAAAGCACTACATGGGACAGCATAGAGATAGAGGAGGGAAGATTCCTTTATGGAGGAAACCATAATTTATGGGTACCATAGAGAGAGATATTTCAGTTTCTATATATGGAGAAGAGGAGAGCCATTGTTATTCATGCATATGTTTATGATTTCATGTCTATTCATACATTGTGCATTCTTTGCTGTTTAGCAAGAATTGCCGGGAAACTCCTGTTTAGGATTTCCTCACCTTCTTGAGAGGCCTCTTGAATGTTGGTTCTTCATTTTCCACATATCTTGGCTCAAGGCCAAAGCATCCTCCTCCAGGATAGCGTTATTGCTACAACAGCATAATACTATGTTTTAGGGTGTTGCAGTGGAGACTTCACAACACCTCTTCCATTGCTTGTTTTTCAGAGAAAGAGTCTTTCCTTTCTTCGGGAGATCAGTTTGGAAGCATTGGAGCTGATTTTTCTATCTTGGAACTTGGCCATAGTGTTATATTCCACTCACTGTGCAGTACCTCTTAATGACTGCATTATTTTCATGGAGTATCTGCAATGAGGGTTTGCAGATTTTTTGGAGGGTGAGATCTCAAGTGTAAGGATCAGCCTTCCACTTAGGAGATACATTGGATGAGGTCTACTTCAGATTTTTCATCATCTTCAGCCTTCTCTACTTAGTTCCAGATTTGAGTTGCAGCAGCTGCCCGACACCTCCAAAATTTTTTCCATTTTGTATATTTCATCCAATCCTTTAGAGGATTGATGTATTATTGTTTCTAAGGGTTAGCGCTTTTCTCCCCTATTGTATTTGAGCCATATATTTTCATATTCATGTATTGACATCATTTTGCAGCAACATTCTATCATAGACTGCATCCTCATAGTCTGGGTTTATGCAGAAATAGTAGTGTTCTTTCATATTAATGTACATGTATTGTTGAGGTTTGCATTGCCTTTCTTGAGAGGTTGTTTCCTCAAGAAATTGTACTCTTTTACTATTATAACATCATTCTTGGCTATATGTTCATCTTCTTGTCTCGTAGCTCATAAAATAACGTTGTTAATCTATTTTATGTTCATACATTTGTGCAGCCCCATTCTTTGGGCAATTCCTGAGGAAGGAATTTCACATATCTATAGACAGAGTCTGTGAAGGGCTAGGTAGCCTCTAGACCTCACCCTTCCTTGTTAAGGTGACATATCCGGAAAATGCCCCCACATTCTATCTCTCGAATAGACTTGTGATATTCCCAGAATGGGAACATTACACTCTCCAACCCTTTGTTATTCCATCTTCTGTCTATAAATAGAATCTTTTTACCTTACACAGGATATACCCAGCTAGCTGGATCATCAAACCTTGAATTTGACACCTAATCATAATTGGAAACTCTATTTCTGGAACATAAAAAGGCACCTAGTCATTTAAGAGTTACTCTCTTAATGGGACTCTAATAACATTTATTTCCTCCACTTCTCTAATAGTAGGACCATTACATAGATAGAGATGAGATGTTTGAATGGCATTCTCCATGACATAGGACATAAATTTACTCTCCAAGAATTTAGCAACAACTATCCTATTTTCTAGGAAAGGATCAACATTAACTATAATTTTGTCTTCATGATGCTTTATATGAATGGCACACATGACAAGTAATGAAAATCTATTGAGATGGCCTACTATTTGTTTGGATGCCTTCAAGTGGCTTTTCGGTCTTCCATATACCATTTAAATATTTAAAAAAACCTTCACACATACCTTGTTACAAAACAGAGCATCTTTAAGAAGTTTCGTAGAAAATTTTCATAGCAAGCTTATTTATGTCTTTAAACCTTTTCTTCTGCCACCTCTGTTGGTAAAAAGTTATTTTTCAAGTCAAAATAGATAAATACCATCAAACTCCCTCCTTATTTTCTTCATAAAACTAATTTTAAAATACCAAAAGAAATCTTCAGAAATTTTGTAGCGTTTTTCGACCTTCAGGCCTAGAGATCACTACGAAACTGCCTGATAAGGCTAAAATTTCATATTTGTTGGTTTTCTTCAAAAATTCACCTTCTAAGCCAAAATTTATATCACTTGCAAGCTATAAACTTTAGCAAAAAAAAAAATAGCTCAACTCTTCAGTTCTTGGGTGTTTCATCTTAATTAATAATAGGTTGGCGTTCAGGTTCCTCTACCACTTTCATTTTTAGTCCTCTCTTCTTCAGTTCATCTTCAATCATGTCCATTTATTCTTGAAGGTATTTTACTTGATTTTGTAATGATATATTTTCAGCTTGCAAGTAAAGGTTTATCTTCCTGGTATGTTTGACCAAAAGTCTTAAAGGTTGCGTTCTTTTCAGCAATATTTTAGCATCACTCATAGAGTCTGAAACACTTGAAATTTCACTATCCCATTTCTTCATCATCTGATCAAACTCGATCTTTTCAAACCTGTGATTCTCTGCTTCCAACTTTAAATCAATTATTTCTTCTCTTTCTTCTCTTATTTGTTCTGTGAGGAGTTCTGTTTCTTGTTTTTCAACCATCCTCTCCTTTCCCTTTCTCTGCATAGTGACAACCTTTTCTGCTGCTGGGGATAAATCTATGATGTTCTCTTGATCCTTACCTTTACTGACAATTTCTTCTCCTTTTCTTTCCATGGCATTATTTGCAATTTGTGACCTGGCCATTGGTTTCCTTGGCTAAAAAATGAAGCCAACATCCTCTCCTACAAAATCCAACTTCTTGACAGATTTACCTTTCTTCAATCTTCTTCTATCTCCTTTAATGTCTTCTTCTTGTACAATTTGTGATTCTTCAATATCTATTTCCTAGAGGATGTCTTCCAGGTTTCCTTTGGAAATTTCCTGGCTCCTTGTTACCTTCTTGCTGCTTTGTTTTATAATTTTTTGTTTCTTCTTTGCAGGTGCTAGTTGAGTGATTGTAGGTTTTAACCCTGAACAAAAATTATCTACACACGAATCTTATAACAAAAAATAAACAATAGCGAGAGCATAAAACATAAAATAGATAAACATAGAGATTTTCCCCTGGATCCCAAATTGGGACAACTAGCTTGATTTTTTATTATATTCCTTTTAGTGTTACAACACATATATATACATGCTGAAGCATACATAAACCCCAATCCATAAACCCTGGATTAGAACATAACCGTAGTTCCCTTGACCGGATCTACAAAATTACCAGGGGCCGAAAACCATCGTACCCTAAAACCATGTTCAAAACCATGCACAAAACCATGGGCGCGGACTACCCACTGGAAATTAAGGACCAAAAGAATTTCGCCGGGGCGCTGCCCCGAACCTTGACAGGGGGGGCTACCACCCCCCTTGTGACCCCCATGTTGCGCCCAGCACAAAGGGGGTTAGCCCCCCCGCATGTGCTTAGTCATGGAAATAATATAACACATACCCAACATTCTCCCACTTGTTTTTTTCTTTCCACATAGGGCCACAGGAGAGCGTAGTCATTGGCCCAATTTTTCAACACCCATTGTTTCTCTACACCAAGAGAACTTCTGAGTGCTCACAGACTTCGTCAATGCATCTGCAACATTCTTTAAAGTGTCCACCTTTAATAGCAACACCCTTTTAGCCTCAACCATATCTCTAACAAAGTGATATTGAACATCAATGTGCTTTGTCTTTGAATGATAAGCAGGGTTCTTAGCCAAGAAAATTGCACTTTGGCTATCACAGTCTATCCTTATAGCTTGTTGTACGAACCCCATACTTGAACACAATCTCTGCAACCAAATTGCTTCCTTGCTTGCATGAGTGGCTGCTATGTATTCTACCTTTGTAGTTGAAAGAGTCACTACAGACTATCTTTTACTCATCCAAATGACTTCGCCTCCAAATAGGCTAAACACATACCCACTTGTAGATCTTCTTTGGTCCAGATCTCCAGCCCAGTCTACATAAAAAAAAACACGAATGTCCAACATTCTTTCCAATCCTAGTCTTCCTTGGTAGCATAAGCCATAATCACTAGTGCCATGTAAATATCTGAAAACCAGCTCCACTGCTGTCCAATGCTCCTTTCCTGGGTTTGACATAAACCTGCTCAATACTCCCACTAAATGTGCAATGTCTGGTTTAGTACAGACCATTGCATACATCATGCTACCCACTGCACTTGCATATGGAACACAAGACATATACTCCTCTTCTTCTTGTGTCTTGGGACACTATTCAGTAGACAGGTTTACACCTACGGGAATAGGAACATTCACTGGTTTACTATCCTGCATATTGAACCTCTGCAATATAGTTTCAACATACTTCCTATGGTTTAACCAGAGTGTCCTCTTTGCCCGATTTCTCTTAATTTCCATGCCCAAAATATAGTTTGCAGCACCAAGATCCTTCATGTCGAATTTGGAGAACAATTGGGTCTTGAAATCTTGGATAATTTATTTTTCATTTCCAATCAACAACATATCATCCACATACAAGACCAAATAAATAACACGGTCACCAATTAATTTAAAATAAACCCAGTGATACTCCGTGCTTCTGGTGAAGCCAAGTCCCCGTATATAGGTATCAAATTTCTGATACCACATCCTTGGTGACTGTTTTAACCCATACAGAGACTTCTTTAACCTGCATACTAGTTCTTTCTTACGCTTCACCATAAATCCTTTAGGTTGCTTCATGTAGATCTCCTCTTCTAGATCCCTGTGAAGAAATGTTGTCTTCACATCCATCTATTCTATCTCAAAACCAAATGCAGTATCAATAGATAAAATTAATCTAATAGAAGTAATTTTGGCAACAGGAGAAAAAATATCACCAAAATAAATTCCCGGCACCTAGGCATAACCTTTTTCTACCAACCAAGATTTTTATTTATCCACCTTGCCTTCTACATTCATCTTCTTCTTAAACACCCATTTTCTCCTGATGGGCTTCCTTCCAGCCGACAACTCCACTAGATCCCATGCCTCATTTTTGTGCAAGGATGCCATTTCATCAACCATGGCCTCCTTCCATAGTTTTCCATCCTCAGAATCTACTACCTCCCTGACAGTTCTGGGATCATCATCAATTATAGTTAAGGCAAAACCTGAATAGAAAGCAGATTGACTATACCTTTATGTTTTCCTTCTTTCCTGAACTGATCTTCTCAAAGCTGGAGTTTGTGGCTCCTCCCCTTCTGATTCTTCTTTTGTTGTAGAGTCTGATTCATCCTCCTTTAGCTCAAAATCTATATTCTTAAGTTCCTTTGGTAGGACTTCATGTTTAACAACATATTTCACTTCTCTAAACACCACATCTCGGTTGTACACAACCTTCCTTGTTTTTGGGTTCCAAATCTTGTAACCCTTTAAACCATCCTTATACCCAATAAAGATGCACCTTTCAGGTTTATTATCCAACTTGGTCCTTTTCTCCTTTGGAACATGTACATATGCATCACATCCAAATACCCTTAGATGTGAAAGAGAGGGTTTCTTACCATTCCATACCTCATGTGGAGTCTTATCCTCCAACGATGATGAAGGTGATCTGTTAGCTAAGTAACATGCAGTCTCCACTACCTCTGCCCAGAATTCTTGTCCTAACCCAGTACCACTGAGCATGCTTCTTACCTTTTCCATCAGTGTTCTGTTCATTCTTTCTGCAACTCCATTTTGT
Organism: Pinus albicaulis; assembly: GCA_034641835.2. Lineage (NCBI taxonomy): Eukaryota > Viridiplantae > Streptophyta > Pinopsida > Pinales > Pinaceae > Pinus > Pinus albicaulis. Next base: position 968,229,020 of record CM076578.1, read on the forward strand.
TGAGGTGTGTATGGATTAGTCTTCTATCGTGCTATACCACACTTCTTACAGAAATCTTCAAATTCCTTCTTACAGAACTCCCCACCATTATCTGTCCTCAGTCACTTTATCTTCTTCTCTGTCTGGTTTTCCACCAGAGCCTTAAATTCTTTAAATTTGTCAAAGACTTCAGATTTCTTCCTCAAGAAATATATCCATGTATTTCTTGAGAAGTCATATATGAATGAAACATAGTACACAGACTTTCCCAATGATGGAACTGACATAGGTCCAAACACATCACTATCCACAAGCTCTAATATCTTGTTCGCCCTCTTATCACCAGAAGGAAAACTCACCTGATTCTGCTTCCCATATACACAATGGTCACATAAATGAAATCTAGAGAGAAATTATACATACCTTCTACCATACCATTTCTATGTAGTATCTGAAGGCCCTTCTCTCCAATATGTCCAAGCCTTTGATTCCATAGCATGGTCTTTTCTCCAGAGACAGCTATGCTTTCTGCTCCACTTTCAGGAACCACAGAACTGTTACATCCACCAATAATAATGCTACCTTGTATCTTGTATAGAGTTCCAGTCTGAACTCCTCGCATTAATACCAGTGCTCCTCAAACCATCTTGCATGCATATTTCTTGAACACTGTTTTAACACCGACATCATCCATCTTGCTTACATAATTCAAATTTCTGGCCAATGCAAGAATATGCAGAACACCAGGAAGTGTTTTAATCCTTCCACCTTGTAGCTTCAACTTGACCTTTCCACATTCGATGATTCTAGCCTTCCTATCATCCCCTAGGAAGACATCGCCACCATCATATTTCTCATACCGCAGAACCACTCCCTATGGGGAGTGAAGCGAAAGGATGCACCTAAGTCAATCAACCATGACTCATGATCTACATGTGTATTTGAACAAGTAGCCAAATACACATCTCCAACTTAATCCGAGGTGGTTTTTGCCTCTACAGAAGGAGCATCGTCAAATCCCTTTCCATTTTCAGGAGCTTTAGATCTGAAGTCCTTTTTGTAGTGCCCTTCCTTTCCGCATTTCCAGCACACCTTTACAAAATTTCCAGGAGATTTAGATCTCCCTCAAGATTTAGATCTCCCACTCGAAACCTTATTCTTGTTTCTGTTTTGGGACCGACCTCGTACAGATAAGGCATCTCCATTCTAGCCCTCCATATTTCTCTATCTCATTTCCTCCGACAGCAAGGCTGAGACAATGTCATCAAAATTCAAGGTAGTTGTATTGCTACCTATTGCAATAACCAGACTGTCCCACGAATCTGGTAGAGAACACAAAAAAATGATGCACTTATCTTCATATAAGATTTTAATATCAACAAATGACAGGTAACTTACCACACTATTGAAGGCATTCATATGCTCTATCACCAAGTCTCCATCCTTCATCCTCAGGTTATACAGATTTTTCCGCAGGAACAATTTATTCACCAGAGACTTAGATTCGTACAAATTCCCTAGCTTGTCCCACAAGGTCTTCACTGTAGCTTCCCAAAATACATTTAACGATACTGATTCTGAGACACACAACCGTATTGTGCTCTTAGCCTTCCGATATAGTTTCTTCCAGTCTTCATCAGACATTGCTGTTGGTTTAGTACCGAGATCTACCACGATCCACTAATCTTTATCCACTAGCAGATCCTCTATTTTTAGCTTCCACAACTCAAAACTCTGACCATTAAATTTCTCGATCTCTATCTTCCCACCACTCGCCATCTTCTTTCACCGCAAGAATCGATCCCGCAAATCTCCCACTGAACAGGGTCTACCTTAGGCTCGAGCAAAAAAAAAACCCTCAGCAGCAAAGGCATCCATTTGAAGCCGAAATAGCTCTGATACCAAATATAGGTTTTAACCCTGAATATAGATTATCTACACACGAATCTTATAACAGAAAATAAACAATAGCGAGAGCATAAAACATAAAACAGATAAACACAGAGATTTTCTCCTGGATCCCAAATCGGGACAACCAGCTTGATTTTTCATTATATTCCTTTTAGTGTTACAAACCATATATATACATGCGGAAGCATACATAAACCCCAATCCATAAACCCTGGATTAGAACATAACCGTAGTTCCCTTGACTGGATCTAAAAAAATACCAGGGGCCGAAAACCATCGTACCCAGAAACCATGTGCAAAACCATGCACAAAACCATGGGCGCGGACTACCCATCGGAAATTAACGACCAAAAAATTTTCGCCGGGGTGCTGCCCCGGACCCCAACATGGGGGGCTACCGCCCCCCCTGTGACCCCCACGTTGCGCCCAGCACAGAGGGGGGGCTATCACCCCCCCCCCACGTGTGCTTAGTCATGGAAAGAATATAACACATACCCAACAGTGATATCAGTCTCTTACAGATATTCTACTTCAATGTCCATTGGTTCTACAGTAAACTGTCTTCCTTCTTCATCAATATCTTCTACTACAATTGAATATGGAGTAGTTTTAGGTTTTGAAACATTATTTGGAGTCATTGAATCTACTTCATACCCATTCATAAAAACAAAATAGTTCCAATCTCTATTTAACCTTTTCAATTCCTCCAGCACTAACATTTTTACCAGACCATAATGAAATACTGATGTTCCATTACCTTCTGTCTTGACTTGAAATTTATCTGAAATATTTCCCAAAATTCTATATAAAAATAAGGGTAGTTCAAGTGGTTTCTTATCTAAAAAATGTAGAAGGACTCTAAAATGATAAGAATAAACCATGTGGAATCTCCCTTTGCAGGTGAAGCATTTTTGTACCACCAATAGTAGCTTTGCATAATTATCTTTCATATACCACTGGATATGCCATTGGTCATGGCATCTCCTATGTACTCCTACTTGAGAAACTCTTCACAGCCGTGTATTCTGAATTTTGTGCCTTTGAACCATTCTTCACCAACTCTGGGAATTTCTGTAGCTTGGGAGATGATATCTAGTGACATTATGAGATTCAAAACTCCAACTTTTGATGTTTTCCATGTAAAATTTGTTGCAAAGTCTTTGGATACTTGGACATGGAAACCATGAAATTTTTGGTAGAATTGTAGGTAGCCTACCTTCCTAAAAGCCTCCATAGCAATGGGATCTTCATTCAAAAACTTCAAATCCATAGGCTCATACCTTATGCAATAACCACCCTTATTTGTTTTCCTCTTCGATGACATTGATGCTTTATACTTCTTACTTCCTCGCTTGTTGGCGACACCTGCAGAATAAAATTTGAACAACAACCTGCTTTGCATGGTGAAACAGCTCTCGAACAGTGACAGTGAGATACTTCTCATGAAGGAATTGGATGAAGTATGACAAAGAGAAGCTTGGGGGTAAGGTTTTAAAGTTAATTTGACAATTCGAGGTTTAAATATAACACACATGACCATAAAAGATAATGATGACAATAGATATGGCTTTGCATGTTTGGGAATTGTAATAACTAACTTGAATGACCTCACCCCTTTTTTTATCTTATTGAAGTTTGACACCTCACACCACTCTAACACTATCTTCAGGAAAAAACCCTTTCTCATAACGAAAATCATTTAATTTCTAACATATTCGCTACTAAAATATCAGGTAGTTTCGTAGCGAAATTTGTTGTTTTGCCATATAATTCGCTATGAAACTATGTAAAACTAACAAGTGGAATATTTTATGATTTTAAATCCTAGGAATGACAACTATATGATATGAGGTAGATTTGACTGATATGACATGGTTTGAGGTGGGTTTTAGACTTAGGGTAGACATCACCAAATGCATTTTTTTTAAAAATTTCATGAAAATGACTTATGAGTCAGCATGAACCTAGGTGAATGACATGTAGAACCCTATCAATGAAAGAGTTTAAACTAATGAGTGATAAAACAAAGGAAGTGACCAAAATACATGGATGGGGGACCATAGGAATGGGAGGACTATCCCCTTACATCAAAAGAGCAGGAGGATTACCCTCGAGGACAACGAGAACAGGAGTCAGAGAATCACCCTCCTTAGCCGTGGCAATGGTAGGATCTCCCTCTGATCTCGGGGAATCTATGGAAACAAAGAGAAATTAAGTGTTTTGAGATCCACTCTCTACGGAAAAGACCTGATGGATCGTAGGTGGAATGAGGTTGACCTTTTCCTCAACCGATCACTGGTCGAGAATGGACTCATGAGACTAAATTCGGAGAGAGCGGAACTAACTGGAGATGAATCTCGATCAATCACTTGATCATCTACCTGAGGAATTGAAGAAATCTTCCGGTAACCAATAGGAAGATGAGACTCAGAAGCTGAAATGGTATCCAAAACCTTAGAGGCTTCATCCAGAGTAGGAAAGAGGTGAATGGGATGAATCCCTTCACATAACTGGCATGGAAACCTGATATTACCCTATTTCTTATGAGTCTTATGATTTCTAGCTGAAGTTTCATCACCAGCATGATCACCGGAGGCTGACGACAAAGGCTAATCCGGGCCAACATACCATACTTCCAGCACCTTGGGAATACCAGGGTAGTCTCTAAAAAGATGATCACCCTTGCATAAATTGCAAGGGAATTTGAATCTGTGGGATGGTTTTGGAGAGTTAAATCCCCTCTACAGACAGAGGTGATCCCTACTAGCCCAGATCAGGTCTAGCAACAATTGAGTCACGCTAAGACGCAAGTTCCTAATTGAAAAAAACCAAGATGTGACAAGAGGCCTACCTTCAGTCCTACGTTGTTGTCATTTGCGAAGAGGATGGCACTTCCGTCCCTCGCTTTGGTAGATCAAAATTCTCCCACTAGGCACGTTATAACACCTGCACGTACACGAAGTAACAATAAACACACAAGCATAAAACCTAATACATGCAACTGTGTATCATTCAGAGAAGATACAACTCATAAAATAAAACATGAACATCTGAGTGGAACCATAATTGAAGTCATTTATTAGTAATCAGAAAAAATAAAGATACAACCTGAGCTCTGATGTTGGATCTTCCTTCGGCGTGTCAACAGCGGAGTACATCTCAATAAAACTCGTCGGGAATGGGACAAGTCTCTCTCTCTTCGGTTGTCTGACGATAATCTCCTTAGTACTGATTCAGATCTATTCAGGCTAGCTTGAAAATTGAAAATGACAATCATATATAGATGGTGGAAGGGGATTTGGGATCCCTACAATGGTGGGATTGGCCCTATCCTCAAGGAATCTTCCATGATAGGTGGAAAACCACTTCCCCTACATGGAGATTCGGAGCCAAACCTCCCAAATCATTTTAGAGACTCGTTCAGGAGTTGGTTGGAATCAAACTTCCACCATTTATTTTTTTAAAAAAATTCTTATTAAGCCCGTCACGAGTGATACACTAGGACAGAGCACCAATTGGTGCGCCATCTTTGGTGGATTTCCCGCATTGGCGCGAGGCTGAACTCGCTGGTCGCGCCAAGGCCAAAAGGTCTATTTTAGGGCTTTTCACAGGAAACTGTCTTCAGAGGAATGATTGTACTTTTCAAGGGGGGTGCCATGAAAGTGGTTTCAGGCATGTCACTGCTCGCAGGTCATAGAATAGGCCCTCCAATGTGCGGGACGGGGGATTACAGGGATGGTGACAAATTACTGTGTAACAAATGGAGTGAAAGGTTCCACAGTATCAGCTGCATTAGTAGAAATGGCCACCGATTTTCCCTTTTGTTTATTTTCCTTCTTATTCTTCAAATTCTTCTTCCTCTTAGTTACATGGTTACTAGAATCTAGACTTTCGCCAGGTGAAGAAGAAGAATGAGGTCAAGAAATGGGTGAAGAAGGCAACAGTTCAACCTTAAGATCGGCATGAGTTTGACATGGTTCAGGCAGAGGAGATCTCGATTAAGAGACAATCAATGTATTCGAAACCAAAGGGGTCGAAAATAACTAAACCAGTAGACTAATGGTTAATCCAGGGAGGGACAACATTGCCATATAGGGAGCTCCAAAATTTCCAAAAGAAGGAAAAAGACTAGTATTCCCATCCGAGGGGCTTCCTTGGTTGGTAAACTTAGGAACTGCTGCCATCAATCTCACCCTCAGATCAACTAAGGAGATGAGCACAGGTAAAATTTTATCGTGGCCAATTGATTTTTACAACAATGAAGTGACACTCTACCTTTTCATGTCTTAAGATTTGAGAAAATTACAAAAGGTTACTCTAGTCACTTTCAATTTGAGCGAGCTCGAAAGGACAAGTGCTCGATGATATTTTCAAATTTAAAGAGTCGTGAAAAGATCAAAATGACTACTCAGGATCTCTAGGAAAAAGGGTGTACCAAGCCTCCCGTGAACTACAATATACACCTTGGCAAATAAATTTACCAAGGACTTAACGTACGTTTAGGCAGTCTCCCTGAATGATGTGTTCAGTGTATCATGGTTACAGGGCGGAAAACTTGGCTTCTTATGGATAAAGTATTACAACCTAAAAGGGTCTCCCTTTATATACGTGATGATATGGGGAGCACAAGTCCATACTAACGATGTCTAATGCAAGATTGGAAGCGACAAATGCTAGGTTTAATTACCTTCATGTGAGTGTTAAGTTTCAATGCTTCCTTAGATTGATTAAGTTTATTTTATGGTTTATCTTGAAATTAGGTTTCATTTTCAAGGCCCTACCGAATGTTACCTCAAATCTCTAATGTGCAACTATATGAGAGAAAGAATACCATTTTCATTTCGATTAAAAAATAAGTAATTCAAGGATAGAGGTTCACAACAAAGTAGCAGTCAATAAAATGCAAGAATGACACTTCCCCCTATTCTACTAACACAACCAAAGAAGAAAATGAAAAAATTTCTTTGTCTTCCACTTTCCAATGAAAACAGGAACCTAATAATGCAAAATAGCACTTTTCATTTCCAAATGAGAAGGAAGAATGCAAATTTTTTGTTATTTTATATAACTGACAAGAAACAATGCAATATTACACTGAGAAAACAAATACTAGCTTCGAATAGCTTTGGATGAGATCGTAAAAAACATGATGAGACCAAATCCAAGAAAACTTAAACACACGCTCAAAACTAGCCATGCATTCCCTTATGCAAAATAAAGGGATTTTTAGTTCACTCAATGAGCAAGGTAATCTATGCTCGGGGCAATGGAGGGAGAATCAAACAGACACAATGAAAGCTTGACACCCCTACTTCACGTACAATCAACTGAAAAGGCCAAGAAACCACACGAATTTTAAAATTGAATGACCAAACTAAGTCATAAATAGATCAGACACCCAACAAACATGAGACCAGTCGAATGGTTTGGAACACCTAGAAATCCTAGGATGGATAAGCCACGTCGTTCGAATGAGAGATGACACAAACTGGAATGAATGAGACATCCAAGTTAGGAAACAAGATCTAGATGGATAAATTCAAGTAGAAAAACCAACCCAAAGGATAAGACACACTATAAACTCAGTAGAAAAGGCCCAAAATCTAATCTTATAGGAATCAGTGTAGCTCTTCAGCAGCATTCGGTGCCAAGAAGGAAAAATCGTACATACATTAATGAAAACTCACGGTAATGGGCGCTATTGTAAATCCTAGAGACAACCTTGAGTTGCAAAATACCAGTGCTTAGGACATATTAATATTAGAGGTTAGATGTAGAAAATTTTAAGGATGCTTGTAACAGAATATGGATAAAGATGAATATGGATAAAGAGAATAATGATTGTGGAGAATCATGTGAATTACCCTATACTGTGAGAGGGCTTTGGAGGTTGTATGGCTTGGTGGCTTTTCAAATGGTCCAACAATGAAACAATGAGCAGAGTATTTCAAAATATGTAAAGGTGCTAAGAAGGAACGGAGGAGGAACTCACAAGAGACAGGCTTAAAGGTCTTAAGAATCTGTCTCCCTTGAACTCAGAGGTAGCGGATGTAAGTGGAATGTGACCAACGATAGAGATTCGTGGAGCATGAATTAAGGGGTAACAACAATTTTAACACATGAGCATTATTCATACACAAATTCATGAATAAAAATTCATACCACCGGCAGCTACATTACACAAATCATCAAAGCAACAAAATATTGAAATATGATTATACGTAAACAGGATATTACTGATAAACAAGAGAATACAAATAAATACTACTCATTGCTCTATCTGGAATCCAAATAAACGTCGATGTATATCATATTATGTTAAAAACAACTTTCCCAAATATGTGTCTCAGAGCATAAAGAGCCCAGTCATACAGAACTATGGCAAAAATTATCCAAAATTCAGAACCCTTCTTTCATGTCTGAAATCTCTACATATAGAGTTCCTCTTGAGGGTTTACGATCGAATAAAATTTCATGATCCACCCACACATGTGATAATTAAAATATCATAACCAAATCACAAATCATGGATCGAGAAATCACTCCCATAATCATAGAATCATTACAGAATCAGGTGAAATCGAGATTTCAATAGAAAAACATCATAATCAAATAGTAAAAGAAACAACATAGTTGGCCAAAGAGGCCAAATCTTGGAACCTTCAAAATGGGGCGACGAAGAGTAGGCATGGATAGGTGGGCAGTCTAGCTTCCATCACATGATTCCACCTGCTCTCAAAAGCCTCCACTCCCTTATTCTCATGATTTCCACTAACCGTTACAGAACGGCCAGTCGTGTTGCACATGCATTTGACTTACAAAACAGGAGACAGTTTTTGAAGGGGGCCTATCCAGTTTATGGTATTGGATGGGCGGGGTACAAAATCACTGTAGTCTAACACATAGCACCGGAGGTAGTTTCCAAAACTGGCCATTTCGGACCCCCGCCTCCCGACGTTGACCTTTGGAAGGTGAGGGGGGCGGGGGCTAAAATAGATCATGAGTCGTCGGATGTGAGATAGGGAGTAGAGATGAGGGGAAGATGGCGGAGGTTTAACGGTGATAGGATGTGTCGATAATGGATGGAAATGGTGGAATAAATGGTGGAGAAAACCCTTTTTCCTTTATAATGTCAAAGCTAAAGGTGGAGACTACAACATTAACACACAATGGAATGGTTAACACTGAAAAGACTAGGATAAAGACTGTGGAAGGGCTTTGACGATGTGGCAAGGAGGTGGGGCTCATTATTATATCGCATACCACAATCGGGGATTTTTGTTATGAGAAATAGCGGTAAAGGTTATGATGTGCGATGTGTGATGTGCGATGAGAGGAAGCTGACGGGGCATGATGGAGGTGAGGCCACTCCCAAATCACAATCAGGGGCTTTTTTTATGAGAGAGGACGGTAAGGGTTAAGACTTGCGAAGTGCGAAGTGCGATAAGTGGAAGGTGACATGGCATGATGGATGTGGGGCCGCCCGCACATCGCAATCGAGGAATTTTTTTATGAGAAACTAAGGGTAAAGGTTGCGAATTGCGATTTGCGATATCGCAAATCAGAAAGTCAAAGATTATCACAGGTCAACTCATATCGCAAATCGCAATCGAGGCCAAGAGTGGTTCATCACAAATCATAATCGGGAGTCTAGGATCAGGACAGGTAACAAAAATGAAACAATTGGAAGTGCTATGTGTGATGAGAGGAGAGGGATGTAGTGGAGAGGGTAGATCCCATTTACATCGCAATTTGGGAAATGGTGTCGATGTAGTTAACAAAAGTGTAAATTCAATGCAGTTGGCAATGCGAAAAGGTAGGTGATAACTTTTCTTTCCTCTTTTGACTGTGGGGTGCCGGCCTGACCTATGCTTAAATTACTCGACCCTCACTTTAACCGTTCATGCCTCATCCATATGATTTTCTTATAGGGACCACTTATCCACCTTGTGTGTAGTCACAGGCCAACATTGGCTCCATGTGGGGACAACATGTTGTTCTATGTGTGTTGAGAAGCCTCAGACGTGAATTCATGTGCTTTATTGGGCGCATGAAGTTGCAAATGGATACTGTAAATCTGAACTGAAACTAAAACTGAGTTGTGCACTGAAAACTATCAAAACTAAAATCACTATTGCACCTTGAAAATATTGAATGTTGAAATCTTAACCATGATGAATTTGAAATCTGAAACACACTTGAACTAAAAACTACAAAGCAATCTGAAACTAAAGCTGGAAAGATGCTCATAGCACTGAGCTTATTTGCACATACCTACCATAATATGTTAGAATTACTACTATTCTAAATTATAGAATAATTACAGTGTAACCAGGTAAGAAACTGCTCTAATAACTTTTTTCTTTCACTATTTTTCACCAAACTCAGGAACAAACCCATTAATGGTATTTGATAGAAATTCCCAGCCTGATCCTCATTGCAATGAGCTTGGTAAAACTGAACAACAACAGAAATGTTGAAAAGGTACGATGGCTTTGTGGTGAAAAATTTCTCAATATAGATAACCATTGGATCAATATACACTTGACCTATTTCTAAATATGCTGACCCAATTGATCCAACCTCATAACTTGGTACTGCACATGTTTTTTCAATTTCTTCAAACAAATCACAACATATTTTCATTTTATCTGATGAATTTTTTGTCGATACTTCTACTGAACCAGACAATAGTGGAGACTGTCTGATCATATCCAAATCGTAGCATCTTCTGAAATTATTACATGTACATGAAAACTGAATTTGGAAACTCCAACCATCCAATGTATCAGCTATTGGGTCATGAATTTCTTTAGATGACTGTAGCATTGGTTCCGCTCACATCTCATGATTTCTCCTGTGATTATCAACCAAAATGTGGCGAATATTCCCTTTCAAAATATGAGATAAATTAAAGCATAAAGGTAAAGAATCAAACTGGATCAATTCTTCCTATGTTTTAAATTTTTCCTCTTTGTTCAGCAGGTTCACTTTCACATCAACTACAATATTTTTCATTTCTTCAAGGGTTGCAGTGTATCTTTCTCTTACTTGGAATGTCATCTCTGGATTACATGCATCTGAGTAGTGCAAGAGAGCTACTCCTAGGGGTGGCCTTATATCAACAAGCATTGAATGATACACCTTATTGAACCTGGCTAAAAAAAAATGTACTGCTTCCCCTAACTGTCTTTCTAAATGTTCATACTCTTCTATGATAAGAAATAAATTTCCCAGGATTACCCATCGACCTAGGAAAACTTGCATGAATTGATGATAATTTATCATTCTAGTAGCTAGAATATTCTCAAACTAATTTTTAACTTTACCTTTCCATGGTAGGACAAACATCCTGATACATACATCATCTTCTTTCTTTACCGATGACTGTAATACACTGAATAAAGGATCATGGTAAAAATGCAACATAATATCTTCTACAATATTTGTAACGAGAAAAGAAAACTCGTTCCAAAATTCTTCTTTGCGTGTGTTGAAACTGATTCTCTTCAAATAGCAAGGGAAAAAATTGTTTTTCCTCACTATCCACGGTAGTCAAGTGATGTGAGTGTTCTCTATCATTCTCTTTGTCACAAAGAAGCTTGCAAGGGAGCTGCAAACTTTCGTTAATTTTAGGTGCAGGAACATGATTTGTAACAATATTTTTTACTACTGAAAGAGAATTTGAGAGGTGGTCTTCATCATGCAAATCTAATTGGTCTTTAATCTCTGAAGGAAACGTTGCTTCCTGAAGATGTTCTTGTGGATATAGAAAACTAAGCTCTGTTGCCTCTGTTTCTGGATCACTAGATTGTTGTTGATTTTTAGTGTTTTCCTGTGGGAAACACTCCAGCTCTTCCCCTTCTTCATGTAGGGTAATATCACCTCCGTAATCTCACCTCCCTCTTCTTCAGAATAGGCTAGGAACTAGTTTTCTACACGCAGTCCAAAAACCACCTTGGGTTGTTATTCTTGGAGATTGAGGCTGTCAGGCAGATGGCTTACACCATGGGGCTACATAAATTGGGACACTTGATCTTTGTATGAAGGTTGCTTCAGGAGCTCGATCAGGGGAACCGAGATCTTGACCTTCTCTAAATATTTCTGGAGATTAAAAGGTGTGCGCCCTTTCTCTGTAATGGATTCTTTGAACTATTCTTTATGAGGGTCGGGTGGTTTCAAGGGTATAGATGAGGGCTTCTTAACTTTGGGAGGATTAACCTCTTGATTTTTGGAAGTGCATTCAGTGGCCTTATAAGGGGCTGAATCTTCTAATGGCTTCTTCCCTTTACTAGCAGGACCAGGAGGGGTTTGTTGTCTTGATATCGACTCTTCATTTTATTCTCACACTCAGGTTCTCTTCATAGAGGACCTGAGGTCATATTCCTTGTGGAGTTAAGCTTGCAATAAATCCACAAACTTTCTGCAATAACTGTCAATATCTTGATCCGTTGGAGGGAGTTTCTTCTCTTCTTGCTCCCCTTACAGGATGAGTTCACCCTCCTCATCATCAAAGTAAGCGGGGAATTGATTCTCTTGAGTTTCTATGACTTCCTCAACATGTCCCTCCACTTCTCCTTCCAAGTATAGAGGAGGTTGAATTTGGTCTTTATTTTCAAGATTAATCAACTTATTGGAAGGGTTATTGATTAGCTTATTCATTTCTTCAATTCTATACTCTTGTGGTTCCCTCTCTTGATCTGAAGTAGAAGCCTCTTCCCTGTTCCTTCTTTGAGCTCCATGTTCTATCTTCCCCTTGAATTTACCCATAGAAGAAATTTTTGCTTCTACCTCCAACGCATCAGTCTAGATCTGATCCAGAGATGTGGATTTTATTTCTCTTAGGGTGAACCCAAACTCTGGTTCGAAAGCTCCTATGAATACCACCTTAGCATCTACTTGGGGAGGATTTATTTCAGCAAGAATATTATTATAGATCTTATTGAACCTCTTTATGAATTCAGTTACATCCTCATTGTGTCTCTTTTTTAGAGCATTGAACTCAGTGAGAACGTATCCATGGTCCCTCTTTTCTCCCCATTTTAATGTGAAGAAAAATTCCATTTCTTCCCAAGTGTGGACTGTGTTTTTGTTGGACATTGGGTTCAACACTCCCCGTGTGTTTCACGACATAGACTAACCGCCTCTCATGGATCCTAACTCTGGTGATTGTAGTGGAGACTAATGCCTGTAGATTTTGTTCTAACGACAATCATGATTCCAACAAGCGGTATCAGAGCAACAGGTCTCGAGTTTGAAATTCACCCAACTCACATTGGGGGGAGATTGTTGGACATTAGGTTCAACGCTTCCCGTGAGTTTCACAACATGGACTAAGCGCCTCTCGTGGATCCTAACTCTAGCGATTGTAGTGGAGACTAAATCCTACGGGTTTTGGTCTAACGACAATCATGATTCCAACAGTTTTTGGCTAGAGACTTGAACCACTTCCAAGCTTCCCCATCCAAGGATCAGAAGAAAAGCCTTAACACCACATCTAAGTGCTCTACATTCACATTCTCAGCAAAGGTGTAGAAATTTTCAATGTGTCTCTGAGCTAGAGTATTATCCTCCCATGTAAACCGTGGAAACCACTCTAGATATTCTTGGCGCATATCATTTAGAGGTTGAGGGAGGGACAACGGGGCATACTTTTTCAAAAGGAAACATGGCACAACCATCAAATTTAGAGGTGGGAAAATTTGGTGGATCAAAATCTGGTGTGAGGCCTAATGAAATCCAGGATTACTTCTGATTAGGACTATTTTATAGTGGATTATCCAAGGTGAGGAATACACAACTCCCTACCCTTCTTACTCACCTGTCTAAAGAGTGGAATTTATGTCATCTCACAGGGAAAATATTTCTTCATTCATTCCCCGGCAACGACACCAAAAAGATTTTGTAACTCATAGAGACAACCTTGGGTTGCAAAAGACTAGTTCCTAGGACATCTTAAGGTCAGAGGTTAGATGTACACAATTTTAAGGGTTCCTCTAAAATAATATGGATAAAGAGAATAATGATGAACATGGATAAAGAGAATAATGATTGTGGTATTTCAAGAATGATGAAGACTTTGGAGTTTGATTCGTGTGAATTACCCTATACTACAAGAGGGCTCAGGAGGCTATATGGCGCGGTGGATTTTCAAATGGGCCAAGTATGAAACAATGAGAAGAGGATTTAAAAATATGTAGAGGTGTTGATAAGGAACAAAGGAGGAACTCATGGGAGACATGCTTAAAGGTCTTAGGAATCTGTCTCCCTTGATATCAGACAAAGTGAATGTAAGTGGAATGGAACCAACAATAGAGATTTGTGGAGCACAAAATAAGGGGGCAGAATAAGTTTAACACATGAGCATTATTCATACATGAATTAATGAATAAAAATTCATACCACTGGCAGCTACATCACAGGAATCATCAAAGCAATAGAATATTGAAATATGATTATACATAAATAGGAGATTACTGATAAACAGGAGAATACAGATACATACTACTCATTTCTCCATGTGGAATCCAAATAGACAGTGTTATATATCATATTATGTTAAAAAAATCTCTCCCAAATATGTGTCTCAGAGCATAAAGAGCACATTCATAGAGAACTACAACAAAAATTCTCCAAAATTCAGAACCCTTCTTTCATCTCTGAACTCTCTACATATAGAGTACCTCTTGAGGGTTTACGATTAAATAAAATTTCATGATCCACCCACACATGTGAGAGTAAAAATATCATAAAAAAATCATAAAGCATGGAACGAGAAATCACTTCCATAATCATAGAATCAAAACAGAATCAGGTGAAATTGATATTTCAACAGCAAAACATCATAATCAAACAGTAAAAGAAACAACATAGTTGGCCATGGAGGCCAAATCCTAGAATATTGAAAATGGGGTGGTGATGAATATTCATGGACAAGTGGGCAGTCTAGCTTCCATTACATGATTCCACATGTCATCGAAAGCCTCCACTCCCTTATTCTCACGATTTCCACTAACCATTATGGAACGACTAGTCGTGTTGTGTGTGTGTTTGACTTGCAAAACCGGAGATGGTTTTTGGAGGGGGACCTATCTGGTTTGTGGTATTGGATGGGGGGGGTGCGAAATCACTGCAGGTTGACACATAAAACCAGAGGCATTTTCCAAAACCAACCATTTCGGACCCCCCCCCCCCCCCTCCCCCGGCGTTAACCTTCAAAAGGTGAGGGGGGGAGAAAATAGATCATAAGCCGTCAGATGTGTGGTAGGGAGCAGAGATGAGGGGAATATGGTGGAGGTTTAGAAATGATAGGACATGTGGATAATGGATGGAAATGGCAAAATAAATGGTGGAGATAACCCCTTTTCCTTTATGATGGGAGAGCTAAAAGTGGGGCTTGTGACATTATCACACAACATAATGGTTAACACTGAAAAGAGAGGGACAAAGGTCATGGAAGGGCTTTGACTACATGGTAAGGAGGTGGGGCCCATTATTATATCACATATCACAATCAAGGGATTTTTTTATGAGAAATGGGGACCAAGGTTATGATGTGTGATCTGCGATGAGAGGAAGGTGATGTGGCATGACAGAGGTGGGGCCACCCCGAAATCGCAATCAGGGGATTTTTTTTATGAGAAATGAGGGTAAGGGTTAAGAGTTCTGAAGTGTGAAGTGTGATGAGCGGAAGGTGACGTGGCATGATGGAGGTGGCATCGCTCGCACATCACAATCAAGGGCTTTTTGTTATGAGAAACGGGGGTTAAAAGTTTCGATTTATGATTTTCGATATCGCAAAGTCAAATATTATTGGAGGTCAACCCATATCACAAATCTCAATCGAGGCTAGGAGTGGTTTATCACAAATCACAATTGGGAGTCGGAGATTGATCTGAAATGATTGTATTAGTTTTGTTGTGCTAAGTGTATTTTCAGTTTAAAAACATGTGCATACTTGTCTCATTAGTTTTCTTAAGGATTGAGGAATTTGTCCATGAATTGTAGATGATTTTTAGTGAATTAGAACAATAAAAAAAACTTAAAAAACACTGAGAAACAATTTAAAATAGATAAATAAGTCACCACATGAGATTTACACAGTAGGCATGATGAAGCAGTTCACTCCTCCTGGGCTACATCTGTTGGTCTAGCTCCCAATGGCATGTCCATCTTTCATTATGCTCAAAATTTTGCTATTACATGTAGTTATAGAGCTCTAATGGCTATTTTCTCTAAACCAATGGCTCCATAATGCTCCAATTAGTCTAAAATGACTCTTCATTCACTCAAAATGGGCAAAAATTGGGTCTCCTACTCTTTTGCCCAGTTTCACCTAGAAAAGCTCCAATAAAGGTGGAGAAATCCACTTACCTACAGATCAAATAACATATTCCACCATATTTTAGGCATGCCCCTAAACTGCCATCAATTTTAACTGCAACATTTAATTTGATGGTTTTTGGTTGGGCACATGCACCCCCATAACATGGTTACACAACCGTCATATAGGCAGAACCCACGGCATTTAACTGTGGTTGTAACTGCATTGAACTCTGGTTTGAAGTGTAATTAGCACTAACCGCGTGGAAATGGTTACAGTTTTCATGTTTGCATGTGATCAAAAACATGACGGAATGGTTTGAACCGGGTTTGACCTTTTGGTTTTGTAGACCGTGCAGTTTGGTTGGCATTTAACATATTCCATGTGACAATTGCAATGTCGAACTGCTGGCAGGTTGGAACCATTGGCAATTCCCAACCCCCAACCTCATTTGCAACACATAGTAAATATATACGACAAACACTAAGGTTAAGAAATAACTTGTAGTGCGGTTGGTAGGACTTGGGGTAAACAACTTAATAAATTATGGATTACTAAGTTATTTTTCATAGTTAAAGAAATTTTAATTAGGGTAAAATTGGTCTTACATGGTGTACTTTGGTCCATCTAATAGTAACAGGTTAGATGACCAAAAATTGGTGTAAGATATTTCCCCCCAACATGCGAGTGTTAGGAGCTAAGCGTATGACCGGAGTAAGTTGTAAGAACTCAATCACCAAATGCCGAAGGGGGAGTCAGAGAGAGAGAAATATAAGATAGGCTAAAGTGCTAGAGGACAAGACCCTAAGGAGGTGAGACTTACAAGTGCGACAAGTATCTTTTATGAGTGAGAACCTATTCTACAAGAGGCGGGGGAGGCATACCTATTCCTGCCGAGATAACAAAGTACAAAGAATAATGCATCTAGTAAACAAGGCACTGAACTATATAGTACATGCTAGCATAAACATGGGCCAGATAAAAACATGATAATGGATCCCACATACATACTTTGCCTAGGATAACATCCAGGACTTATACAATAATATCTGAGTACATGAGATATAAGTACAACCAAAGAGGCCCTCTAAAATAGGAGAGGGCTCTGAAAAGCTAAATGATACATGAAAACTAAAAGGCACTGCAAGCGGCTGAGGATGGAACTATCAAATCTATGGAGTTGCATCAAAGGCTGTAATGGAGAGGTCATCAGGGCATGTGGGGGGCTACCTAAAGGGCCACCTCCTCATGAGGCCTGAAACATCTCACACACACATGGTAATCACCGATACAATATTCTGCATCACCAAACCATCAAGTATATGGATCTCTATCATATCGTAAGGAGCTGGAGCTAAGAAATAATCAAGTCAAAGGGCAATAAAGAGTCCCTTTGCCTGATCTGAGGCACCGAACAAGAGTGGAAGTTGGAGCCAAGGTACACTGCCCTCTAGACCTGTCTTCTGGAATGAATAATCTGATGTCGACAGAAGGAGGTCCACCATAGGTTAGGAAATAAGGGATCCTCAGCTAGGGCACGAAAGGTAATAGTAAAGTGACTGATAGACTGACACCAGGGATGATGGTGGAATGGGGGTACTGAGTTGCGGGCTGACGAATTCCCTTGTTAGATCATGAAGGGCATGGATGACCTGGCAGAAACCAACACAATATCAAAGGGGATAGGGGATAGTATGATTGAAGGCCACAATGTGCCACATGAGAGAGGAACCAAGCAATGAAGGATGGAGGACTATAGTGAGATACAAAGGGACTCAGGATAGACTCCATGGATGCAATGATGACTCAACTCGGATGCTCTAAACAAGGGAAACTCGATGATGCTGCCACACAGAAAAGGTCTGGTGCAGATCATAAAAACATGAGTACAAGATGATTAATCATTGCGAAAATCAACACGAGCATGGAAAACTATGAAGGAAAAATGGTGCCCCAAGTACAATTGTTGCAAGTGAAGAGATCCCATTTTGAGGAGTGGTGAAGTGACCATTCTTGGAAAAAGGTGTCCAGGTGAAGTATCAAATAAAAAAAAACTAAAGGATACCCATTTCAAAGCTCGATGAGAGATTTCCAATAGTGCTAATGGTTTTTCAAACAGAGCTATGGTTTGGTCGCAGCTAGCGAAAGAAAAAACTTGGGTTTCTTTTTTAATCAAGAAATTTCCCTCCAATTTAATCCATTTGCAAGTGTAGCTGTGGTGAATGTAGAGAGGAGAAAAGGCCCTAAATCTTACGATGATCATAGAGAACAAACTGACCATTGAAATCAAGATTCGTTAGTTGCATGTAAGAGGCCTAACCATACTTTTTCAATTCACTGGAGTAAAATTTTAGTTTAGACACCCACAGCTCATGAACAGGCTAGGTCGCACTTTTTGGGGTCTGTTCTGTGACCTGGGTAGTAGGGGCTGGGAAGAAAATTGCAACCTGTCCCAGGAAATGACTTGAAAAGTGCAACTTGTCAGAGAAAGGAGTTTCAGTTTTGTGTTTGGCTGAGAGCTGAAATTTTTATGGTTGAGGGGCATAGGTTCACCCAAGCATGTTATGGTCATGCCAAATGTATTTAGGAAAGGGGAATCTAAACACATTTTTATGATGTGGTGTGCATTTGTTTTCATTATGGTTATGCAGTTCGAGAAAGGGAATGGATGATTACCAATATCTTTTGGTACTGCATATATGAATAAAATGGACTAAGTTTCTAGGTTTTCATACATGGTGTCACTATCCAAAAGAGTGGATTTGGAGATAATGAATTGGTGCTCTCCTAGAAAACCCACAAGTTGGTCAAAAATAATGTCTAGGGGACTAGGTTGCTAATGTAAGAGGAAGGAATGATAAGGGAGATCATCCGTAGAGTGATCTAAAGTGATATTGGACTCTAGAGGTTATTCAAAATAGGGAATAATGATGGTACTAGAGTCAAAATGACCAGACGCACTATGAGGGTTGTGGAAAATTTCTTCTCCTAGACTCTCAAATATGGGTGTCCCCTTACCAAAACATTGTGTCAATGTAATGACCACAAGGTGTATGTGGTTCAAATGTATGGTTTTCATGTAAGGGGTGATAGATAGAGTTAGTAGTGGTGATTGCTTCCATAATTTCATCATCGTAATAGAATATGGGGTGGCTAGTGGAACAAAACCCACCTGACGTAGTGAAGCTACCTGAGTCATCATCATGAGAAGAAATTTTCACATGTGCATTATCATGGAGCATAGGTCCCTCATGACCTAATATGAAATAACTCCCTCCATTTCGCTTATTTTTATGTAGATCTCTAAATATACTCATTTTAGGGCCAAAATCATGACTTTTCCCCACCTTTTTGCCCATAAAACGCTGTATAAGGTTGCTGTTGCATATTTAACTGAAGGTTGAGTGTTTTTACATCTATATCAAACATATTTTTGTAGCTCCACATTGGTAATAACTCATATTAATCCCAATCTGTAGCTATTCCTAAAAAAAGAATATTACAGTGGTATCAGAGCATGATCTTTGGCTCAGCCTGTGGCTTCAAGCCAAAGTGATGAATCCATGAAGGAGGAATATTTCAAGCTCTATAGACAGAGTCTGCAGATGGCCAGGTAGCCTCTGGATCTCATCCTTTTTTTCAAAGGTGACATATCTAGTAAATGCCCCTACAGTCAATCTCTGGAACAAAATTTTGATATTCCTAGAAAGGGAACTTTACAACGGTATCAGAGAAGAGAAGAGAAGAAACAGAGATCAGAATGATGGAGAGGATGAGTTTACTCTCATCAGTATTCATATCTAAGAAGAGCCTCTCCAAAGAAGTAAATCAGAAGAGAGAAAGAAGATGCACCAAGACTCCTAGAGGGTTTCAAGGAGAAGAAAGTTGCAGTGAGACCTACAAAAGGTTTCAAGAAGGAGAGGAAGACCCATGCACTTCCTACCATCACAAATAAGATGCATTGTATAGAAGAAACAAGAGCATGGCTCCACCACTTGGAAAAATGATAGAAGGGGAGATCTCCTTGATCCTTTTCCAGACCTTGAAGGGTATTGAAGAAGATCTCAAGGAGATTGAGAGGGTGGAGAGTTGTACCAGTGCTAGCACAAACTTGGAAGAGAAACCTTCATGTTTAGTAATTAAGGAAGACTAAATAGTTGCAGAGGAAGCTCTTGCTTCTACATCTCACCAAGGTATGTTTAAAAATCCATCTATTGTCATTTCAGCACATTTTATGAAGAGATCTACATCTTTTCATGCTGCTGATTTTGAGGAAAAGAGTTGCACTGCACTGTGCCAAAGCTATGAGGAAGAAGAGAGGAAGCATTCCTCATTGGAGCATTCACATGGAAGCTTTATTCATTAATAAATAGAGGATGGAATGATGGATGGTAGATATCTTGAAGTGATAAACCTTTTCTCCCTTTCAGATGACCCTTTCTCAATGAGCACACCCCTGCTCAAAGAGAAACTTCTACTTGCAGCAAATCCAAGGCCCCTTTGGTTTTGGAAGGCCATGCATGAGGAGGAGGCCTCATGGGAAGGATTCATTTGAGGTGCACTTCAGCACATCATGGAGTGCAAATTTCTTCAACATTTTGAGGAGGATATTCCCTTCTCACAGGAGAAGATAGTAAATGGAGGACATCTTCGGATGGATAACATCTCTCATGACTGTGTTTGAAATTTATTGAGCCATGCACATAATTATGGGAGGTTTCTTCCTACCACCTATTTGGGTCCTCATAGGGTCAAATTGATCCTCGAGAAGATTTCATTTCAAGATCCCATGAAATGCAGGAATTTGATTTGGGATGATAGTAGCCCTCATGGGAGGAGTACTAGGATGAAGGGAGGAAGGAGACATCCACAATTGGTTGAGTTGATGTGGATGGAGAGAAATAAGCCAGAGAGATACTTGCAGATCTATGACACTGGGTAGCAGGAGGCTTGGTTACATTGGTTTCTCTTGAAAGAGTTTGGTCATCACTCTCTTTCTAAGGGTATGTGGCAGGATACTTGCATCATGGAGTAGCAAGGAGTATGGACACATTGTGTTGACATAATATTCTTCATGTCAATCACCATGATTTCACTACATGATCTTGATGATGGGAGTATAGAGAGGCAGCAAAATATTTTGTTTCTTGGGATTTTCTTGAGAGAGCAAGGGAAGATTTTCTCTCACAGTTTTCATGATGTTGCAGGAGTAGAAGATGGAACTATCATAGTGCAAAAGGGTTACTCCTTGACCTTAGATTTTCAAGAAGGACTTTCTTCATGGGAAGGACTTCTCATATGTAGCAACATTATGGGAGATGCCTTTGACATTCTGCATGTCAAATATTGGGGCTATGTGTTGATGGGAGCCTATTTGCATAGGCCAACAACATTTTCACTTTGGAGTTGGGATTTATTGATGGAGTGTTCCCAGGATCACTTCTCATTCGATGCACTTGGTGAGAAAAGAGGAGGTGAAGAAGATGAAGTGGTAGATGGATACATCTATTGTTGTGGTGTGATTTTCTTGACTTTGGTTTCCAAGCAGCAGGAGAAGGACTTTCATGTAGCCCTTGGTTCATTTCCCTTCATTGGAGTGTGTCGAACTATTATTGAGGATTCATTCATGGGTCCATGTATATTCTTGCTTCCAACATATGGTGAGAGCTTTGCTTGCATTCTCTTACCATATTTTGGCAGTGCATTGCTCCACAAGAGGGCAAGCTATTCATTGAGCTCCATGGTCTACATTGGACCAAATTGTATGATGGAGACAGCCATCTCTTATGTGGCCTTGGGAAAATATTTTTTTCTTACATATATGTTCATTTGGTTTATATGATTAACCATGTAACAAGAAAAAAATTTCCATGTATTCTTCTAAGGTAGCAGTATGTAAAACTGCGTTGGGAAGACTTGGGAAACTATTAGTACTCTCTTGCATCACATAGAACCTTCAATATTCCCTTCATGATGATGATAGTCATGTTCTCAATTGTTGATATTGCTTTTACCTTGATTGGAGACATGATATTGAGTGAGGCACATGGTTTGGATGTGTTCTTTTGGGAAGTAGGTTCCCACATTTTCTGCAGTACATGTTCTAATGGGAACATGGGAAGAGTTGTGGCCACCATGACCAAACACTTGTTTCTCTTGGAGATGGGCCATGTGTGTGAAGGGATACCTTATGATGATACCCTTATGTCCATCACATATGGAACATTTTTGGCTAATTGGTTTTACAGCGTTGGAGGGTGGATCCTTGCAGATCTAGTCTTCATGATGCCACTTGAGGGAAATATCCTTGCAGCCCAAGATTAGTTTTCACTCTACACTTATATTAAGTGGAGAGGAGAACAGTGTGGGGTAGGCTATCTTGTCTACCATGTGCATATTTTCAGCCCACCTATTTTTAGAGAGCCCAAGGTGGAGGAACATTTTCAGGAGTTGCCATGTTGGGAGGTAACACATTTTGTGTGGATGATTGCTTGGGGATGGAGGATCCACATGGGAATGTTGTTTCCCAATACATTTCAGATTCCATGCCTCAAGGGAACCTCTAGGAAGCACCTTATTAGTTTCTTGAGTACTCTACTTATTCATGATGATAGTTATTCAGCTAATTTACATGCTTGGGAGAGGCAATATGGAGATTCATTGTTGACACAACATCTCAATATTTGGGGAAGATCATCATATGTGGATGCTACAGTAGGAGGAGGGGACATCCTTCAATTCTATCCTTGTAGTTACTTGAGGACAAGCAACATTTGGGAGGGGAGGACTGTAATATTCCTAATTAGCCCAAGCTAATAGGAATATTTCATTTTTTTTTAATTTTATTTATTGATGAATAAAATGTAAAGGAGGACATGAAAAACTGCTAAAACATAAAAATAAATCAATGCCCAATGTGAACATAGAAAAATCAGGGCTTTCTTAATAAAATCCACTTGTGTGTGAATAGGATTGAGCCACTTGACTGGGTCAACAAGACCAAATCACTAAGCAGACCAGATACATTGAACCACTTTGAAGACCTAGCACAGTTCTAGAAGGAGGATCCAATGTGAAAGGGGTTAATTCATTTGTGGTTTAGGGTTTTACACATCCTCATCTTATAAAAGGAAGGAGAAGGCTCAAGGAAAAGGTTGTTGATGATCATTTTATTTTGAGATTTCTTGAGAAACTCAAACTTTCTTGGCTGTTTAGCTAGAGAGAGAGGGATTTCCTGTTTAGGAATTCCTCTCCTTCCTTGAGGGTATCTTGGAGGAGATTGTGGTACATTGATCCACTATCTAGAATTTTGGCCAAGATTCACCTCCTTTGATAGCATAAATCCTGATTAGAGCTTCACTTTTTAGAGATCTGCAGTAAGTGGATTCATATATATTCAGATCTAAAGAGTTCTAGTGCATCCTTTCAGTGGTGAAGTCATCTAAACCATTGGCAGGAGTGCAATAGCTGCTTAGAGCTTCAGATTTACATCTTGGCATGAGGCCAAATTGTATTTTACTTCATCTGCATAGTTAGCTTTAGAAACTACATCCTTTTTGTAGGCAGAGTTGCAGTGTGGGTTTTGCATCAGTTTGGAGGAGAGATCTCTGGTGAAAGGGCTCCTTTCCTTCACTGAGGTGATCCATGGATTGGCCAACCAATCCATGTCTTAATTTAGATCTGATATGATATGCATCATATTCTTCAGAAATTTTTGAAGATTACTGCAGATCTATGGTGTAGATCTCAGATCTATTCATTGTTATTCATCTTTTACTGAGATCCCCAAAGGGAATGTATTAAAAAGCTCTTTTTGCATATAGACCCCAGTTTGATCTGTGATTTTATATTCATATATGTTTTAGATCTAAAATATAATGAAACACTGCTTCAACCACCTGTAAATTACGTTTTTCAGCTCTTTTGTCTCATTGCATGGTTGCAGCACCTCATTTGGAGGCCTTTCTTTGTGTAAATCATTGTTTTTCCTAATGTAAGCCATATATTTCATATTATAAGTTTCCATAATGATGTTACAACATTATTTCAGTTAAAACCCTGAGAAATTATTCTCTGCATGTTTCATCCATTTTCTGCATACTCAAAGCCATGGGAAATCAGGGTTTTTAAGCCTAGTTTGGGAAGGAGGATCTGTTTAACTTAGCTAGAATGCTTTGTTTGAGCTGAAATTATGATCATAGGTCCCTCATGACCTAATAGGAAATAAAATCCCACCATTTCCATTATTTTACGTAGATCTCTGAATATACTCATTTTAGGGCCAAAATCATGACTTTTCCCCACCTTTTTGCCCATAAAATGTTGTATAAGGTTTATGTTGCATATTTAACTGAATTTTGAGTGTTTTTAAATCCGTATTAGACATTTTTGGGTAGCTCCACATTGCTAATAACTCATATTATTCCCAATCTATAGCTGTTCCTGAAAAAGGGATATTACAGCTTGTCCTGAAGCAACTGCAAGGATGGGCTCTTCAAAGTATTCTCTCCTTCCCATGTAACATAATCATATAATAGATTCCCCCAATGAATAATATATTCTCCAATCAACCTGTCCCTTAGCTTCCCCTCCCAAGTGTCCAAGTTACCCTTTGGTGATAAAACCATATGGCTTACATCATAAAGAGGTGGGAGATCCATGGTGGCAACTACATGCTATCTAATGGCATTTTTCAGGCATGAGACATGAAAAATGTTGCAGACATTACTCCCAATGGGGAGCTCCAAACCATATGCTACTCCCCCAACAAGATGGATCACCCTGTGTGGCCCATGGAAAAGCTTCTTAGTCCCCTTATGCTTCAATGTATATTGGTTTTATGGCTAAAATGGAGATAGACCAGATTTTCCACCCGACGATGTCTCTCTTCCCACCTATTGTGGTTCTATAATTTAATATTGGAAAGAAAAATTATATAAGACAACACCAAAACCACTTTTGAGCCTAGAATCTAGCCTTTCTAGACCCAGAGAGGGATCTCTCTTTCAAATTTAGTTTTGTTTAATGAATTAGATATTAGACTAGTTATAATGATTGCAGAGGTTTATTTTTGATTGATTTCTTGGTTGGATTAGTAGATTTATTTAGAAAAATTCCATTGGGCTATGGAGTCATAAAAGGCTGGTTGTTGCATCAAATTTTCAGGAGCATTCACAAGGCAAGCTAACTATATTTACTAGATCTTAAAACATAATGAATTATGAGATGAACTTAGATAATGAATTTTAGTAATGGTTAAAAAGAAATTAATAATTTCTTAACCATAATTTAGAACAAAAAAATTATATTGTAAACATAGCAAGAAATAAGGTGCTCTGACAACAAATCTTAATCTTCATATTTTTGTTTTACAATAACATTTAAATGATGCATTGAGAGAAAAACAATGGAAAACATTAACACATAAAAGAAATAACATCACCAGATAAATGTAGCTCAAGTATCATGCAAATGGTATTTTATTATTGTTGTTCCGGCTTCAAAAAAAGTACAATGCTCAAATAGAAATTTTTTTAATCTAGGGTGCAACCCCTAATACTTCGAATGCATGAAGTATTTAACTAAATTCTCCAATTGATTTCCATATCTACTAGGCAATCTGTTATTAATTACAAAAAAAAATATATTGACTATTGTGACCATGAAATGGCCATGATGAGATTAATTTGACATTTGGCCCTATTTTTTAGAAGGTAGTTGTTGCGTGATCAGATCTAGTGGATTGTTGGTTGATTTGGTTGGTCTGGTGTTGTGTTGATCTCGCTAATTTTCTAGCCTTCACCCTTCTCCATATTCACATAAATTTTTCCACTGTTTCTCATATGGAATATTCATCCTAATCACCTTCTGATATATTTCATCTGTCTTTGTGAATTTAACGAAAGTGGACCTCAACACAAAAATGTGCTTGATTTCATGCTGAATAAATATATCATTGTTGATAAAATATAGAAAGGCTCTTTCTGTCATTGTTTTTTTAACATTTCCATTCTTGGCTATATCCTTATAAATTTTTGTGATCTTCTTCAGATAGTCCTGCCTGGCCATGAGCTTACAATTTATCATGAACAGTGAAGGTAACCCTCTTTTGGTCAGTGCCCCAATTATGTTAAAGAATATACTAACACCAACTTTTAAATTGTGGCACCTTTCCTCCAAATGTGTGACCAAATTTTTCTTAGTGAGCACCTTCTTGACCTCTAAAATAGTTGATATTCTATTTTCCAATCCAATTTCATCCAGTTGATACTTTCTCTTCGAATTTAGAAACCTAATGATATTATTTGTAGTTTCAGGCTTGTCCCCAAGCTCCTTGGTGACCCTAGTTATTGCCACATTTACCTTTTCAATTATTTCCTTTTATTCAAATATGATTTGAATAGAAGGCCATATTTCATTCATTGATTCAGTGATACTTTTCCATATGATCTACTTGACTCTACTGACCATGCTTCCAATAAAAGATTCTTGCAGAGAATTCTGTAAACCTTCCATCAAAATTTTATTTCTCTATGTTTCTGTTAGATGAGCTTATTCACTTCTTGTTATTTGATCTTGTAAGACTTTAATATGAGCCTGCAGTCTTTCAATATCTTCGGTCTCTAAATACATATTCTCCATGGCTTTAGCTAGTTGTTCTATACCACTTAATGTACTTGTAGTTGCTGATGTAGTTGAAGGAATTACTGCAAGAGGAATAACCTCTAAGGGAATGATGGCCAGCTGTGCTACTTTCTCTTTCTCTTTTATCAATTTCTCCATTTAAGTTTCCATCTATTTTATCTATGTTGATTGCTCCATTATCAGCTTCATCATCTCTATTTTTGTGTTTCATTCTCTTCTATATCCTTGGTTAGAGGGTCTTCAGTAGTTGACATTTTGGGTTTCTTTCTCAAGGCTGCTATGTATGTGTTCTTCTTCCTCAAGATCTCTTCTACTGCCTGCATATTTTTTGGATACCCAATCTTCACCACTAAATACTCCAAGGATTTAATTCTAGTATCCTTTGTAAGAGAATAAATATTCTCCATCTTGAGTTTTGATTGAATATTAGCCAATGATATCTGCAATTTAGAAAAACTCATTGCAGTAGTAGTCAAGGTAGATGAGATCATCTCACTACTCTTCTTGTGAATTTCATTTGATCTATTGGGTAAATGTCCTTGACATTAAAATCAAAAGATGTTTTCTTGAAATTAGAAGGCGATTTTGGGTGTGAAATATGGGCTTCTAAGAAAGCCATGCACATATTTAATTTCTCTGAATCAAATGAAGATATAAGCCTACTCTGTGAAGTGGTGGTCTGCTTCCAAATTTGATTGTAGGTGCTGGTCTTCAATATCTCATTTTTCCTCTTGATCTCCCCGAAGGTATCATTTATTGTTTCCTCTCTTTCCCCCGTGACAACAACAGATGTAGGTGTTTGAAGGCTTTTTTGTTGATATGTAATAGTAGCTAAAGTTGTAGGAGGAGATACATGTTTCCACCTACTGGAGAAGAAATAGGAGAGTCTCTAATATTTATCACTATCTGCTAGCTTGACTCTTGGCCTTGATATATGTTCATGTGAATTCTTTCTCTTTTTCTATATTTCATTTTAAACTCCTTGCTAGATGTGTTAGTCTCTAAAGGTGAGTGATCATCTCTTGGTATTTTTCCTATGATATATTTCTCTGATTATTTTATTTTATCCTTCTTATCCACTGTATTGTGCTTTTCTTGTGGAGTAGGGGTCTGTATTCTAGAAGCTGAAATTACCTGCTCCTCAACCTCCTGCATGGTGTATGTTTTCCACTCTATCTATTTCATGAATTGTTAAATTTCGGGCTTGTGGGTGTGAATGGAGGGATTTTATTTGTTTTCCATCCTATTATTAGAGATAATGCCCAATGGGTCATAAGACCAAGTGAAGCTATGGGTAAAATTCATCTCCTTCAACATTTTGTCAACCTCCTCTCTTGCTGCTCGGTTATTGCAAATGAAAGGACCAATTTGGGATTTGATCCTAGACTGAGACTTCTTTTTGGATGATACAAAATGTACCTTATATGCATTTATCATATACCTAATGTACTCTAGGTCAAAGATCCTCATGGGGAGGAACTTTGGAATCTTGTAAGGGGGAAGCTCACACCCATATATTTGAAGTTCTATGTAGTTATGGTACAAGTACTAGTCTCCAGTTATGACTTGGTCTGACAACTGCATGATATTTCGAATGTCTTAATTGATCCTTGGTTCCACTGTGTTGTTGAGGATGCTCATAGATGGATGCACAAAAATTTCAACAAATATATTGTAAGTGTAATCCTTCTGATCTCTCATGAACAATTTTGTCTAGAAGATGACAAACTAAGGTTGAGAATATTCATTCACTTTTCTCATTGTAAACTAGAACTTGTTTGCCTGAAAATATACAAACATATAAACCATGACTAAAGTGTATTTGAACACTTCCTCTATGTGAAACTTGAAAAACTAGTTATGAATGGAATTTCCCAAGAATTGACTGAAATTAAACATAATGGAGGGTTTAGACTCTGATGAAAGTATGGACAGGAAACTTATCATTGCTTCGTCTAGCCACTAATATGAATGGTATCCTAGCATGTAAGAAAGGACAGTGACTATGTTGAGTCCTATCAGGGAATGTAGAAGCTAGATATGGAGGAATTTTCTTGGGCAAGGGAGTGTCTGTAGCCATGTATAATTCAATAGTTTTGGCTCTACTGGAAAAATTTAACTTCTGGTACATTTATCTAAGGGTTTCATAGGAAAATGGTATAGTTTCTTCAATAACTAGAGCTTGCATCATTTGCATGATGGATTGGGCACTAATGGTGAAAATAAATTCTTCATTAGGGGTAACAAAAACCCTATGATTTATATCATAATAGGCATGACATTTTCTAATAAATTCAGGGAAAGTGTGGGTTTTTGGGAATATATAATATGGTAATTTGGTGTCCCATAGAACTATATCGTTGACCTCGTCAATAAGCTTATTCTCCAACCAATTGTATACATCAAAAAGATCAAAATATGAAAGAGTCTCATGTATCATAAAATCCCTATCAGAAAGGGCGATATGGTCGAGGTCCACATGAGGGGGAACCATTGGATTAAATGGCTCCTGCTCTTTCTTTTTTGGAGGCATGATTGTGCCGGAAAATAGAAATGATGTGTTTTGGGTATTTGTAGGTGCACAGAAGTGGATTATAAGAAAAGGGGAAGAAATATAAGGGAATGTTTTTTATCAGAAGGGGAATTGGAGGAAAATGGAATTGAAGAAGGAGGACTATCCTTTGATCTGTAGACAATTAAAAATTTAATGCCTTCTCTTAAGATATGTAAAACCTTAATTCTGATCACCTGTTACAAAAGAAACATTGAAGCATTGTAAACCTCGAAACAAGTGGGGAGAGGTAGTTTTGTAGAGTGGCGAGGTTTTTGTTGACATGGCGCGGGCTCGTTGGGTAACAGATTAAATAATTAAATTCTTAATGATTCTTTAGGCGGGATTAGAGGTGATTGGGTAGACATGACAGGAGTGGCATCATGGAGCAATGGGTATGGTGGGGATTCAACGGTCAACTGTATGGTTTGGCTGTGGTGGAAACCGCTTTTCGAAGGGGTCATTGACGGTAAGCGGAATAGCATAGGGGGTGAAAATTGACAAGCGCCCAATACGTAGCGAATGGGACGGTTTTGGAAACTGCCCATTTCTAGCCACTGATCTGAATGGTATCCTAACATGTAAGAAAGGACAATGACTATGTTGAGTCCTATCAAGGAATGTAGAAGCTATATATGGAGGATTTTTCTTGGGCAAGGGAGTGTCTATAGCCATGAATAATTCAATAGTTTTGGCTCTGCCGAAAAAATCTAACTTTTGGTACATTTATTTAAGGGTTTCATAAGAAAATGGTATAGTTTCTTCAATAACTAGATCTTACATCATTTGCATGATGGATTGGGCACTAATGGTGAAAATAAATTCCCGATTAGGGGTAACAACAACCCTCTGATTTATATCATCCTCTGATTTATATCATAATAGGCATGACATTTTCTAATATATTCAGGGAAACTATGGGTTTTTGGGAATATATAATATGGTATTTTAGTGTCCCATAGACCTATATCATCGACCTCATCAATAATATTATCCTAAAACCAAATGTATACATCAAAAAGATCAAAATATGAAAGAGTCTCATGTATCTTAAAATCCCTGTCAGCAAGGGAGATATGTCGAGGTCCACATGAGGGGGAACTGTTGGATTAAATGGCTCCTTCTCTTTCTTTTTTGGAGGCATGATTGTGCCAGAAAATAGAATCGACTGTGTTTTTGGTATTTGAAGGTGCGCGAAAGGGGATTAGAATAAAAGGGGAAGAAATAGAAGGGAATTTTGTTGATCAGAAGGGGAATTGGAAGAAAATGGAATTGAAGAAGGAGGATTGTCTTCTTATCTGCAGACAATTAAAAATTTCACGCCCTCTATTAAGATATGTCAAAACCTTAATTTTGATCACATGTTACAAAAGAAACATTGAAGCATTGTAAACCTTGAAACAAGTGGGGAGAGGTAGTTTTGTAGAGTGGTGAGGTTTCCATTGACATGGCACAGGCCTGTTGGGTAATGGATTAAATAATTGAATGCTTAATGTTTCTTTAGGTGGGAGTGGAGGTGATAGGGTAGACATGACAGGAGTGGCATCATGGAGCAATGGGTATTGTGGGGATTTAACGGTCAACCGGTTTGGCTGTGGTGGAAATTGATTTTCGGATGGGGTCATTGACGGTAAGTGGAATAGCCTGGGGGGGTTCCAATTGACAAGCAATTGACACATAGCGGATGGGATGGTTTTTGAAACCGTCCATTTCAGACCCTCCCCCCGCTGACGTTAAATTTTGGGGATGAGGGGGGGGGGGGAAAAGGATGTGGGTCGTCGTATGTAGTGGAGGGGGCAGACATTAAGTGAAAGGTGACAAAGGTTTAAGAATGACATGATGGGTGAGTGGATGGTGGGGTTAGGTGAAATAAATGAAATTTCAGGCAAAGATGAAATACAGGGAGTTCATAATATTACACAGAATATGTCAAATAAACATTTAAAATGAAACATCCCTCGAACCTTTGAATAATGACCTTTAATTTTTTATTTTTCTTGATACATGAGGACGCATGAAATATTTAGAATAATTTCCTTTATAGGATAGATTTCATGTCTCACCATATCTATTTTTTCTTTCATTCTACCTACCCTTTCATTAATCTAACATTTTTTCATTCTTTTGTAGGGTGCGTTTAGGCTTGCAGACCCATATTTCTTTTATATAGATATATATAAATCTAACCTAATCTATCTCTTATTCCTTCCATTGACTCATATTAAACTATTGAGTCAATTTAATTTCTACCTAACTACTAATTTTCCAAGATTGAATTGTTTGGAAAATCATTATTTTCTAACCTATCAACAAAAATTTAAAATTGTTCAATCATGCTTAGATTGTATGATTGAACAAGCTAATCTAACCAAAAGTGGAATTTTGATTTACAACACTTTCAATATTATTATTTTTTTTATTTTTTTTTTCTTTTCTTTTCTTTTCTATTCTCTTTTTTTATACACCCTTTTTTCTTTTTGTTTTTTTCATATTTTTTGGAAATCATTTGAACATTGACAATCATGTACAATATGAAATTGCAACTATGCAATACTCAATCACCTTGAGATCCTATAAATTATAGGAACCTAACAATGTCTCCAACAGGGGATAACACTTCTCCAAGTGAAGTGTCAATAACATAAGACTAGTAGCCTTGAGTGCTCCATTTTCTGCAAATTCTTCATCTAATTTCTTTTTTTATGATAGCTCGCCAAACCAATATTAGGGCCTTCTTCACCCGCTTCAACCTTTGTTAATGAATTATCCAAATCATAAATTGTAAAACAATGGTATTTACAATGATGAATGATTAAATTGTATTCTTAAGAGAAGTAATGCTTCAACATCCTACCATTGGCAGGACCTCCAGGTATCTCTGTTCCATCTAGCTCCTTAAGGAAATACACATTTTTTCCTCTGAAATTATCAATAATGTATGTACCTTGCCAAAGATTGTCAAATTTTCCATGTTTATCTTTGTCTTCTCTTCTAGAATCCCATTTCAAAACCTTGTCTCCTAGAATAAAATCACTAGCCTTTGTTCTTTTATAAAAAGTCTTCTTGATATTTTCTTGAATCACTTGAGTCCCATTATAGACCTCTTCCCTAGACCGTTGTAATTGAATAGTTTGATTGATCCTTCTCTGTGCATCATTTGGTTCAGCTTGTATCTCTTGAATGATTTTCATGATTGGAAATCCTAAAGAGGAAGGAAAAATTGCATCCATTCCATAGACCAATTGGTATGGAGACATGCTAATTGTTTTTTTGGCAGTAAGCCTATCAGCCCAAAGTGCGTTGACCAACTTATTATGCCATGATTTCTTGTTTTCCTCCAAGAGATTTTTTATGATATACACCACACTTTTGTTTGAAGATTCAACCAATCCATTACCCTGAGGGTAATAGGTTGTTGAATGTCCCAAATTTATGTGGTACTTATGACATAAATCAATTGCTTTCTTGGATTTGATGTAACAACCCCAAATTTAACATGAAATTAATTATAAACACAAAATTGTTTAACTAATCATCATAGAAATTTCTGAAATGCGAGAAAAGACGACTTACCTGTAATGACGATATTCCTTACTTGAGACTCCAAAGTTGAATGCTATATAAATCCTGCTAATTGCAACAAATTTTTGGGGACAACTCTCCACCCAACCGTAGGCTCATCTGTATGTAATCTCTCCACAGCTGGGCACGCTCGAGCCCTCAATAAACGTACTACTGCTAGGGTATCCTTTGTCTCACAATACCTTTCTTGCCAGAGAATAGATGAAAGAATGATCCATGAATCTTCCTCAATGTCTATTAAATAGACCGAATGATGGTATGGGAACCACATGCACACATTCACTATGTCAACATGAAACCTTTATTTCTTTATTTTAAGTTTTACTTAATTTAGTGTTTCTCTTTGTTTAACTTACTTTTTGTTAACTTTACTTATTTTTATAGTTTCTTAGTTTAACTCTTTCTTAATTAACTCCTAACATCACTTATTTATTTACTGTTTAGGACTCTGGTTTATTATTTACTATTTTATTTAGAACTCTAGTTATGGTTTACAATTTTATTTATTATTTTCATTATTCTCTTGACTTGTTATTTATTTACTTATTTATTGAATTATATTATATTATTTATATATTATTTATTATTTTATAATTATTAGGGGACATTACATAGTCCCCCTCTTCAAGGAACTTCATCCTGAAGTTAAGTATTTAATTATATTATTATTTATTTAATTATTTATTACTTCATGTGTGGCCAATGTTATCACTTTAGTAAATTTTCTATCAAAAATATTTAAAACTTTGTAACTTACTAGAGGTAAGCAAGAACCTCTTTTAGAATTCAGGATCTAGCCTTCCTGAGTTCCGAAGAGGGATCTCTCCTTAAGATATAGCTTTTTTTTGTAATGGATTTTAGGCTATCTATGAGTGGACAATTTGGTTTAATTTTTTAAATGTTGATAGGAATAAAGGTGTAGAAATTTGAATAACTGTTAAATTATTCACCGATATTATCCTGATCACACACTATTTGAGCTTCATGCATAATACATAACCTCTTCTACTATTGATCATCAATTTGTGGAAATATAAACAATGGCATGCACACATTAAAACCATAAACAATCACACATATAAACACAGTATTTATGGGAAAGCATAAAGCTGAAAACCCCCAACTATCTGTATATTATAATGATAGAGATCATGTAACAATCATTGTACAAACTTGTCACAAGCTCTCAGTACTATCTCCAATTGTTACACATTACACAAGCTCAGATCATACAAAAACATGCTCCAATCTGCTCCACCTATTAGCCTACCTCTACTGCGCAATCCAAGATGAATAATTTCACATCTTGAGTTCAAATCCCTCTGGTATGTACTGCACAATCCTCATTGGCATCTCCATCAATGTGTGGTGCAAACTCATGCACCAGTATGGTCACAACTGATAGTCACACTGCTCTTTCAGCTACCTCTTCACTAGTCTCCACTGAAACTGTCCATACACTGAAGTTAACTGATGTATTCTTTAGTTGATTAATGAGTTTATAATTAGTGAATTAATTAATAATTAATTCACACCACTCTCACTAGTGTATCAATCAGTTAGACTAGATACAACTAGCTCAACTATGTTTAACTTAGTTAAACTAAATACAACTCCACTAACTTCCTCAATCAACTCCACCAAACTCTGTCACATGAGTTCTAACTGAAGTCAACATGCAATAGCTCCACTAAACCCTAGGAATAGCGTAATTCCTTCTGTCAGCTGCATGTGCCACTTCTATGCACTCAACTGAAGTGCTCCAAGAGGATAAGATAATGTTTAGAGTCCAAATATTATTAAGAGCTAATAATATTCGACATATCTATTTTTAGACTAGTAATCTAAAAATAGATTTCGCCCAGTATGTCTAAAAATAGAAGTCCATCTATTTTTCCCAACTTGACCAACCATCCACAAATAACATCTTGCAACTCATAAAACATGATCCATATGTTTAAAAATTAACCTTGCGCCAAAAATAGCCTGCGGGCCCACTTAGTGAAGGTGAATCCTTTCTACTAAGCTCATCATCTTGTTGCAATCTCAACACTACCTCTCAACAAGATATGGATTATCTGCAACCCCTATCCTGGCCCTGTGGTATTCGAATTTTCTCCTGGTGAGCGCCTTCATCAAGATATCAGCATCGTAATCCTCCATAGGAATGTATGAAAGTAACATGATCTTCTGCTGCACATAATATCTGATATGATAATATCGGATGTCAATGTGTTTAGATCTATCATGAAATACTGGATTAACCGAGAGTTTGATGCAACTCTGATTATCACAATAAATCACAGTAGGCTCTAAGTGTGAACCGAACAACCCAAACAGGATCTTGCTCATCAATATAGCCTCGGATGCAGCCAAACTCACTTCCATATACTCGGCCTCTGCTAAAATGAGTGCCACGGATATCTACTTCCTGCTGTACCAAGAAATCGTTATCGACCTGATATTGAAAATCCCTCCATATGTGCTCTTTCTGTCCGTTGGGCTCCCTACCCAATCTGCATCTGTGAAGCCACATAACTTCACCTCATCCGACTGTCTATACCACAATCCATATCCCGATGTGCCTCTAAGATATCTCAATACATGCTTCCCCACCTTCCAAAAGAGCTTGGTTGGCTTAACCATAGCTTGTGAAAGTTGGTTAACTGCATAGCATATATTGGGTCGTGTATTGACCAGATACATAAGCGACCCCACTAACTGTCGATAAACAGTGGCATCCACTACCTCCGCTGAAGTAGCATCCTCCTTCCTCCAACCACCAGGAAGAGGAGTATCAAGAGCCTTGCAGCCATGCATGTTGAACTTATCCAGTATCTCCGGGGCATACTTACCCTGAGAAAAAAATAGTCCACCACTGCACTGCCAAATTTCCAATCCCAGGAAATAATGAAGGAGGCCCAAGTCCTTCATCTCAAACTCTTTTGCAAGATCCTCCTTGCATGAGAGTATCGACGGCTCATCACCCGTCAAAAATCAATATACACATAAAGTACAATGATCGGCAACTTACCTCCACCACAATGCGGTATGGGGTTCGGATCCGCCTCCTCTTGGAGAATCCAAGTCCGGTGAATAACTGCCTATCGGTGTGTACCAAGCATGAGGTGCTTGTTTCAACCCATACGGTGCTCTCTGAGCTACACATGCGACTCGGCGGTGAAAGAGATCTCAAAACCTTGGGACCTATATTGTACACCTCCTCCTCAATCACCCGGATTGAGGAATGCAATCTTCATCCATCCTGATGTGGATGTGCCACCCCATGCAACGCTGAGAGAGAAAGAATCATCCATATGGAAGAATACCTTGCGACAGGTGCAAAGGTTTCCTCATAATCGATCCCCTCACTCTGTGAGAAGCCTCGGGCAACAAATCTTGCCTTGTACTTCTCCACACTCTCGTCAGATGCTTGCTTCACTTTGTAGATCCATCTCGAACCCACCACTGATTTCCCTTCCGGCCTTGGGACAATCTCCCATGCACTGTTTCTGACAATCGAATCATACTCTTCCACCATGGAATCTACCCATGCGGGGTCCTCCACAGCTTCCTCGAAAGAGGATGGCTCTGTCACGACACATTTGCTCACAAGAGCCATGTATCCAGTGTACCCGTCCGGTGACTGTCTCTGTCTGCGCTGTGTTGTAGGTGGTCCTACAACCTTCTCTGCATCTTGAGCCAGTCGCTCGGCTTCTGTAGTGCGCTTTCGCCCTCTGATGGTTGGCACTGCATGAGTGGTTTCTTCCACTCCATGAACCTCATCTTGTGGCTGATCCACATCCTGAGACTCATCCTTAGGAACTAATAGCTCCTCATCTGCATGCAAGTGTGGCTCCCTCTCAAGCGAACACTTCATGGCTTTCTCCTCCTGAAATTTTATATCCCGTCGCACAATAGTCTTGTGACTGTCTGAAAAATACACACGATAGTTGTGGGGTGTATCAGTGTACCCAAAAAATATCCCAACCTCTGCAGTCGGCTCCAGCTTCTTCCTGGCATCCTTCGTCACATGAATGTAAACAGGTGAACCAAAAATCCTCAAATGGGAAATATCAAGCCTCTTACCAGAAAACGCCTCCTCGGGTGTACTCATGCCAAGTATCCTGTGAGGACAACGGTTCTGCACATATACTGCAGTATTACATGCCTCCGCCCACAAGTGAATGGGTAGGCCCTGATCATGCAACATCACCCGTGTAGCACCCACGATCGTTCTGTTCTTCCGCTCAGCAACCCCGTTCTGCTGTGGGTTATGAGGTGCTATGAGCTCTCTTCGAATTCCTTCTGCGCTGCAAAAGTCCTTGAATTCTCCATAGATGAATTCACCACCATTGTCGCTCCTAAGAGCCTTCACCTGCTTCCCCGATTCTTTCTCAACCAGTGCCTTGAACTCACAGAACTTTGAGTATGTCTCGCTCTTCTTCTGCATGAAGAATATCCAGCACTTCCGAGAATAATCATCAACAAAGATCACATAGTACCTGTGCTTTGCTGTCGAAGCTACTGAGAAAGGTCCGCACACGTCTGTGTGAATTCTCTCAAGGATCGTCGTGGCACGACTATCCTTCTCGTGAAAGGTGGCTTTCACAAATTTTCCCAAGGTACACCCCTTGCACTGATCTGACTGCGCAAGAGTGCCTTTAGGAAGCCCAGTAGAAATCTGTTGTAGTATCTTCAAAGCTCCATGGTGAAGGTGGCCCAATCTCCGGTGCCACAACTCGCCATCATCTCGGCTCACCACTCCTTCTGCCTTGCCTGCCATTGCTGCGCAACCATCTACCTGCAATTGATAAAGGTTCTTAACTCGAACCCCTATCCTTCGGGTCTCACCAGTTTCCTTACTGCGCAGGAAATCCTTTCCCTCGCTAAAGACAACATCATATCCCTTGTCTTCTAACATCGCCACAGAGATAAGATTCTTCTTCAATCCTGGAACATGCATCACTTCCTTCAATGCGAAGGGTTTACCAGGCTCCCTCTCAAAGGAAATGGTACCGATACCGGTCGCACTGTATCTACCATCATCGCCCATCTCGATGTGCACTCCAAGATCTTTCTCATCCAGATCAGTAAACAAATCTCGATCTCCTGTCATGTGAAAAGACGCACCACTATCCAGAAACCACACTGAACCCATCACACTTGAAACCAAGCATGCGATCAGTGAAAAATCCAGCTCAAACTGTGAGGCTAAGGCCTCTCCAGCTGCAGATCCAGCAGCCTGCTTATTTTTCTTCTTCCGCGGACAATTTGTGGCATAATGTCCATGTTGGTGACAGTGAAAGCACTTCACCTTGGACATGTCCTTCTTCTTGCCTTTCGCACCGGAATGAGAAGCTTTCTTGCTCATACCCTTCTTTTCTTTGGTAGCCAAAGCACAATTCTCTTCATCAGAGTTCCTTGATGAAGATCCATCCCTGGTACTCTGCCTTATCTCCTCTTGCACAAGATCCGACCAAAGTCGCTCCCATCCTGGAAATTTCTCCCGACCATTGACAGAGTCCTGATAGGAGTGCCAACTCTTCGGAAGCCCAAGGAGAGCCAAGCTCACCAAGTCCTAATCATCAACAGTCACCCCCACACTTCCCAGCTCATCACTGCATTGGATGAACTTCGTGAGGTACTTGGGCATACTGTCGCCTTTCTCCATCTTTATGTTCCTGAGTTTGTCCTTGAGTGCCAACTTCCTCTGATTGCTCTTGCTTTGAAATAAATTTTTCAAAGCTTTCCACATCAAGAATGGGGAAACCTTACCATGCAGGCTGGACACTATGTGATCCTTCATTCCCTCCAACAGAATCCTTTGACACTTTGCTGTCTTCTTTTGCCAAGCCTCAATTACAGCAACATCGCTAGAAGTAGGCTTTGGGACTTCAGCATCTATGGACTCCTTCAACCCATTGTCATCTAGTACCACCTCCATCCTGTCCTTCCATGCAATATAATTTGAGCTTCCCTCAAGGGCATACTCCAATCAGAATCTGTTGAAATAAATCCCAACTTCGACACCAAGAAAACACTGCTACAAATTCGAATTCCACCAGCATAAAACTCAATCGCTTCAATGTTTTGCAATTGCTCCAATGATCAATATCCCTCTGATACCATGTATAAATTTGAATAACTATTAAATTATTCACCGAGATTATCCTGATCACACACTATTTGAGCTTCATGCATAATACATAACCTCTTCTACTATTGATCATCAATTTGCGGAAATATAAACAATCGCATGCGCACATTAAAACCATAAACAATCACACACATAAACACAGTATTTATGGGAAATATTAAAGCTGAAAACCCCCAACTATCTATATATTATAATGATAGAGATCATGTAACAATCATTGTACAAACTCCTCACAAGCTCTTAGTACAATCTCCAATTTTTACACACTACACAAGCTCAGATCATACAAAACACATGCTCCAATCTGCTCCACCTGTTAGCCTGCCTCTACTGCGCAATCCAAGATGAATAATTTCACATCCTGAGTTCAAATCCCTCTGGTATGTACTGCACAATCCTCATTGGCATCTCCATCAATGTGTGGTGCAAACTCATGCACCAGTATAGTCACAACTGATAGTCACACTGCTCTTTCACCTACCTCTTCACTGGTCTCCACTGAAACTGTCCATGCACTGAAGTTAACTGATGTATTATTTAGTTTATTAATGAGTTTATAATTAGTGAATTAATTAATAATTAATTCACACCACTCTCACTAATTGTATCAATCAGTTAAACTAGATACAAATAGCTCAACTATGTTTAGATTAGTTAAACTGAATACAACTCCACTAGCTTCCTCAATCAACTCCACCAAACTCTGTCACATGAGTTCTAACTGAAGTATCCATGCAATAGCTCCACATAACCCTCAGGAATAGCGTAATTCCTGTGCACTTAACTGAAGTGCTCCAAGAGAATAAGATAATGTTTAGAGTCCAAATATTATTAAGAGCTAATAATATTCGACATATCTATTTTTAGACTGGCAATCTAAAAATAGATTCCGCCAAATATGTCTAAAAATAGAAGTCCATCTATTTTTTCCGACTTGACCAACCATCCACAAATAGCATCCTGCAACTCATAGAACATGATCCATATGTCTAAAAATAGACATAGTCTAAAAATAGACCTTGCGCCAAAAATAGCCTGCGGGCCCACTTAGTGAAGGTGACTCCTTTCCACTAAGCTTATCATCTTGTTTCAATCTCAACAAAAGGACTACAAAGGAAACCATAGAAATATCTACTTAACCATTGGGCAATGGAATCAAATTTATAGCACACAAGACTAGAAAACTAAGGTCAAAAGAAAAACTATATTAAGGGCAAGATAGATGATCTTCAGAGGGTTTAAAAAGGCTATTTTGATGAAGTGGTATGATCTGGACTAAGGGAAATTAAGAATCCTTAGATCACAGAAAAGGAAGAGGGAAATTGATGTCAAACGAGACTAAAGAGAAATTAAGAATTCTAAAGTCTGGAAATCAGCAGAAAACATAAACATGAAAACTAGTAAAAAATAGAGAGCTTTTTACACTTATTCTGTAAGAACTTTCCTAGTTATTAATTTAAGATGGAAAATAACACAAGATGCATGAATGAAACTTAAATAAATAAACAATGAAAACTAGAAGATACAATACTCATCTAATCAGCATGAGGATCATTAGTTATGATGTCTATTTGCTTCAGTTTCCAGTTTGCTGCTTCAACTTAACTCACATAAAATTGAAATTTTTTCAACAAAAAAGTCTATAGTAGTCTTTATAATTTTATTCCACACTAAAATACTTCAAAGAGTGAAGTATTTATACAAATTCTAAACTGGAATATCTTGAAAAAATATCAAGATTGGTTCACAAATATCTCTAACTGTTTTACATAAATAGAACTTAAGTAAAGGACACTCAAGACTAATGCATCTATTTGGAACTATTTTTTATGGATAGGTGATGGATAAGAGGAGAATTCGAATTTGATCCAACTCTTAGTTGATTATTAGGCATTCAAGTCACTAACTGATTCCTTTCTTTGTGCATTCTGCTCCATCAATTCTACAAACTTGGGGTCTAATGATATATTTGTATTTCTCAATCAGTAATATATATGTAAAAAGTGAAAGACTTTATTGTACATAAATAGGTTTTTAAGATAAACCTCTTTCTATTTCCTAAAATTCCTCTCCGGTTGTGCACAATAGGATCTGCAAAAGGATGTGTAAAAGAGAGTTTTACAGAGTCTGAAAAATAGGCTGTAAATATGTGCATTTATCTCTCATTTTGAAATTTTTGTGCAAAAAGTGAGATAGGTTTTTGTATATGGTTCTCTTACGAACAAAAACCTCCTTCATTTTTTTAAGATGTGTTTCATATTGGCTAGAATATTCTCTGTAAAATGATGACTTAACAGGAATTTTCTGCAAAAATGTTTTCCAATATTGTTTAATATTTCCCAAGCCATAATGGTTGTTAGAAAAGTGAGAGAGGTTTTTGTATATGGACCTCTTAAAAACATAAACCTCCTTAAGCTTTTCAAAACTCATCTTGGATTGGTCACAATAGTTTCTGAAAAACAATGGCTTAAACATGAATTTGTGCAAAAAATGTCCCTTCTTCCTCTCTTTTTCATCTTTTCACCTTTCTGTTTCTTTTAACTTTTTTACTTTCACTTTGGATAAACTTCATTGTTAGTGAATGTATTTTCATCTCTTTTTACCATTTTACTGCCTCTGTATTTACTTTTACTTTTTACCTTTGACTGCTCTGTAACTTTGTTTTAACTTTCACTCTGACTTTTACCTGATACACTTTAACCACTGATATTATTTGACTATTATGTTTTTACTATCATTGTGAATTATGATTTCACTTTTACCATTCAATGTGAAAAATTCATCATTCTGATCTCTCTCTTACTTGATTTTGTTCTTTCTTTGTATGCAATCTATTTGTTGAATGAAGATATTGAATTAAAATATGAGAATTTGGAGCAAACAATTTTGTCAACTAGTATTGAAACTATTGGCCCAAATCCATATTCTGATAATAACTTGCAAAAATCAAACAATTTGTTAATGAAATCTAGGTCTACAGGGAGGTGATTGAAGGCTTTTTTGAAAGACTTGTGGAGTGAGATCAGTCTGTGGAGGTTTAACTCTATTTTTTAGGAATTTTGGGTAGTTACTACAAGATTAGACTGTCTGTAGGAGTTTTTCACTTTAACAGAGATGAAACTGAGAAATTTAAGCTAAGGATGGCTTATTTTGGGATTTTTTGCTCAATTAGGTTTTATGAATGGGTTTGATTGAAAACAGGAAATATCAAGGTAATTTAGAGGTTTTATTTGTTCAGATCCTTGAATTTAATATTTAAACTATGAAAATTGAGGAAATTGGCTTTAAAAAGGTTCATAGTCGAAAATAGGGCTTTGTGGGAAAATTGGTCAGGGAGGCTCAACAATGGTGTCTGTGACTAGTTTCTGAAGGTCGAAGGCGCAAATGATATGAAAAATGATAAAGAAATAAGGTTAAA
Source organism: Pinus albicaulis (assembly GCA_034641835.2). Lineage (NCBI taxonomy): Eukaryota > Viridiplantae > Streptophyta > Pinopsida > Pinales > Pinaceae > Pinus > Pinus albicaulis. The sequence goes on from CM076578.1 coordinate 968,271,588, forward strand.
ACCTTAGTTTTTATGGATCATATGAGTATTAATTGCAGGTCATGTCAACATGGCGGGAGCGGTTTTTTATTTGAAAGGAAAACTAGTAATGGTTTTCGCATTGCTTTTGAGCAGTAAGTGGTTTTGAGCTTGATAAATGCGATCCAATATGATCCGGACACGTCGCGGGCGGCGGGTTCTCAAAACAACTTTCTGCGCAAAAAAATTTGGGAACTTTGGTCAATCACTTTAAAAATGAGAAATGAGTTGCGCACCATCGGATGTGGTGGAGTGGAGTGAACGGTTTGGATTTGATTGAAAGATGCGAGGTAAATGTAGTGGGGTTGGGGCTTTAGATATTAGCCATAGATCTGTTCAGTGAAGATCTACGATTGAAGTTTAACCTGATGAGGAGTGGTGGGGATGGGGGTATATGTTATCGGGTTAGATGTGGTCTGTTAGATTTAGGGGGGTGATTGAAGATCGGACGACTAATAATCAATGCGATGTGGGAAAGATAGGGGGTTGGGGAGTGTTCATCGCATCCGATGAGAACCGTCGGATCAATGGGATAAGGAGATCGGATGGTCGATATAAAATACGAAGGCGATGAGGGATTTTTAACTAAGGTTAGAGCTTTGGTAAAAGGGGTATTTATCGAGAAAGTAGAAAAGGTTAAGGTTTTAACCTTGGGGTTAAGGGAAATTAGGAAAGGGGAATAGGATTTCTTTGAAGTTTAGCTTAAATTAAACTTCGGGTTTTATAATTTTGTTTTAAACACATATAAACATGTTCAAAGATTTCTTTATATTTTTATTATATAGTTAATTAAATCAAATCAATTTAATAACCATAGAGGGCGGGATATTTGAATAATGATATTTTTAGCCAAAGGGGGTTTATTTTGGGTATTATTAAAACATGTGAGGATAATCAACTTTGGCTAAAGTTATAATAATGGGTTTTTGGGGCTATTTAATAAAAGGGAGTTATATTAAATAGGAGAAGGATAATTAATAAGGAGTTAAATAAAATATGTTAGGTGTTAATATGAAAAGGGAAAAGTGAATACTCAAAACATGCCATTATAACCAGTAAAAGTGAAGATTAAAGCAAAACTTGCATTTATGATAATTTCATCACTTCTACTTAGGATAAAGGTTATTTTGAGGGTTTTATATTTCATAAGATGTAGGAAGTTAATCAAATGGGATTAGAAAATCATTAAGTAAAAATAAGGTTTTAACTTATGATTTTTCATGGAAATGAATGCATGAATGGAAAATGATGTGATTTTTGGGATTAATATAACAACTTAATATTTTCAACTAGTCAGTCATAGAGCCTTGGGTCCGGTCCCAACAGTAGTCAAGGAAATGCCTTGAGCCTTTCTTACTGATAGTTTAGAATGGTATATGGCTATGGGCAAGGGAAGTTAGTTATTTGTAGCCCTGGTGAATAATATTTACAATGATGCTTCTCACCTTCTTCTACCTACCCAATTTTAACTGCTAAGATTTTTTCTTCCATTTTGATCAGGTGCATTTGAGCTAGCAACCTTTACAACATTTATTCTTTCCAAAAGCAATAAAACTATCTAATTCTACACTTATTCCATCCATGAATCTAGATTAAACTGTTGGATTCACTTATTCTCTTCCTAATTACTGAATTGTCATGATTAAATTGTATGAAAATTATGTATTATCTATCTACAAGAAGTGAAATTGAAACATGACAAGTCAAGATTAAACTGTTTAACTCATCATGGATTATGGCATTTATTGACACTTTGCCATAATCAACTGCAAAAGGTAAAAGTAGTGGCATTTAGACTTGCAAAATTTCATGTTTTATTCATCTTTTTCTTTTGGGGTCTATTATTTTTTCTAAGTCCTTTGATTTTTGTTTTAGGACTTTTTACCCTCTTTTTTGTTTTTTTGATTTTTTGATTTTTTTACAAAATATGAGAATACAACTTGCAGAAGGAAAAGTATCTGCATATTTACAAAATTACAATCAGTTAAGTCAAAATTATGAATCCTACATTTATAGGTTACTAACAGCCAACACCCTATGTTGAACTAGTATAACCAAGAGGGATCGAAAGCTCCCACAACACCCAAGAAATATCAAGGAATATTTGTCCCTTTTCCCAGTTTCGGAACCAGGCATAAGCCTCCCCAGTCTATACCATAGCCAAGGCTAGCACAAAGGCCCGCGCTCGACTCAGACCTCATCTGCCCCAAGGCAGGCACCTGGCTCAGTACTCCATGCAGTAGTACTCCAGGCATATCGCAAGGTTGGACCGCTCCCTCCACACTCACTAAGGTGCACAACCCCAAACATCAAATTCTTACACCCACTTCCATACTTCGACGTCTGAATCCAATACTAGGCACTTGACCTACAATATTAGGCCCTTAGCCTCCTCAAGATGGTCCCACAGCCCTTCAAGAGCTATCCAAGACAAAGGAACCACTTGCATATGTAGTGTTGATTGAGTTTTTCCCCAACCTATATGGTGTTACATATTCTCCCTCATAGGTATGAGCTCCCACGAGAAAATCAAATAACTCATCCTTCTCGGCCCATTTGTAGAGTTCTTGTCAGTCACCACATTTCAACATGCATCCAATGCATTAGTTATAATCATAAAAATAATCCACATGCCAACTCTTGCATGCCATCATGATAAGATAACATCAATGTTAATCACAACATTATGAATAGTAAAGAACTTCATGCTCATGCATGTCATAAAATATGCATGCAATTACCACATGCTTCACCTTAGGAAATACCATCATAGGTTATAACATCATCATATTTGTATCAAATATATATCATGAAAATACATAATAAACTAACCACATGTCAAGATAACCTCATGTTATAACATCACAATTCATATGCCACGTTATGCATATCATATCCATCATGAGAATATAACATCCTTATCATAACAAACCACATGTTCATCATTATCTTCATATCATCTCAATACTTATCAAATATAGAACAATAATACATTATAAGCATCCTTATCACGATTCATCGAAAAATCAATTTTATTTGCTTGTATAAACATTGAATACCCACTATGAACTAAGAGTATTCAACAACTTATCGACTACACCAACTGTGAGTGATGACATGCAATATATCAACACCATGAGAAAAGTTGGTACATCTATAATCAATTGACGAAATCAAGTCCTAATTAACAAATGATAAAATTCACCTAATTCAATAAGGGACACCATATTATTAGTTATTCTAATGTCAAAAAGGTAGAGAGAATTCTTCCTTGGCCAAATGAAATCTAATCTGTTAGTGTCAACAACATTAATGGCTATATCAAGGAAGCCCAAACGATAAATAAAATTGACATCCTAACTTAATAGAAAAATATAACTTATGTAAGAAATCATCATTTCAATTAAAACTAAAAGATTAGGTTTCCAAAAAGAAAAAGAAAAAAAAGTGATTTTTTGAATGAAAAACCATGGTTGAAAGAATATTGTCCCATCATTAATTTTCCTCATTCTTCATAAGTTACACTATGGAGATCAAAAACACAATTTAATTGTTATTCATCTAAATCCATTTATTACATATTTAAACCATAACTTATAATAACCACTAACTATTTAGTACTCTAAATCTTTTCAAAACCAACTAGAATATGGAATTCAAAACAAATATTTATAGTAATTTGCTAATACCTATATGAATAATACACAATTAATTATATCCATCTATCTCTAAATGAATGTATTAAAAGTAATATTCTTAAATTTAATATAATTAGCAACACCATATATTTAATGAATGTATCTACTTAATTCATAGTTTGCAAATTTCTAACTGTTTAAGCATGTGAATACCCAAAATTAATTTGGTTGTTTCCAGGCCTTTCAAAACCTCATCACAAACCAACCAAAAAATTAAGAAATTAAATATTAAAAGTTAAAGATATGGCTATCGAGAAAATAAATATTAGAATTGTATAGTCTATGTAACATGTTAATTTCTTAACTTCTTTATAATCTAAATAATATAACTTAATATAATAAATGATATTACTGTAATTATTCACACATCATAGGATATATATATATATATATATATATATATATATATATATATATATATATTTAGTCTTCCAAAATGACTTGAGAATATCGGACATTAAATCTCATAACAAACTTTTCATATGTACAAACATATTCACCCTAGAAACCTAAACACGACTCTTTGGATTTTAGAAAAACTTTCAAAGGCACATTAATGTTGCTTCCCAAATATATCCATGGGAGAATTTTGGGTTGAAAAACAAAATAAAAAGGCTTTTTATTTTTAAGCATGTTGTGAATTTCCCTAAACAATTACAAATAATAGAAAAGCCATGCCAATTGAAAGTACGAAAGCTTTCTTCCCCGCCAAAACCCAAGGCAAATTGGTTATTAATGGTTCCCTAATAAAAATCGAATCGTATTTTCACTCTACGAGTGTATTCAATCCACTGTTTTTTTTTTTAATCTCTTTATTTAATTTTGTCACAGATATATTTCAAATGTCAATGATGGAGTCGGATTCCGAGGTAAAACTGCTCACACAAGAGGATTATGAGGTAAAACTGTTAATTACAAGACCCGTGGTTTCAGAGAAAAGGTAATATTGAGATTTGTTCTATAAATATAAAAGAAATCTAATATTTATGAATTAAAAAAAAAAAAAAAATTCATAAAATTCACTAATTATATTTTAAAAATATACATTTACAATGAATGCAACTTTAGTATATCTAAAAAATTATTTTTCAATGGCATCTTTTGGAAATATATCCCAAGAAACAAGTTAAACTAAACATTGATGGTTAATCTTTCATTTTTTCTCTAAATCTAACAATTATGAAAAAATAATTTCAATAATTAATAATGATATAAAAATATCTACAATGAAAAATAACCATATCCACATGCATTTATGTAAACAAAAGATACATAGAGAATTATTTAAATAATATTATAATAGGCCATGTAAGGAAGAGATATGTGAAGTTCTTATCAAGTTATTTCAAGGGAAGGCAAGTAAGGTGACTGCTTTTTCGTATCTGCTAAGATTTTATGAAAATTCAGCCAGGATTTTTGTAAATCCACATTATAACTATCAAACTTTAATATTTTGGGTGTCGTAGAGGTTTTTGATGGTGAATTTATTTCCACCATGAAAATCATAATTTAAACACTGTTACTATAAAAAAATTTAAATTTTTTAGACCCAGATTTCAGCCAATTTTAGCTGTTTAGGCAATTCCTCAGTCTTGTTAAAAATCTCGTTTGTGATGTTAGTTGGATTGGCGTGTGAGTATTAAAAAGAAATTGATTAAAATTATTAATTTATTTATTTTTTAATAAGTTTATCAATGTTTTCCTTTCTGACGCTTGATGAATATAAAATAATTATTATGCGGGTCCGTTTTTAGAAACTAACTTTCATAGATTCCATTCATGCATTGTCAATCCAAATTAATTACCTATAAATCCAACTATTTAACCTACCTCCACGGAAAACTAAGCAATCCAACTATTTAACCTACCTCCACGGAAAACTAAGCTTCATAGATTCCATTCATGCGCATTTTACAATAAATCCTCTACTGAATTCCATCACTTTTCTTGTTCCCAAAAATAGTTGATCCATTTAAAGAAGCTAAACTCAACCATACAATACACAATACAACTCTGGAGGAGCGTTGTGGTGACAAGTGCTATAGCCATCATTTTTCCTTTTTAACTAGAAAGCCCACCAGCCGAAGAGGAAAACAAATAACTAATAATTATTCTTCTATTTAATCGAGTAGTGATACTCGATTGTTTATTATGGCTCTTTCGTATAATTTCCACCATTTCATCCCCCACACATATATATTGTTTACTGGAGTTGCATAATTTCTATTTCAAATATATTTTGGTTCCCTTTGGTTATACTGAAGGATGATATGCTTATTGCTGATAAATTTAGATTACCTATTTTTTTATACTTTTCAAAGGATTGACCAGTGAGCCGGCTTTTGGTGGAAAAATTGGCAGTTTTTTTGTTTTTTTATTTCAATAAAAGTCAATAACAATCACGCTACAAGTTTAAAAGGCTTAAAAAAAATTGAAAATGTATTTTTCAAAAAAATTGAAAAGGTATTTAAACGCCGAAGCTGTAGCTGCAGGTTGAAATTTTTTATTTCAAAGGTGTATGAAAAAGAGCTCTACCACATTGAAGGAGCTTTTTGTTTTGTTTTTTTAAATAAAGGATTTTTAAATTAAAAAGGATATTTAAATCCTTAACCTTCATTCTGTTTCAACGTCTTTATTAAAAGGAAGAGGAAAGGTTGAAAATGTATTAAGTTTCGGACTTTTGGTTGAAATCTTTTGGTATCATTCACTATATATATATTTATTATTATCTTTAATAATTTTAATTTGATATATTGTGTAATTCAAATATAAATGATTATGTTTTTAATATTGTATTTAGAAAAAATATTACAATTTATTAAGATATATGAAATTATAGAAATAATAAATAAGGAGTATGTACATCTTTTTTTCTAGCATGAGTTTTTGCACATATATAAGTTCTTTAAATTGGAAAACTGAAAACTTGATTTTCTAAATGATATACTGTACATAAACTTTATGTATCATTAAAAATGTATCATTAAAAAACAAACTAACAGAACTCTAGATCCATCTAACTCTGGATCTATCATGCGTCGAGAGGGATCAAATCTCTCGAGGTGCAAATCTTTCCTCAAGTTTTGCACTCAAAAAAATAGGTTTGCACCTCTAGAGATTTGATCCCTCTCGGTGCATGATAGATCCTGAGTTAGACAGATCTAGGTTGGTTCCAGTTGGAGGCATCGATGTCACATTTTTCAGATTATTAAAATTTTTGTATAATTTTTAGATGTACATCATACTTTGAAATTTTGAAGATTAGAAATACAAATACTAACAAATGTTATTAATATAAATATGTTTGGTGATAAAAAAAATGAAATAATTAATATATTAAATAACAAATACAGCTATCATATCATTCAAATGTGATATGAAGAATATATTGAAAAATACATAATTTATTTAGTATCTAACCTTAACCTGACTTATTCGTCTTTTCTCTTAGAAACACCGACACATTTTTCCATCTTTTCATATCGATCATATGGAAATGGTGGTTGAAATCGAAGACCATCCAAAGTTTTAACTCAAGATATTGCAGTAAAAGTGAGACCTTGTCGCTTTGTCCTTCCAATATTAATAGTTGTCTTTTCTAGTGTCAATTATGAATTGTTAATCCCCAAGCAAGTCACAATGGAATTGGTAAATTATTACCTCTTTCAATAGGTATAATAGTAACAATATGAGAGAATAATTCATCCCACGCAACTGCGACATAGTTATCAAATGTTACTAAAACATATGTAGGAGGATTAGGAGGTGATGTTCTAGAATTATACACAATATCTTGAACTACTCCAAGAGCACCATTGACAAGTCCTACATTAGTCCATAAATTTGAAGTTAGCATAACCGTAGCTCCAACAACAAGAAGGATATCATTATCCAAATTTTCCTCATCTGCTTCCATGTTGTTGTTGTTATTTGATCTTGTAGCAACACTATGTGCAACAGGGTGATTTAGGGATACCAAGTAACACTTATTGTGATTGTGCACATCATCATTTGTTGCAAACAAATGTATAGCCTTATTAAATGAATCTTTTGTTGGAGCATCAAAATTCAAATCTGTACGTGTCATTAGTACTTTCCAATCTTCTATTGTTGGAATCGCATCTCTGACGTTCATTAATAAATGATGAAAGAATATTTGACCATTGCTTTATCCATCTTGCCTGTATACTGTATCAAAAGTTACAACAATTGTGAATAAATTCCATAATTCTTTTGCATGACCTTCACACGCATATGCAGGTCTATCCATAATAGGAGGTAGTTGTCCCAAATCACCAACCAATATAATTGATATACCTCCAAACGAGACTTCTTTATTATGAGGAAAATCTTGAAGAAGTCGAGAATCAATATCTGTCAACAAATTTCTCCCTATAAAACTCGTCTCATCAGTAAGAATGTACTTAACATGTTTCATCTCCTCTTGTAAGGTAAACAAACACAACTCTTGTAAATCGATGAAGTTCCTTACTGGTATATAAAGTAAAGAGTGTATTGTTGATGCAGATATGTTGAATGTTGCAACACCAGTAGGGGCCAAAAGAACCAATGGGCTCTTATGAGGAAGAGAGTCAGTTTCAAGTCTTTGTTTTATTGCACCAATCAAGTGAGACTTTCGAGTACCTATTGTCCCTTGGATAAACATAAGAAATTGTTCTTCCTTTTCATCTCCTTTGTAATGATCAAGCACTACATTAAATGCTATTGTTTTATTTTCTCCTAAACTTTCAAATGAATATTTTTTTGATGATTTAGTAGTAACAATTACATTCTGTTGGGGCCCTTGTTTTGAAATAAAAAAATTTTGAGTTGCGGGTAACAGGTGGCAAAACACAAATACGGTAGACAGAGAGTTGTCATGGTTGCGAAGAGCTGAAGAACAGGTAGCACAACTATTGTGGAAATAAGCATAGATGGCAGAAGGGAGCGACAAGAACAAACAGTGGAACTCCTAGTGATCAGGGAGATGAGGTAGACAGTAGAGCAGAAAGGAAGGGAAAACTGACAGTCACGTTGGAAAAGAAAAAAATAAGAAGTTGACCAATGTAGATGGAGGTTTTCATAGTAGGTATTGGAGGAATAGAGTCGCATGAGAGCTCTATTCGCTCTGTTCATTATGTTCGCTCTCTATTCATTCTGCTCTATTCTATGTGATAATATTGTAATCAGTTCTGCCAGGATCGCTCTTAGGAGAAATGTAATTGTCCCTTATTGTTAATGCAATATATTATGGTCTGAGTTTGATGTCTCAAGTTCCGTTATTTGGTTCTGGTTAAGTTGAATCTGCTGGTCACTTTAAATTTTACTTTTTCCATCTTGAATACATTCATGAGTATTATCATTTGCAGAGTATTTGCATATGTTAAGAGCACCCAGTTCTATATAATTTATGCTTGATCGATACCTGATATGATCCTAAAACTTACTAAGGTCACGACACACCTCGGGTGAGACTCTCTGGTCTTTGGAGTAGAGTGAAAATGTCGGTGTTGTGCTAGACTACTGCAGAAACCTTGTTGGCCTCTGTCTTGAACCTAGGTCTTGCCCAAGAGACCTTCTTTCTCGCCAACAAATGGTTTCATTGCCGGGACCCGAAATTAAATTTTGGAACTAGATCATGGTATCACAGATCTTCGAGAGAGAAATACGAAGTGGGTGGGATAACCACCTAGATCAGTTCAGAGCACAACAAGATGAGTTGAGACGACAGAGGGAGAAAACTATTAAGGATCAGGTTCTATTCTCTGAATCTGCAAGTGACATCTATGAAATCTTCTGGGGAAAGTTTCCAGAGGAACTCTATAATTGGTTGCAAAGGTTACAAGCCAAGATAGTTCAAGGAAGCTTGCGGAAGGTCTGTCGCAAGTGGTCGCACGTAGATCTGGTAGCGCTCCATTGGTTAGATACCGATTTGACCTGAGTTGCATATTTATGGGTGCAATCTACCTTGGAGGGATACATAGTGGAGTTCGCAGCTGAGTGTTATCAGTATTTCTCGAAAGAGGAGGATATATTCAAATCAGGATTGCGTGGAGAGTTGTTGAAGGAGATCCCTCTTTGGATCAAAGCTTTAATTGTAGATAAAGGATTTATGGAGTTTCAAAAATCTGATATGGAGACTTAAACCTCCAGTACCGGGGGAAGGAGCTGAGGGAGAGATGCTACAACTACGTTGGAAGGGGGAATAGAGATATGGATCTCGAGACCTCTAGTAGGTTGAGGGAGTGACGAGCACATCGGATGGGGAAAATCGCTGAGAAGTGGTGAGAAAGTGTGATGAAGGAGTTGGAGAAGCAGGAAAGTAATCGATAGGACAAGGAGAAGGCACCTTCGATGACAAGGGAGATGGAATGACAGATGGGTTCCCAAGAGATAGGAGGGACCATCAAGGAAGTTCAGCAGGTGTATAGGAGCCCAGCCCAAGCAAAGAAGGGGAAGAAGTCTGATGGAGAGGGCGCGCACCCTGAGGAGATGTCTGATGTGGAGTTGCATGCTGCAATGGAGAAACTATTCTGAGAGGGGTCGACACCCATAAATCAAGGTAATTCTATTCCCCCAAGTTCAAGTAGCTCCAGTTCCAACCTTCCCTAGTACTCTATCAGCCAGTAGGTGAAATTTTTGTTAAGTTACGAGAATTGAGTAAGTTGAATAGTGTTCATTCTATAGAAGTAATACACACTAGCAGTAGTGCTATTAATACCATTACACAGCTGGAAACTGGGGTTTTATTTTAGTAACACCCCCACCAGAAATTATGGTGGGATCATTTAACCGATACCCAGAGTTCTCTGGGAGGGGTAACGATGATGTGGAACAACGCTGGTACCTCTGCGAGGCCATATGGAGGGCTACGCGGACACAAGAGGCAGGCAAGTTGATAGAATTTCAGACGAATCTCAGAGAGAGAGCTCTATGCTGGTTTATGAAATGGTCGAAAGCTCACCCAAATCCAGCGATAGACAATGTAAAGAAATAATTCGTTAAATAATTCAAGTTACCCCAAACAGATCAGCAAGGTTTATTCGAAATGTGGGAGATCAAGCAGCGAGAAGGGGAAACTGCATGGGATCTGATGAAAAGATTCAAGGTTGCGATTGGAAAACTGAGTTACCTAATCGATCTGAATCATCAGAGAGATTGGTTTATGAAGACCCTTCTTCCATTAACAAGAACTTCGTTAACCCAACAAAAAATCAACACATTACAAGATGCATTGGAGAAAGCTATGAAAATAGAGGCCATGGCAAGATATCCGTAGGAATTCAAAGGAGGGGCCACAACTCAAGACCCTTCCATACTGGGTTTACAACATCAGATATCTAGCCTAACAGAAAAGTTGAAAGAGATTCAACCAAGACAGCCACCAAGACCAAATGTGTGGTGTACATATTGTCTAATGGACGGACACGTGGTAATCGAGTGTCCAAGGTTGTGGGTTCAGAATGTGGCGACATCAGTAGCAGGGGCACAGGGAGCTACACTGGTAGGAGGAGTTGCGCATATAAACACTCAAGGGTTATATCCGCCGCAACACTAGTACCCAAGGTTGCCACGCAACAAAATCAGGCCACCACTAAATATTGTGAGATTCGCAAAAGCAAGGGTCATCCGCCCCGCCTATGTCCGATCTTGCAAAAATACTCCAATGTTCCCAATAACATATATTGTGAGTTATGTGCTTCCAAAACACACAATACAAAGCAATGTATATCTCTGTATGCATTGGCAGAACGATTGGAAAAGCCTTCATACAAAGTGAATGAGGCTCCCAGGGGAAGAGGGGGAGGCATGAGAGGAGGCAGAGCTGGAGGAAGAGGACCAGTACGATGATATAACTCTAACCAAACAGGCTACATGGCTAGGGAATGTCCACTTCCTATAATACCCTGGCGCTCTCAGTGTAAAGTTAACGCGCACGCAACAGAAGACTGCCCAAAGCTAATAAAAATATGGGAAGAAAGAGCTAGAAAAAGAGGAACAAATCTGGTAAATGCAGAGACAAGAATAATAGAGGCTCAAGCTATGCAGAATGTAGCTATAGTGACGCGAGGAGGAAAGAGAATTGGAGAATATGCGTAGACTACAGACCTGATAAAACTGATATGGCCAGTGTTATAGTCCAATTTGGTCATCATTCCCAATGACCTGGTTAACTGGGCATCATCCCTAGGACCAATGACTAAGGGTCTATCATTCCCTATCATTTCAATTTGCTACATGCCCTAAGGCAAGAATAAGATAAATCAAACATGACTTTCATCAGGCAAAGGTTTCCAAGGTTTGAAGTTTATTATATAGCATGTGGGAGCTCACCAACATTGCCTCTAAGGGGACTAAGTTCGTTGCATATTCAGGTAGCCCCATGCAAGGCTACTCTACAAAGCAATTACCAACAACTATGGCTGTGTTGGTCACATTGGGAGCGAAATTCTCATTGTTCCGGAATCTCCACTTGGCCAGTGCCTTCTAGAAGAGTTCACATGTGTCAAGCTTCGAATCCAAGTGTCCATTTGACATCTACATGACTGGGAACATGTCGTACCTATTATTGGAAATTCATTCATTGCAAAACTACCTTCATTTCATCTGTAAATTGAACACAGATCTGAGTGTTTGAGAAGGAAGAATTTGAGTAGAGAAATGTTGGAGGATTTTCAATTGAGAATTAGATTTGTGTAACAGCTACTGGAGAGATTTATACTATGATGAGTCTAAGGATCCTTGCTGGAAGGGTCACTTCAAATTAGTCATTTGGTTGTAACCTCTATTTCTATCATCATTAAAGAATAAAACTTACTTTTCCCTATATGCATCTTTATTGGCTTTGATTTTCCATATTGTAAGATCTTAGTTGATGTATATTGTTTAGCTTTACTAATTTAGCTGACTAACTTGAATAGACATATGTATTATTGCTATTTTCTGTTGTTTTAGTGTTCTTTCTTGTAGGAATCATTTCACATGAACCGCTTGAATTTGAAGCTAAAACGGAAGTGACAAAAGGATCCATTTAGAAGCGCTTGGATAACAAGTAAGCCTCTAATCCTTTCTATGTGTCTATTCTGAGTTAGGAAAGGTAGTCATATAGCCTTTAATCTATTGTTCTAGATTGTCATCTGTCTAGCGAAGCGTGTTTTATCCGTAATTCACAATTCTGGCCCAAAAAATTGGCAACTCTTCTGGGGAGAATTTCTCTTAGATCTAGGTGTCTTAGCCTCTGATTTTCTTTTTTTATCCACCCAGTAGTTGTTACACATAAAGATTAAACTTTTTCAAAGCCAAATTTGCAAAGATAGTGAGTTAAACAGTAGTTTTTTTCCTTATACATTGTGCTCAATGCACCCTTAGACAGGGCACAGTGCTTTGAATAGCACTGTCTCCCTCCCAGGCCTACATTGTAGAGCACTATCTCCCCTTGGAGACTACGTTGACTCCTGAAACCACCCAAATTCCTTTGAATTTTCCTTTGCAATTTGCTTCATTTTTTTTTCTGTTGTGTTTTGAAAATTTTGATCGTCATATTGACCAGTAACTCTATATACTTCTTCCTCCTTTAACTGAAAATTTGTTCAATGTTTATTTAAAAAAAAATTTCTTTATCATTAACAAGTTGATTTAAAAGTATTTTTTATGGTCGCATTAAGAATAATTTTCTTTGGAAATAGGAAATTATCGTAAAATCTTCATTTCCTTGATAGGAGAAATTATTGTTGAAATACTCATTATTGGCTCGAGGGATCCTGACCCAGGTTTAGAGGTTCAAGGTTTGCCAAAAAACCCCTATACTACTCGCCCTTTCGGCAATGACCTGCTTGCACAAGCTAAAGTCTCACCCGAAGTAGTATGGGTGGGTGCTGGAACCAGGTTTCCGCACCCTAGGAGAGGGTAGGTAAGTCAAGAAGAGCTACGTTCAACCTTATAGTGACCATATATTATTTCATGGAATCTAGATCTATAGATTCCCTTCGCATCCACGTGTGCAACAACAATGATATTCATAGTATTTAAAGCTTTAATTGTAGATAAAGGATTTATGGAGTTTCAAAAATCTGATATGGAGACTTAAACCTCCAGTACTGGGGGAAGGAGCTGAGGGAGAGATGCTACAACTACATTGGAAGGGGGAATAGAGATATGGATCTCGAGACCTCTAGTAGGTTGAGGGAGTGACGAGCACATCGGATGGGGAAAATCGCTGAGAAGTGGTGAGAAAGTGTGATGAAGGAGTTGGAGAAGCAGGAAAGTAATCGATAGGACAAGGAGAAGGCACCTTCGATGACAAGGGAGATGGAATGACAGATGGGTTCCCAACAGATAGGAGGGACCATCAAGGAAGTTCAGCAGGTGTATAGGAGCCCAGCCCAAGCAAAGAAGGGGAAGAAGTCCGATGGAGAGGACGCGCACCCTGAGGAGATGTCTGATGTGGAGTTGCATGTTGCAATGGAGAAACTATTCTGAGAGGGGTCGACACCCATAACTCAAGGTAATTCTATTCCCCCAAGTTCAAGTAGCTCTAGTTCCAACCTTCCCTAGTACTCTATCAGCAAGTAGGTGAAATTTTTGTTAAGTTACGAGAATTGAGTAAGTTGAATAGTGTTCAGTCTATAGAAGTAATACACACTAGCAGTAGTGCTATTAATACCATTACACAGCTGGAAACTGGGGTTTTATTTTAGTAACACCCCCACCAGAAATTATGGTGGGATCATTTAACCGATACCCAGAGTTCTCTGGGAGGGGTAACGATGATGTGGAACAACGCTGGTACCTCTGCGAGGCCATATGGAGGGCTACGCAGACACAAGAGGCAGGCAAGTTGATCGAATTTCAGACGACTCTCAGAGAGAGAGCTCTATGCTGGTTTATGAAATGGTCGGAAGCTCACCCAAATCCAGCGATAGACAACGTAAAGAAATAATTCGTTAAATAATTCAAGTTACCCCAAACAGATCAGCAAGGTTTATTCGAAATGTGGGAGATCAAGCAGCGAGAAGGGGAAACTGCATGGGATCTGATGAGAAGATTCAAGGCTGCGATTGGAAAACTGAGTTACCTAATCGATTTGAATCATCAGAGAGATTGGTTTATCAAGACCGTTCTTCCATTAACAAGAACTTCGTTAACCCAACAAAAGATCAACACATTACAAGATGCATTGGAGAAATCTATGAAAATAGAGGCCATGGCAAGATATCCGTAGGAATTCAAAGGAGGGGCCACAACTCAAGACCCTTCCATACTGGGTTTACAACATCAGATATCTAGCCTAACAGAAAAGTTAAAAGAGATTCAACCAAGACTTCTATTTGATCTAGATTTTTTTCATACAGCTGCGGAAACTTGCCACTTTCCGCAGCTGCTGCAACTTTCCACAGCTATTTTGTGGAACTATATGCTACAGGTGTCTACAAAGGAAACGAGCCACATGGGCAGGCTAGGAATGACGAGGACATGGTTCGTGTCCTATTGGTTCAAGTAAACTCGTCAAAGGAAGCCACGGTCAAAGCCATCCACGTGGAAGTCAACTATGGAGTTTCATGTCGGCTGGACTCTGTTTCGTGGCATATAAACATCCATACGGCCGTTTCTAAGCTTGCGGAGGTTAAATCGACATCTGTGCAGAGTCCTGGAGTTGAATTCAAGCATCCACCTTCCGTAGATTCGTTTTCCAACACGGCCATAATCCTATATCCGTGGCCGTAGTGGTCTACGTGCTCTCTGCTATCATAAACTTCAGGAGACAGTTACAGTTTATTGTTTTATATAGAGCGTTTGCATACGCACGTAGAGTTAGTTGTTAGTTGATAGTTGATGTGCGTACTCTGTTATGTTTGCTTTGTAGTGATTACGTTGCCTTGAGCCGTAATACTACCAGTCTGTAATGAACTGCTTTTTAATGTGAAAAGACTCTGTTTTCAACTTAATTCGTGTTTGAGGATCGTACCAAAGCTGTGTAGAGGGCCCCTGCTCAGCCGAGGTTCTGTGTATTAATGTATATATCTTTCATTTCATTTCTTTAAAAAGTCATTGTATCATAATCCATTACATGTTCATATTTCATAGTTGTTTCATTTCTGTTCATACATTTCTATAATTTCCATTGCATTCTTGTCTTTCATGCTTTTATGATTGTTAAATCACTGATCAGTTTTCTTGTGCAGGTTTTAGGTAGACAGCCCTGGCATTTTCATAGTATTTTGGCTAATGATATGAGACTAACATTATTCTGCTGCTAGTTTCCTTTTCATAGTATTTGTTTAACTTCAGTCTTGCTTTGTACATTTCAGTTTTGTTTATCTGATTCAAAAGAGTTAAATTTAGATATATTAAGTCGCTTTCATAGCGTCTTCTGGCCACTCGAAAGCCACAGCTGGACTGATGGTGAGGGATTGCATTATGAAATGTGTAGTTTAGTACTAGTTTCTTTTCTGCAAATTTAGATATATTAAGCTGCTCATAGCATCTTCAGTTGCCTCCGAAAGCCACAGCTGGACTGATGGTGAGGGATTGCATTATGAAATGTGTAGTTTAGTATTAGTTTCTTTTCTCCAAATTTAGATATCTTAAATCATGCATGACATCTTCTGGCCATTCGAAATAGAAAATGGACCGAAGTAGGATTGAATCATGTGTGTATGGTTTAGTATTAGCTATCTTCTAATTAAATATCGCTTACACAAGTTGTTTATGATTACTTCCGCAAGTCATAGCTGGTCTAATGACAAGGGTCGAAAACAATGATAGATCCGATCTTAGATTTATTTTGTTGCAATTTCAAATTTCCTTAAGCATAGTTTTTTTTTTGTGTTTAGTTGGCAGCAAGAATAGTTTGGTTTTCATGTTCACTAGTTTATTGTTTTGATTCATTAGATTAGTAGCACCTTTTCATTTCAGCAGTACACTTTTACTTTCTTTCAAGTCTTGTCATTGTAATTTTCATTTTGCTTTTAAAGTTTCAAGTTGGTAAATCATTATAGGGGATATCACTTCCTTGAACAAATATAACTAAACTTGTTTTTCATTTTAGAATTTCCATTTCACCTTAGAAAGACCAAAAACGACAAAAAGTTAAGAAAGAGGTTATCTTGCACATATAGTGCGCCGCACTTCATCAGCTTACGATTCCCGGATTGACAAATTAAATGCAGCAATTTAGGACACACTAAATTGACCAAACATTTTGGTGCCGTTGCCGGGGAAGTGTAACTAGGTAACCAATTTCTTAAAAAAAAAACATAAAATCATAAAAGAAGGGAAAACTTGATAACTTCTTGAAGTATGCTCTCCTCTTGCACCTAGTGTGATCTGGAGGATCATAAAAGAGAGTTATTGGTTTAGTAATTTCTTAAGTATGCTCTCTTCTTGCACCTAGTGTGATCTGGAAGATCAGAAAGAGAATTATTAGCCCAACTTTTTTTTTTTTTTTTTTTTTTTAAAACTAAAAAAAATGACATGCATAGAGCGAGAGATTCTAGGGGAAGGTTTATAGCTAAAGCCAAGAGTTCGATTTTCACAACTCCATCTTCTTCAAGGCATAGACCATATTCACCACCATCTACCCCTAGCCTTAAGATTTTTGGAAGTCAAGGAACAACTGAATTAGAGGATTCTCCTATACCACCTACTAAAACTCACTTAGAAAACAAAGAAACTTTCTCTCATCCTTCCTTGGTAGAAGAACTAGAGGACTATAAGGACTCTAAAGAAACTATCATGGCAGAGGAAGTAATAAATAGAGGTGGAGGTAGAAGAGGAGGAGATAATGAAGATAACAATGGTGAAGGAAATAACGGTAGAAATAGGGACAATTTTCTTCGATTCCCTATAGTTGATGAGGAAAATCATGCAACAATGAAAAATATCTCACCATCTGTTCTTCCTAACTTTTATGGATTACGAAGTGAGGATCCTGAAACATTTCTGTTTGAGTTTGAAGTAGTGTGCCGAACTTATGACTATATGGAAGATTCTCAAAATCTCAAACTGTTTCCTTCAACATTGAAGGGATCTGCTTTGAAATGGTTCATGGGATTAGCCACTCAATCTATCAGGACTTGGAATGATATGAAACAAAAATTTTTGGATAGATACTTGGACTATTGTATGCCCACCAATCACAAGGATGAGGTATTTAAAATGATGCAAAAAGAAGATGAAAATTTGGAAGACCTAATTGAAAGATTTAAATACAACTTGAAAAGAGCAAAGATGAGCAACTTAGATAATGAAACCTTGAAAGCCCTCCTATTAAAAGCCATTAGAGATGAATGGATATACATTTTAAACATGATGGGGAAAGGAGACATTTCTCAACTTCCATTTCATGATATAACAGAACTATGTATCCATCTCTCAAGGGGAAAATCTAAAACTGGAAAAGGGCCTAGGGATTCTTCTCTTATTAGGGCTAACAAATCTGCAACTAGATCAGTAAGTAGGGCAGAGATTGGTAATATGCTTGATGAGTTTAAAACTGATATCTTAGGGAGTCTTAGTGAACAACTAGACACCCTTAAAATCCAAAACAAGCAGAAAGCAGAAACAGATGCTTTAGCCATCTTTGTCCGAAATGTAGAAAGAAACATGCTTTAAGGGAATGTCCCTTGGATGCAAAAGTTGTAGAAACATGTATGATTTGCTCAGAAAATCATGAAATCAAGGATTGTCCTTCAATCCCCGGACTCAAAGCTTTTTTTCAAGAAGATCCAAATTCAATAGAGTCTCTCTGTTTTGTCGCAAGGAGACCTTGGCAGGGACAACAATCTCAAGGGTTTAATAACCCTATGAATCTTCAAACCCCACCAAATTGGACTCCTTGGCAACAACCTTGGCCCCAACATCAAAATTCATATCATCCATGGGTACAAGGGATGCAAAATCCTTATGGGAGATTTGCTCAATTTTATCAATATCCTCCATCTTCTCAAAATCAACAAGATCCACAATTTCCAAGCCAAAATCCACAACTTTCATTTCCATTTCCACAACAACAACCTTCTCAACAAAATACAAATCCTCAACTCATGCTCCCATACCAACAGAAGACAAATCAACTTCCAGCTCAGCCATTGCCAAATCCTAACAATAAGAATCCTCAAACTACTTATATGATAGAAGGACAACAATTTCCTACCTATATGATTGTTCCTCTCAACGATGTACAACTCAGATCTGGTAGAGTTTTAGAAAAACCTTCTATAGACATTCAAGAGCAAGATACCTCCGAGGAGGACTCTCTTCAAGTCAATAAGGGTTCTGAGGAAGAATCTCTTCAAAATTCAAAAATTCAAAAAGAAAAAGAAAAGCTAGCATCCACAACTCCTATAGTTGAGCAACCTGTATCTTCATCTACACCTCCTTTTCCGGAAAGACTACAAATTGATAAGGGGGTGGAAAAACAAATTTCGTTGCCTAACTATGACTTTCTAGATGAATTGAAGAATGTTTGTATCAAGATTCCATTGCTACAAGCCATTCGAGAAATTCCTATTCTAGCAAAAACCATAAAGGAGTTGAGTTTCAAAAGACCATGAAGGAAGCTAAAGGACACAAGAAGAATCCACCTGGTAGGAAAGATTGCAGACATTATGATGGGAAAAATTACCATGCAGAAGTATGTAGATCCAGGAAGTCCAATTGTCAAGACACATATAAATGGGATAGAAATTCTAAACACATTGATTGACTTAGGGGCTGCTATCAACATTATGAGTAGACAGACTATGGAACAGTTAAAACTTCCTAACCTTCTTTTTACACCTACTTTATTGCAACTTGCAGATCGATCGGTTATTAAACCAGATGGTGTATTAGAAGATATTTCAGTCTCCTTAGATTCTTGGGACTATCCAGTAGACTTTATGATTTTGACTCCCAAAAGTAATCTAGGAGGACATCCAATTATCTTAGGAAGACCTTGGCTGGCCACAGCTGATGCTTTTATTAGTTGTAGATCTGGAGACATGTACATTTCTAATGGTAATTCGACAAAGAAATTCAATTTGTATCCTCCAGCAAGAGCAATCACAGAAATAGGAGACAATGAATGGGTCGATGATGAGAACACTATACAACCTGTCTTTACCATTTCTGAAATTAGTGAGGATAGTCAAATTCTGAACACATTAGAAAATTTCGAGATAACTTCAGAATATGACCCCACACAATTTCAGTTGGAATCTGACATAGAATATTTATCATCAAGACAAATGTCTCTCTACTCTATGGAAGAGTTTGGTAATTCTGCTTTTGAGATTTTTCCAGAAAAGACATTGAATATCAACAAACATCCGGAGAAGTCACAACAAGAAGAACTAACCAGAATCTTGCAAAAACATTCTACTGCATTTGCATGGGAGTATACTGACATGAAGGGTATTGATCCTAAGACTTGCATCCATCATATCTATATTGAGGAAAACAGTAGACCAATCAGACAACCTCAAAGAAGGATGAATCCAAATCTTATGGAGATAGTGAAAGAAGAGCTCCAAAACTTCTCAATGTAAACTTCATTTATCCAATTTCAGATAGCCGATGGGTTTCTCCTTTGGTTATAGTACCTAAAAAGAATGGTAAATGGAGAGTATGCATTGATTACAGGGAGTTGAACAAAGCAACTTTGAAGGATCACTTTCCTTTGCTTTTTATTGATCAGGTATTAGATACATTAGCAGGTAAAAAGTACTTTTCATTTTTGGATGGTTTTAGTGGCTATAATCAAATTCAGGTAGCACCTGAAGATCAAGATAAGACCACATTTACTTGTCCATGGGGAAATTTTGCCTATTGAGTGCTTCCTTTTGGGTTATGTAATGCACTTGCAACATTCCAAAGAGCAGTACTAGGAATTTTTTCTGATCTAATCCATGATTATGTAGAGGTTTATATGGATGATTTTACAGTTTATGGTAATTCATTTGAAGAGGCATTAGAAAATTTGGAAAAAGTTCTTATAAGATGTAAAGAAACAAACCTTTCATTAAGCCATGAAAAATGCTTTATGATGTTTACCGAAGGTATTGTTTTGGGGCATCATATTTCAGGAGATGGGATTAAGGTTGATAGATCAAAAGTTGAAGTCATCTCCAAGTTTCCTATTCCAAATTGTCAAAGAGATGTTAGAAGTTTTCTAGGATTTACTAGTTACTATAGAAGATTTATAGAAAACTTCACTAAAATAGCATCTCCACTCTTCAAGTTGCTTACAAAAGACTGTGAATTTAAATGGGATCCTGATTGTCAATCAGCTTTTGAAACTTTGAGAACAAGAATATCTGAAGCACCTATCTTGAGAGGACCAAATTGGAAACTTCCTTTCCATATTTCTACAGATGCTTCAGATACAGCTCTTGGAGCCGTGTTGGGTCAAAAAGATTTAATTCCTTATGCCATTTATTACACCAGTAAAAATTTGACTCCCACAGAGTTGAACTATACTGTGACTGAAAAAGAGTTCTTAGCCGTTGTTCATGCAATTAATAAGTTTAGACATTACATAACAGGCTATGAAACTTTTATTCATACTGACCATTCTGCAATTAGATATTTAATGAACAAACCTGTTACTAATGGCAGAGTGACAAGATGGCTTTTACTTTTGCAATAATTCAATATTACTGTGTTGGATAGACCAGGAAAACAGAATACAGTAGCTGATTTCTTGTCTAGGATTCAGAATACTAAAGAAGATTCTCCTGTAGAAGATAAGTTTCCCGATGAATATTTGTTTGCAGTAACTATTAAGACCCCTTGGTATGCAGATATTGCTAACTATTTGGTTACAGGGAAACTACCTTCACATTTATTTCCAAGTGAAAAACGAAAATTATTCAGGAGAGTTCAAAATATTCATGGATTTCTAACGAATTGTTTAAAACAGGGCCAGATCTTGTGATCAGAAGATGTGTCAGGGAAGATGAAATGCCTAATATTTTTAAGGCATGTCATGATGAACCATGCGGCGGACACTTTGCGGACAAAAGGACAGCCTATAAAATCCTTTCCTTGGGATATTATTGGCCTTCTCTCTTCAAAGATACAAAACAATATGTCAAAAGGTGTGATAGCTGCCAAAGAGTAGGGAAACCTACCCTTTCAAATGAAATGCCATTGCAAACACAGGTACTCATTGAACCCTTTGAAAAATGGGCTTTAGATTTCATTGGACCTATTAATCCACCATCTAAGCAAAGAAGTATATATTGGTTTGCACTGATTATGTTACTAAATGGGTAGAAGCTAAAGCATTAGTATCTGCTACTGAAAATTCAGTTGTTCATTTTCTTTATGAGGATATTTTTACTCGCTTTGGTGTTCCAAGAGAAATTGTGACGGATCAGGGGAGCCAATTCACATCAAATTTGGTGGAGAAGTTGATGGAAGAATACAAAATCAAGAACAGAAGATCTACTCCTTACCATCCACAAGCAAATGGTCAAGTGGAGTCCACAAACAAAGTTCTTGAAAGTATCATCACCAAAACTGTTCATCTACATAGAAGAGATTGGGCATAAAGGCTTCCAGAAGCCTTGTGGGCCTACAGAACTACATGGAGGAATACAACAGGACATTCTCCCTATGAACTTGTTTATGGGAAAGAAGTCTTGCTCCACATTGAGTTCCAAGTCAAGACCTTCAAGATAGCAGTTCAGTTGGGGATGGACTTATCAGAAGCCCAAAAGCATAGAATGGAGCAGTTGAATGAGCTAGATGAGATCAGACAAGCAGCAATTCTAAGAACTGATCTAGTTCAATATCAAAGAACTAAATGGCATGACAAATATATCAAAGAGAAGAAGTTTCAAGAAGGAGATTGGGCATTGTTATTTGACTCCAAGTTTAAAGATTTTCAAGGGAAATTTCAGACTCATTGGCTTGGGCCATATGATATTGACAATATCTTTAACAATGGAGCTGTAAGAATCAAGACCATTGATGAGTTTCAAACTCATCTTATAGTGAATGGCCATAGATTGAAAGTTTATCATAAGCCACTCTCTAAAGAGGATTTTGTCAAGTTGTTTCAAGAAAGTTCTGCAATCAGGCTGGTACAGAAGAATCCTTCTTCTCTACCAAGCTAGCTTTTGTTTTTCAAGTTAAAAAAAAGAAAAAAAGAAAAAAAAAAAAGAAAAAAAAAATGGTATAAGCCTGAAAACCAATCATTGATTGGCAGTCTTATACAGAAAATATGGGGTGAAAATCAGGGACACCTGACACTCTATATTTTCCAAAAAAAATCTGTCTTTCATTTCATTTCATCTCACCACCCACTCCATTTCATTCCACTTCATTTCATTTCATTCCATTTCATTTCACTTCATTTCACTTCATTTCATCCATTCCATCAATAAAAATCTTTTTATGACCATTTCCACTTGGTCATTTGTCATTTGTTCATTTCTATTTCAGCCAAGTAATAGCTGTGTCAGTTTTTGCAGCTGACATCTGTTTCCGCAGCTAACTCCTGTTTCCGCAGCCAGAAGCAGATTCTACAGCTACTACTACTCTGTTTTCAAAAAGAATGTACAGTTAGTTGTTATTTTCATAAATTATGAAATAAAATGCAGGAGAGAGGATCAATGGAACATTCAAGACACTAATGAAGATCAATCAGTTGAAGACCAAGGGCAAAAGCAAGGATTCCAAAGGTATGAATAAAGTTTATTTCAAATAGTATCGAAAAACACATTTTTATGTAATTTTAAACTATGACCTCTACCCATAATGCGCAATGATTATATTGACAGTCCCGTAACCTTCCACGATCTCTATGTTATCCTCTTGCATTTATTCACAAACGATTTCATCATTGAAATTCCGACTCTCACTCATGTTCAAATATCCCACCGTAGATAATGATACGTATTTGAGTTGACAAAGGACTCTTACAAGCCGCATAACTTCATAATCATTGATTGAAACGTGTTTATATTTATTACACAGCCACCAAAATTCAAAACGCGACCGAATGCATTATAATTTGTTAACCTCTTTGGCGTGTCTCTGTCGTGTTTACAAAACCCCACTCTACTCATTCTCACTCCCTGTTTCACTCCATTCCGTTCCTTTTGCTCACTCTCACTCCCGTATATCTACCCACAGTCTTACTCCATTCTGTTTATGGTGCTCATTTCCATTTTATGATAATATCCCCACAGTATTGTGCTCGATCCTGTGTATTCCATCGTTCCATTTCCATTTAAACCCTCACAGAGGCAAGCCTGTGAAGCACAGAGAAGTAAAATGGGAAAATTATTAAGGGCAGAGCCGGAAGGACCGAAGTTTATAGAGGGATATCCACAAGCAAAAGAGATGTTGAGGAAAGCTAAATGGCTGCGTTTTATTCAGAAATTCAGGGGTTACCATAGAGAAGTTACAAAAGCGTTTGCAAGATCATTTGATGGCTCAGAAGCAGAAGTGGGAGACCTCAAGTTTTTGGTCAATGAAGCATCAATAGCAACAGCCACAGAGCTTCTTCAGGAAGGAGAACGTTGGTTCAAAAATAAAAGTATCATTGATGAGGCATGGAGAACAATCCTACGGAATCAAGGTATGGATATCACTGTTTTTAAAAGAGGCATCCCTGTGCATGCAATAAAAGATGAATGGGCCACTTTACTACTCATTGTTCAGAAATTTATTACATGTGAAGGCCGTTTTGGCTCTATGTACATGTACCATACTAGGCTATTGATGAATTTTCTTGAAAACCAAACTCTTAATCTCCCTTATTTCCTATTCAATAGCTTAAAGAAAATGGCTGTGACTGTTCAAAAACACTTGGGAGATGTAGAGCCTCATCTTTATCACCACGGCCTTATAAAAATTCTGATTGAAAAGGAGCTAAAGGAAAGAAAAGATACATGGGAACAATTCCTAGTTAGAAACTTCTTTGAAGAACCTCAGGAAATTCCTGAAGGTAGTCCAATTAGAAGGAGTAGAAGAAAGCAAATGAATGTTGAAACCCAAGTTGCTCCTACACAGGAAATTCCCGCAGCTAGCACAGCAAAAAGAAGTAGAAGGAAAAGAACAGTAGATGAAATCCAAAATACTTCTACTACTACTATGAAAAAAACTGATAGGGAAGAGAGATTGGTAAAAAGGAAGAAGAAGGAAATGAAAACTAAGAAGCCAATAATACCAAAAGGGAAAGAAATTATTGAGGCTGTCCATAAAACTCCTTCTTCTGAAGAAGAAGATCACCAAATACTATCAGAAAGATTAGTTTTTCTTCAAAAACAGTCATCTCTATCCAAGAAGGCAGAGACAGGAAAACAAGAACAAAAGGATAGTGTACCACATCATGTGAGGAGAAGCAGCAGGCTTAAGGGAAAATTGAGAAAAACACAAATTAAAGGTCCTCATTTCATTGATTTGGGTGAGGAGACATCTGAACAGTCTCCAACTGACCATAGTCCATTTCAGTCAGTTAGTGAACCTGACTCCTTTCACTCCCAATCAGACAATGAGCGTACTCCATCTTATTCTCAACAAAATATTGATGAAAGTTCTCCTCAGCCAAATTTTGAACATAATTCTCCCTTGCAGCATTTTGAGGACAGTCCAATGAAGAAGACACCGGAAGTAGACCCCAAACAGCAGGAGGTCTATGATTATATAGAATCCTTGGAGAAGGCAGCCACAGGTCCTAGCACCTCTTCTACTCAGCCTCATACATTGCAGGATGACTTGGTTCAGTCATTAAAACAAGAGATTTTTGAGCTTGAGCTTTTAAATCGGCATATCAAAAATGAAAATGAAACACTCAAAGAGCAAGGCAAACTGGACAAGATTATCCATGACAATACTATGTTACATTTGGGTATTTGGCAAAAGAAGAATAAGAAGCTAAAAATGAAATGCCAAAAATTGAGCAGAGCACTTGTGAATATCAAATTCAGGTGCTTAATGAAGAAACCCAGAATGATGGCAGTACCAAAGAAGAAGAGAAGGGGGTTAGATGTGCTGGCTGAAGTATCAAGGCACATGAATTGAACAAAGAGTATCAAAATTTTGGTTGCATGAGGACATGCAACACCTTCACAATGGGGGTATGTTGAGTCCCGAATTTGCCTCTTTTCCATACACTTTTCCATATCTTTTTCACTCACCTAAACCTCCAAAATTGTCAATATCATGTGCAAAAGGGTATCTAACATGGTTTTTAATTATGTTTTTGTGTTTTCTATTTGATCTAGATTTTTTTCATACAGCTGCGGAAACTTGCCACTTTCCGCAGCTATTTTGTGGAACTATATGCTACAGGTGTCTACAAAGGAAACGAGCCACATGGGCAGGCTAGGAATGACGAGGACATGGTTCGTGTCCTATTGGTTCAAGTAAATTCATCAAAGGAAGCCGCGGTCAAAGCCATCCACGTGGAAGTCAACTATGGAGTTTCATGTCGGCTGGACTCTGTTTCGTGGCATATAAACATCCATACGACCGTTTCTAAGCTTGCGGAGGTTAAATCGACATCTGTGCAGAGTTCTGGAGTTGAATTCAAGCCTCCACCTTCCGTAGATTCGTTTTCCAACATGGCCATACTCCTATATCCGTGGCCGTAGTGGTCTACGTGCTCTCTGCTATCATAAACTTCAGGAGACAGTTACAGTTTATTGTTTTATATAGAGTGTTTGCATATGCACGTAGAGTTAGTTGTTAGTTGATAGTTGATGTGCGTACTCTGTTATGTTTGCTTTGTAGTGATTACGCTGCCTTGAGCCGTAATACTACCAGTCTGTAATGAACTGCTTTTTAATGTGAAAAGACTATGTTTTCAACTTAATTCGTGTTTGAGGATCATTACCAAAGCTGTGTAGAGGGCCCCTGCTCAGCCAAGGTTCTGTGTATTAATGTATATATTTCTCATTTCATTTCTTTAAAAAGTCATTGTATCATAATCCATTACATGTTCATATTTTGTAATTGTTTCATTTCTGTTTATACATTTCCATAATTTCCATTTCATTCGTGTCTTTCATGTTTTTATGATTGTTAATCACTGATCAGTTTTCTTGTGCAGGTTTTAGGTAGACAGCCCGGGCATTTTCATAGTATTTTGGTTAATGACATGAAACTAACATTGTTCATTGCCAGTTTTGTCATAGCTATTATACCACCGTCACACTTCGCCTTTGCTTATCTCGATTCAAATAGTTAAATTTAGAGTACGAAGTCAGCTTGTCGTATGCCTTTCTGGGCCGAGCCCGAAAGCCACACCGGACTGATGGTGAGGGGCCGCATGATGAAATGTGTAGTTTAGTATTAGTTTCTTTTCTGCAGAATTAGATATATTAAGCTGCTCATAGCGTCTTCAGTTACCTCCGAAAGCCACAGCTGGACTGATGGTGAGGGGCTGCATTATGAAATGTGTAGTTTAGTATTAGTTTCTTTTTCTGCAAACTTAGATATATTAAATCATGTATGACATCTTCAGTTGCCTCCGAAAGCCACAACTGGACTGATGGGGCGAGGGATTGAATCATGTGTGTATGGTTTAGTATTAGTTTACTTTCTGCAAATTAAATAATCAGTTACACAAGTTGTTTATGATTACTTACGCAAGTCATAGCTGGTCTAATGATGAAGGGTCAGAAAATGAATTGATGTAATCTGATTTAGATTTATTTTGTTGCGATTTTGAATTTCCATAAGCGTAGTTTCTTTTGTGTTCAGTTGGCAGCAAGAATAGTTTGGTTTTCATGTTCACTAGTTTTCTGTTTTGATTCATTAGATTAGCAGCACCTTTTCATTTCAGCAGTACACTTTTACTTTCTTTCAAGTCTTGTCATTGTAATTTCAATTTGCTTTTAAAGTTTCAATATTGGTAAATCATTATAGGGGATATCACTTCCTTGAACAAATATAACCAAACTTGTTTTTCATTTTAGAATTTCCATTTCACCTTAGAAAGACCAAAAACGACAAAAAGTTAAGAAAGAGGTTATCTTGCACATATAGTGCGCTGCACTTCATCAGCTTATGATTCCCGGATTGACAAATTAAATGCAGCAATTTAGGACACACTAAATTGACCAAACAACAGCCACCAAGACCAAATGTGTGGTGTACATATTGTCTAATGGACGGACACGTGGTAATCGAGTTTCCAAGGTTGTGGGGTCAGAATGTGGCGACATCAGTAGCAGGGGCACAGGGAGCTACACTGGTAGGAGGAGTTGCGCATATAAACACTCAAGGGTTATATCCACCGCAACACTAGTACCCAAGGTTGCCACGCAACAAAATCAGGCCACCACTAAATATTGTGAGATTCGCAAAAGCAAGGGTCATCCGCCCCGCCTATGTCCGATCTTGCAAAAATACTCCAATGTTCCCAATAACATATATTGTGAGTTATGTGCTTCCAAAACACACAATACAACGCAATGTATATCTCTGTATGCATTGGCGGAACGATTGGAAAAGCCTTCATACAAAGTGAATGAGGCTCCCAGGGGAATAGGGGGAGGCATGAGAGGAGGCAGAGCTGGAGGAAGAGGACCAGTACGATGATATAACTCTAACCAAGAAGGCTACATGGCTAGGGAATGTCCACTTCCTATAATACCCTGGCGCTCTCAGTGTAAAGTTAACGCGCACGCAACAGAAGACTGCCCAAAGCTAATAAAAATATGGGAAGAAAGAGCTAGACAAAGAGGAACAAATCTGGTAAATGCAGAGACAAGAATAATAGAGGCTCAAGCTATGCAGAATGTAGCTATAGTGACGCGAGGAGGAAAGAGAATTGGAGAATATGCGTAGACTACAGACCTGATAAAACTGATATGGCCAGTGTTATAGTCCAATTTGGTCATCATTCCCAATGACCTGGTTAACTGGGCATCATCTCTAGGACCAATGACTAAGGGTCTATCATTCCCTATCATTTCAATTTGCTACATGCCCTAAGGCAAGAATAAGATAAATCAAACATGACTTTCATCAGGCAAAGGTTTCCAAGGTTTGAAGTTTATTATATAGCATGTGGGAGCTCACCAAAATTGCCTCTAAGGGGACTAAGTTCGTTGCATGTTCAGGTAGCCCCATGCAAGGCTACTCTACAAAGCAATTACCAACAACTATGGCTATGTTGGTCACATTGGGAGCGAAATTCTCATTGTTCCGGAATCTCCACTAGGCCAGTGCCTTCTAGAAGAGTTCACATGTGTCAAGCTTCGAATCCAAGTGTCCATTTGACATCTACATGACTGGGAACATGTCGTACCTATTATTGGAAATTCATTCATTGCAAAACTACCTTCATTTCATCTGTAAATTGAACACAGATCTGAGTGTTTGAGAAGGAAGAATTTGAGTAGAGAAATGTTGGAGGATTTTCAATTGAGAATTAGATTTGTGTAACAGCTACTGGAGAGATTTATACTATGATGAGTCTAAGGATCCTTGCTGGAAGGGTCACTTCAAATCAGTCATTTGGTTGTAACCTCTATTTCTATCATCATTAAAGAATACAACTTACTTTTCCCTATATGCATCTTTATTGGCTTTGATTTTCCATATTGTAAGATCTTAGTTGATGTATATTGTTTAGCTTTACTAATTTAGCTGACTAAATTGAATAGACATCTGTATTATTGCTATTTTCTGTTGTTTTAGTGTTCTTTCTTGTAGGAATCATTTCACATGAACCGCTTGAATTTGAAGCTAAAACGGAAGTGACAAAAGGAGTCATTTAGAAGCGCTTGGATAACAAGTAAGCCTCTAATCCTTTCTATGTGTCTATTCTGAGTTAGGAAAGGTAGTCATATAGCCTTTAATCTATTGTTCTAGATTGTCATCTGTCTAGCGAAGCGTGTTTTATCCGTAATTCACAATTCTGGCCCAAAAAATTGGCAACTCTTCTGGGGAGAATTTCTCTTAGATCTAGGTGTCTTAGCCTCTGATTTTCTTTTTTTATCCACCCAGTAGTTGTTACACATAAAGATTAAACTTTTTCAAAGCCAAATTTGCAAAGATAGTGAGTTAAACAGTAGTTTTTTTCCTTATACATTGTGCTCAATGCACCCTTAGACAGGGAACAGTGCTTTGAATAGCACTGTCTCCCTCCCAGGCCTACATTGTAGAGCACTATCTCCCCTTGGAGACTACGTTGACTCCTGAAACCACCCAAATTCCTTTGAATTTTCCTTTGCAATTTGCTTCATTTTTTTTTCTGTTGTGTTTTGAAAATTTTGATCGTCATATTGACCAGTAACTCTATATACTTCTTCCTCCTTTAACTGAAAATTTGTTCAATGTTTATTTTAAAAAAAATTTCTTTATCATTAACAAGTTGATTTCAAAGTATTTTTTATGGTCGCATTAAGAATAATTTTCTTTGGAAATAGGAAATTATCATAAAATCTTCATTTCCTTGATAGGAGAAATTATTGTTGAAATACTCATTATTGGCTCGAGGGATCCTAACCCAGGTTTAGAGGTTCAAGGTTTGCCAAAAAACCCCTATACTACTCGCCCTTTCGGCAATGACCTGCTTGCACAAGCTAAAGTCTCACCCGAAGTAGTATGGGTGGGTGCTGGAACCAGGTTTCCGCACCCTAGGAGAGGGTAGGTAAGTCAAGAAGAGCTACGTTCAACCTTATAGTGACCATATATTATTTCATGGAATCTAGATCTACAGATTCCCTTCGCATCCACGTGTGCAACAACAATGATATTCATAGTAATCAATAGAGCATGAACTCATATAACGTTAATGAAGTTATACCATATATTCTTATATGAAGTGCAACAGAATAGACCCAGATCACAACATAAACAGGTAACACAAGTATGTTCACAGCTTAAATCAACAACACAACATTATATATTAATTAACCAAAAATCACAGATTCACATCACAGTAATTCCAATAGATTCATATATTCAACAATACTTCCGCATTCATTAATCCTTCAGTTTTACTTACAATACCCCAAAACCCGACCTACGCACACAGCAGCAGGGTCCGCACACAGTAGGATTGAGAATATCCATGCACACAGCAGCAGGAGTCCTTCCCCAACAACCCTAACTAGATCTATCAGTTCGCACTTAGCATCAATCTCTATTCCAAGTCTGTCCTACAACTCAAAAAGGTCCAACTACTTATACTATTTTAACCTATGCATCCAATGGTCTGCAAACTATGGTTTTCGGATTCTTGGTCTACCCTTGACCCATTACAATGCATTAGGGGTTTTGGGATTAGGGGCTTTGACCCAACCCAAAACCCCTACGTTAGACTAAATATGATAAAAAATCTACAAAATGGACCAGTTTCGTAGCTTGTAGGAGACCCTATTCCAACAGTCCCCCAACATAATATTTTGACTCATACCGAGTCACTGCGGTGGTAGGTTATTCACCTGCACCGGTGTGGCCACTCTAGCCATATAGTCACTTTATCTGATATGGTTTAAACCAAATTCCATTGACGTAGCTTAGTAGCATATCACCGCACAGGGTAGCTAGCGTAATAGCTCCACCATCCGTGATTTCTGTACCTGGGTAAGGACCAAGCCAATGTTTTCGTAACTTCCCTGGATGCTTGGAAAAATGGCTATCATATAAGAGGACCAATTCACCTTCCAAGAACATTTTTTGACGAATATGTCAGTCATGCCAGGATTTATCGCGGGCCTTCTGAACCTGCTGATGGAAATTGGCTAGAAACCGATGCTCCTCCAAATCCATAAGCTACGTTAATCACTCCTCCATGATATCAGGTTCTACCATGTTCGTGGATGCTGAAATACACAGACTAGGAATAATATACTCCATTGGCATCACGACCTCCTTGCTGTAGACCATCCAGAAGGGGGTTTTTCCTGTTAGCTTCTTGCAGGTCGTTCGATAGGCCCAAAGAACCAAGGGGATGTGCACATCCCAATCACTGCGAGTACCGTTGCAGACCTTTGTTAGTGCCTACTCCAAGATTTTGTTAAAAGCCTCAACCGTGACATTTTCCAGTGGGTGATATGGTGTGCTCTTCGCATGATGGATTTGGAATTCCTCAGTCAAAGCTTGGATTGTTTCATTAACAAAGTGCGTACCTCTGTTGCCCATGAGGATCTTTGGGCATCCGAATCTGGTCAAGATTTGTTCAAATATGAAATGCGCAGAGGTATCCGTAGTATAATCCTTTACTGCTTGTGCCTCGGCCCACCGAGTTACATAATCAGTAGCAGTAATAATGTAGTGTGCACCCGTCTTCTTTCTTGGCGGATTGATGGGTCCTACCAAATAAATGGCCCATTTATAAAATTCTTGTAGAACCATTTGCGGTTGAAGAGGAATTTCATCTCTACGAGAAGGCCTTCCTGTTTGTTGGCACGCATCGCAATCTTTACAATAGTCATGGGTGTCACTATGTAGGGTTGGCCACCATAACCCATCTCTCAAGATCATTTGCGCTGTTGCTTTTCCTGTATAGTGACCTCCTGCTACTCCGTCATGAGCTTCTTCCAATATAGCATGCCTTTCATGGTCCAAAACATATCGCTGCGACACTTCATTAGCTCCCATCTTATATAAATGACATGCGATGATGGTAAAATCTGCTACCCGGGTGACTAGCTCTTTCTTCTGTTGTACTGAGTACTCTAGAGGTGCCACCCTAGTAGTTTAGAACTAAATGATATTCATGAAGTGTGTGTCCACTAATTTAATAGCAAAGAGCTGTGCATCAGGAAATTTGTCCTCCAGGTTGGTTAGATCTTCGCTTCTCTCTATCCAAGACAAGTGGTTTGGCCCAACATTCAACTTTCCTGGCTTGATGATGATTTGAAAGTCATATTCTTGAAATAGTAGTAGGCATCAGCAGATTTTCCCTCGCAACACAGGCTTATTGACCATGTACTTCAAAGCTGAATGGTCAGTGAACATTTTGAAGTTTCCTCCTAACAGATAATGTCAATACTTCTGCAATGCATAGACCATATCCAATCCCTCCCGTTCTATGGTGGAGTAGTTGCATTCTGCACTTGAGATTTTCCTACTTGCAAAGGCGAGTGGGTGGTCAATGTCTCCTTCTCCTGGTTGCATAAGGATAGCCTCGAGAAAAATTCTTGATGCATCGACATGAACATGAAATACCTTCTCCCAATCGAGAAAGATGATAATAGTCCTCGATACCATTTTTTCCTTAAGTAACTCAAATCTCTGTTTGCATTCATCATTCCAAAAGAACGAACTATCCTTCTTGATCAATTTTTCCATAGGGGCTGTAATTAGTGCATAGCCTTGAATGAATTTCCTGTAGTAGCTTGTGTGTCCAAGGATCAAGCATAGTTGCTTCTCCATTGTTGGTATTGGCAAGTTTATGATAACTGCGATTTTGGTAGGGTCCACCATCAATCCTTGCCGACAAACTATGTGGCCGAGCAAGATTCCGAAAGGTACGCAGAAGATACACTTCTTGATATTTAGGGAAATATGGTGCTTTCAGCAGGCATCCAACATCATCCGAAGGTTTGATATGTGCACCTTCACCAGGCCGAAGACAGTCTAATCATCAAAGTACACCTCCAAGAACTTGTGGATGAACTCATTGAATACTGCGATGACGACCCGCAAGAAGATAGCAGGGGCATTCTTGAGACCAAATGACATGACAGTATACTGAAAAAATCCCCATTTAGTGGCGAATGTGGTTTTGCTGCAATCCTCAGGTGCGATCCTGATCTGATGGTATCTTGAGAACCCATCTGTGAAAGAGTATGCTTCTTGGCTTTCCACGCTATCCAAAATTTCATTTGAGAATGGTGTAGGGAATCAGTCATGGACGTAGGCATTGTTCAACTTGTGTAGATCCAAATAGATCTGAATCTCCCCCTTATTCTTTTTCTCCTGAACCACCATCGGACTGACCCAATCAGACTGTTCAACAGGTTCGATGACACCTACAACGATCATTTTATCAATTTATTCCTTGACCTTCTGCTTATACTTAGGGTTCAGCCTATAGGGCCGCTGCTTGACAGGACGTGCATCCTGTTTGAGAGTGATATGCATGACCCCTAAGTCTCTCGTGAACCCTTTTAGCTCTGAAAACTTTGCCAGGAACAAGTCCTGGTATTCTGTGAGTAGCTCAGCCACTTTTCCTACGGTGTCCTTATCCCAATAATCCCCAATCTTAGCCAACTTAGGGTGCTCTTCTATCCCAATGTTGACTTTCCACAGCTTGAGAGGCTTTGTGACATCTACCTCTCGTGGTGGGGGTCCTGCAATGGCACACTCCCCTTCCGACTCCAGAATAGAGACAGACTGCTGATCAGCTTCACCTTCCTCCCTTGCCAAGCTGCGGTAGTCAAAAATATCCTGCATCTGGGATTTCCAAGTCATCTTTTCTGCAATATTTGGAGCACTAGATTTGCCAAACACAAATGTATCTATGTCCTACAAAGCTTCGTTAAGCACCTTGGAACCCTCTATCAGTCCGAATTTTCCTATGAAGTCATCCTTCAGAGTTTCCCAATGGCAGGTGCATTGATGTAGCTCTGCATCTAGGTACCATGCAGTAGGGATTTGACTCAACGAATGAATGAATAATTAGACCCACTCTTTTGTATTTCGGTCACCCCATGTTTTTCTCCATGCAACCAGGTGTTTTCGTGGGTCCTTTGGGCTAAGGAACGTCACGACTTGTACCTCTGCTAGAGTCTCAAATCGTAATAGCATCATGCCCCGACAATCCTCCCACTCCTGGAATGCTTCCTCATGTGTCTCCCACCAACGCATAGGTGTTCCATGCATGGCTAGCTGAAGGGCCCATAGCCTTCGTTCCCATGGAACCTTAGCTTTGAATGCTCATAAAAATGCCTTAATAGTATTAGAACCATCGAAATAGGGTAAGTCTCTTACCTCTAAGGAAATGCATCGGAAGTCCTTTGAGACACGAAGGCATCGCAATGCAGAGACATCATGTAACTAGTTTTGCCAATTATTTATCTCCCCATTGGAGTCGAAGAAACATTCACTGTCCTTTTCCCAACAAAGTACACCATCAGCCATGGGGTTAATCCAATATTTGTCCCACGCAGTCAGCTTATAAATATGATCCACATCCTCTTCATCGCACATCGGCTCAGTGTATCATTCACCTTCCACAGGATCTAATGGCACTATCACCCTTGTAACGTTATTCTCAAACACCATAATTCTCTTCTTTAAGTTAATGATACCTCCCATATCGATGGCCCAATCCAAGCCCACAAGCGCAGGATAGGGGTCCACATCTTCTACGATCTCAATTACCTCAAACTTCGCCTGAGCCATTACTCCTACAATATCCACCATGATCTTTGATAGTCTCCCCAAGGGTATAATCTTTTGCTGATTGGTCATATGCAGCTGGATAGTGGACCATTCCAACTGAGGTTCTCCCATTCGTTTCCAAGTCTATTTAGGTAATACATTTGCATCTGACCCTAGGTCCAAAATAACCTGATCCATCTCATAATCATTGATTTGTGCATTCAACCGCATCTCCCTAATAGTGTGTTTCTTATATCTGTATAGTTTGTGCATGTCCTTGATTTCCGTAGGTAGGCTAGGTTGTGCTGCATAGCTATCTATCAATGCCTGAAGATTCTCTACAGTCATTGGGTTGCAAAATAGCTTCAAACATGCCTATAAAAAGGGCTTGACCTCCTCGTCCGCCTTAAGGTTTGCAGATGTCTGAGAAGTGGATGCCTCTACCTTAGAAAAGTCTTTGCAAGCTACGATAAATGTTTCTTTTTCCTTGCTTAGGTCCAAACCCTCTTATTTGATAACAGCTTGTTGGATGAAAGATTCATTCACAACCTACTCCCCAAGTTATTCGGTGACCGTTCCACTGATCGTTACATCATTTACGCTCAGATCTTTGTCTCGCAGCTTAGCCTTAACCATCTTCACATTCTGTGTAGGTGTTGGCTGCTTCTCCTTTATTTTTTCTATCAAGATTGGACAATATTCGATCGCATGATCTGGCTATCTGCATTACCAGCAGGACTTCCTCAGAGGATTCGGGCAATCTCTTGCAAAGCGCCTAACCTCTGCATAGTTATAAGAGATTAGCTGCCCTCATCCACGACCTGCGCTTCCGCCTCGGCCTCCCCCCCTGCCCCTGGCTGGGGAGCCACCTATGCCTGCGGGGGACCTTGGAAATGCAGGGTCTGATTGTACCCTATATAATTTTCCGCGATCGATCATCAAATCATATATCCGGTAGTTCTATTCATCATTTCCTACTAATATATAAAACCTACACCATTGTTGTTTTAACTCTGGTACATACGCAACAAGGCGGGGGAAGTCATTTGTGTCATGTGGCCCTACAACGTGGCAATCATCGCACCACAATGCTGGCCCACTTAGCCCTACAATTTCTCTTGGGCACAATGGGCTAGGTCCCCTACTTGCATATAATCTGCTAATAGAGGATAGTTATCCTTGGTGTGACCATTCACCCTGCATTGTATGCACTGCCTTTCAGGGCTAGCCTCTAATCCTCACTATTTTCGCAAGTTCTGGATATCCACGTGCATTGCTTCTAGCTGCCCTTGGATCTGTTGGATGCCCAGCTAGGTCTCGTCTTGAGGTGCGACTTCTAACTTCATGGCACCCTCCAAGGATTTCTCGTATGATTCGAACATTTGATGACCCATAAGTACGTGTAGGTGAGGCAGCAGCATAGAAATGAACCATTCTGTATCCTGTCTATCATCATATTGAAATCCTCCTTCCCTAATCACCTTCTTCAGTCGTTGATCGGCCTCCCACATAGACTTAGAAGGCCCTCGCTTGAAATCTTTTAGATCAACCACTATTTGAGAGTAGGACATAGGCTTCTTGAATTGTTGCTTCAAAGCATTCTTAATTTCCTCAATGGTTGCGTTTGCATGTTGGCCGATGTATCCCATGTACCAATCGAAAGCTCTCCCTTAAAAGGCAAGGGATATTTGTGCTCGCTTCACCACATCGCTAGCTACATTCTACACATTCCATACCAATCCTGCGACAAACCAAAACGGATCCATGTCCTCATCCCCCGCACCCTTAAATGTCGGCAACTTCATGTGCGCATCCATGTAATCTTCCGACAGTGGTGGAGGTGTAGGAGAATTCTTACTCCTATGCTGGTTTGAAAGTGGTGTGCTGGGAGGATTCTATGCAGCTTCTTCCCTTACCAGACTATAGACAGACCTATCTCCTTCTTAGTTCATTCGATAGTACTTTCCACTTCTTGTAGTTATTCCGTCTAGATAAAGGGTCATTCATTCGGTGTGGCTACACAAGATACTCTTTTCGCACAGTAATATCTTAATCAACAATGGTAAGGTCTTCAGAAACTTACCCCAGAAACCCTTGAAGAATATTCGCTCTACTTCAGAGTAGGATACAAAATAATCGATGGAAAATTATATCATGAACCCTCCTAGCACACTGTCCACCCAGTGGTCCATCGTGCGAGTGATGGTGTTATCATTATTCTCTAACTGTTGGATCAATTCGGGGGTCCACTGCGTGACCCATTCATCCGTCCAACACTTTTGAAATTCTACCAACCTCACAAGCCACTCCTGGAGCTCGATCACAATTGTTACAAATAAGATCTCGTACACCTCCATGAAAATATACTTATTTTTCCACTCCTCGGTGGTCAACCTCTTACTGCGATTTTCTTTCACTACAAATTCTTGAACTGGCTGTTCGAACCATTCATCAATTTATTTTCTTTCAGGTTTCTATTATGGTCATGGAATTACCTGATCCCTCTCTCAAAATGCTTTAGGTCTCGGCAACAGAACCATTTATTGGCTCAAGGGGTCCTAACCCAGGTTCGGAGGTTCAAGGTTTTCCAACAAACCCCTATACTAATGGCCCTTTTGGTAGGGACCTGCTTGTGCAGGCCAAAGTCTCACCGAAGTAGTATAGGTGGGTGCTGGAACCAGGTTTTTGCACCCTGGGAGAGGGTAGGTAAGTCAAGAAGAACTGATTTCAACCTTATAGTGACCAGATCTTATATAATAGAACCTAGATCTATAGATTCCCTTCTCATCTGCGTGTGCAACAACAATTATATTCACAATAATCAACAAATCATGAAATCATATAACGATAACGCAACTATCCCAGATATTATTATATGAAGTGCAACAGAACATACCCAGATCGCAGCATAAATAGGTAACAATATTATGTTTGTAGCTTAAATCAATGACACAACAATATATATTAACTAATCAAACATCACATATTCACATCACAGTAATTCCAATAGATTCAGATATTCAACAATACTTTCGGATTCATTAATCCTTCAATTCTACTTACAATACCCCAAAACTCGACCTACACACATAGCAGCAGGGTCCGCACATAGCAGGACCAAGAATATCCGCACACACAACAGCAAGAGTCCTTCCCCAAAAAACCTAACAAAATCTATCAGTTCACACTTAGCATCAATCTCTATTCCAAGTCTGTCCTACAACTCAAAAAAGTTCAACTACTTATACTATTTTAGCCTATGCATCCAATGGTCCACAAACAATGGTTTTCAGATTCTTGGTATACCCTTGACCCATTTACAATGCATTAGGGGCTTTGACCCACCCCAAAACCCTTGCATTAGACTAAATATAATAAAAAATATACAAAATGGACCAGTTTCGCAGCTTCTAGGAGACCCTATTCCAACACTCATTTTTCCTTCAAAAGAACAATTTGTGTTTGTATTCTTCATTTCTCAAAAGTAAAAGGCATTTGAATTATTGATTTAGTGCACCTAGTTTCTTTTTTTCATTCATAACATTAAGGAAACTAAAAAGAGAAACTCGCATTTGCATGTAGGATTTTGTGTGTTATGCAAAAAGGAACATTAGGAAATCTCCATTTAGTTTGTGATCGTTGATTTGTTTTCTCGAAAATTATTTTCTCTCTTCCCTTAGTAGCTAGGTTTTTCATTGAAGAAACTCAAAGTGAAAGATTTCTTATCATTTTTAGTTCCATTTTAGGAATTTTCCAATACATCATCACGGTGAACCTTTGAACATCAAATTGTAAGCAAGATCAACATAAAACTAATCTCAATTTACGTAAAAGGGCGTTGGAACCATAACGATAACATTTATAAGGTCTAGGCTAGAGACGTGTTCCGACGTCGTAAAACATAGAAGTTGTCGTTAACTTGTCTATGATACATTTCGAGTGTGATACCTCACTCCACGTACGCAAGTATATCGTAGGTTTTCCACGTACTTTCGGGTATATCAGGTGGTGTTACAGTACGATAAGTATAAAGGGGTGCTCTCACTATGCGGTTTCACATCAAACAATGCTAATACAGATTGGTCCTCCATGTACCTTTGGGTATATTTGCGAGGACAAATTTTAGGTGCTATCCATCCATAGTGAACCAAGTCGGCTACCTTGTAAATTGTGATACACCGAACACATCATTCAGGGAGATTGCCTGCTCGTACTTCTTGGTTCGCCAAGAGGTATTCTGTAGTTCACAGTTTCTTGGTAAACCCTTTTTCCTAGCATTACCCTTTTATTTTGTTAATTTTTTTGTGGCTAAAATAAATCAGTAATCATGGAAGAACAAAATAATTTTCCCCTGTCGTTCGCATAGATTAGCATTAAAACCACCTTTACCACCAGAAGTTACTTTTGGTAGGTGAAGGAGATCACTCTACCAAAACTAGTACTATCAGTACCTCTAGTGAAGCATCATCTTCCCATATACTAGAGTTGGCACAAGCTGTTTCTATTCATCCTGGTTCGTCGAGACGAAGTCCTCATAGCAACCCATGGTCACAATCCATCCAATCTATGAGACCATACCTCTCGAACCCGACGTTTCTCAACTGGAAGTTGATCCAAATCCCATTGTGTTTTAAGGGGAATCTATTATTGGTCAAAATGAACATCATCCCCAGGACCAATAAAATAGGTTCTATCATCCCCTTATATTTTAGTTGCTATATCCCCTAAGTGGAGAAAATCTTGATCCTGAAGTCGAATAACCATAATTTGTTCCTGTATTGGTCACTCCAAAATCTATTGTAGTCATTGAGTCTCCCATATCATGCAGTCAACCACCTGAAATATACTTTGGGCCTGAAAGTGAAGTTCTTCCACTTGGTTTGATTTTGATTGAAGAAATATCACAAGACGAGACACCTTTAACTCCAACTCATTTTTGGTAGGAGCTTTACATGTACGAGTCTTTTCCTAAATCACCTTCCTCTCCTTTTTTTGATTCTGTTTCATTTCGAGTTCTCGTATATTCTATAGGGTATACACTGGGTCATTTGACCATGGTTGAGATAACATCCCAGACTGAACCATTTATTTCAGCTCCGAAAACATCTACAGTTGCTTCATCTTTGATGTTTTTTCTATTGAATTCACCCATGTCATCATCTGGAATCATATCTGGTTCCTCCTTTATGAGCACTGAATGGCTTGATCCTTTATTCACATCTTCAGTGCAATATCAAGCTGATCCCATCAGTTATTCTTCTTGGTGGCCGGTGATACCACAGAAATTACCCTTGGAAATTCCAAGATTCAATGAAAACCTTGGAGAAGTCCCGTAAATGCATGTTATAACTTATCATTTGTGGTTCCACTCAAACTCCTTAAATTATGACTCCATTAGACTACGTATTTTCTAGCACACACTCACTAGTCCAATTGCACAATGAGGATGGTTCTTTTCCTGTGTGAACCTCATTAAAAAATGAAACAGATTATGAGGATAATTTTTTTTTCCTTGTGTAAACCTTGTTAAAAAATGAAACAAGTGCCTTTGAGGATAGTTATTTTACTGATTCAACCTCGTTAAAAAATGAAACAAGCGATGAGCATAGTTCTTTTCCTGTGTCAAGCTCATTAAAATATGAAGCAAATCCTCCCCTATAATGAACCTTCATTCCATCCAGCTATTAGTAACCAGTAATCTAATTCGGTGAATGAAATGAAGCTTGGGTGACACCTACTCTTGCATGGGGCATTTGAAATGTGCTATTGTAGGGGGCATTCAAAACATTCTTACTAATTTCACATAATTAACTACTGAAGTTCAAGGGAAAAAAAGGTTCAGAGCTCCAAAATGAAAGTGGTAACTATGGAGTGGTAAAAATGAATAGTAAAAACTCTTTTTAATAGTCATTTAATTGTTTGAAAATCATATTTATTGATATGACTATGGTTTTATTATGCTTTTATCATGAAACAAGTATTTTTAATCCATTTGATGTTGTTCTGAACAGGTCTTACAACTGATGGGAAGATTAGTCGTGCAGATTTATTTCAAGAATGATTTGACCACAAAGCATACTTTTTCTCCTTATTTTTCGAGCTTTGTTAAAAACGAGAAAGGATTTGAAGCGCACCTTTATCTCTTTTTAGAGCTTCGATAACAATGAAAAAGGAACCCCTGGAGTCTTCTTTCAGCTCTTTTCAGACTTTGATAATGTGAAAATATTGCCGAGCACTTGCCTTTTCGAGCTCATAAAAGTAAATTAATTGATATCTACTCAGTATTAGTTTAACCCTTTTCCGAACTGAGATAGATTATTTACGAAAAAAGGAATACCTTGGTTAAACATGACCAAAGAGGTTCTCTCAGATATTATTTTACACTTTTTCAGATCTTAGTGAAAAATTTACAAAAAAGTACTTATAGAGTTTTCTTTCGTCCACTTTTTCAAACACTCTAAGTATGAAAAAGGACCTGGCTATCACTATCGTTAAGCTCGTTAAAACATAAAATAGCAATGAGGTTGTCGATCATGGCAAGAATCGAGTTTCAGTCATTGCTAGACTTGTTAAATTATTAAATAGTGATACTTTATTCGCCCGAAGGGTTGAATTATAGATCAAGAAAATGTTATCCTCCTCAAGCTTGTTAAAAAATAAAGAGTTACTGGTCGACAAATGACCAAGGAAAATTTGGGAAAAGTGAGAAAAATTTCTTTATGGTAGCAAGTCACTCTTGAACATGACATTTCCTTCACTCCATGTCTGTGACTGTTTCGGTTGGGTAATCATATTGACGGTTCATTCAAACCTATGGTTCATCATACCTTCACTTCAGTTTTGGGTCAATGCTACCAACTCATCATAGAGTCACCAATATGTTCAAGAGAAGTCATCCAATGAATACACTCATCCTTCTACAATACTCGTAAACCTTTATTCTCATGACCATCATCCATGAAAATTTCTATATCAAGTCATACCCTTGTCTCTGAAATTAGTAACTCTCATTTCATGATAAGGTGACTTCTTGTCGACAAAAAATCAATATCCAGGAAGTTCACTTGGAAACATTAGATTCCAATACCATGAGGCTTGTTACAACATCGACAAGATCCTCATTTCCGGAACTTTGACCGAAAGATTTTGTTTGTCGTTCGACATCAAATAATATATTCACGCCTTACGAAATGTACTATAGTACCTTGAGGACCATTGAATTTAATGGTGGTTCTCTCCCATTTTTTAACAACTCACATCATTGATTGGTAATCAAACAATGTCTTTCCATGTTCGATGACAAATTATATATTCGCAACGCTAGACTTGTACCAGAATGATCTAGTGAATGAGATAAGAGGACCCCAGATCTAGGTTCACCCATCCGGGCTACGATTTCAGGATTGTTGTACACATATTTTTTATGGTGACCTTACATACAGATTGTCATCCGAACATGTGCCTATATTTGTAGGCATGTCTGCATTGGGAAACATTCCAGTGTCGACGACTTTCTTAATTATGTACATG
The DNA here is from genome assembly GCA_034641835.2 of Pinus albicaulis. Taxonomy (NCBI): domain Eukaryota; kingdom Viridiplantae; phylum Streptophyta; class Pinopsida; order Pinales; family Pinaceae; genus Pinus; species Pinus albicaulis. The sequence continues at coordinate 968,314,118 of CM076578.1, forward strand.
TTATTAGATTTTTTATCTGCTGAACATGGGAATTCCTACCCTCATCAATTATGATCAAAGAGGATATATCATGATGTAATGTATTATAAGATTGATGCAGGTGATCACTCCGCTTCATCTCCAGCCCATTACAGTGTAAAGCATCTCAATCAAATGTTTTTATTATTTTGACCTCATGCTTTAGGGGGAAATTGTTATAAGCCAATTTGGGCATCCTTCCCAATGACTTGGTTAACTGGGCATCATCTCTAGGACCAATGACTAAAGGTATATCATTCCCTATCATTTCAAGTTTCTACATGACCTAAGGCAAGAATAAGATAGATCAAACATGACTTTCATCAAGCAAAGGTTTCCAGGGTTTGAAGTTTATTATATAGCATGTGGGAGCTCACCAATGTTGCCTCTAAGGGGACTAAGTGTGTTGCATATGTAGGTAGCCCCATGCAAGGCTTCTCTGCAAAGAAATTCCCAACATATTCTATGGGTGCATTGGTCACATTGTGAGAAAAATTCTCATTGTTCTGGAATCTCCACTTGGCCAGTTCCTTCTAGAAGAGTTCACATGTGTCAAGCTTCGAATCCAAATGTCCATTTGACATCTACATGACTGGGAAAATGTCTTGCCTATTATTGGAAAGTCATTCATTACAAAACTACCTTCAGTTCATCTATAAATTGAACACAGATATGAGTGTTTGAGGATTTTAAATTGAGAGTTAGATTTTTGTAACAGTTGTTGGAGAGATTTATACTGTGATGAGGCTGAGGATCGTTGCTGGAAGGGTCAATTCAAATCAATCATTTGGTTGTAACCTCTCTTTCTATCATCAATAAAGAATACAACTTAATTTTCCCTATATGCATCTATATTGGCTTTGATTTTCCATATTGCAAGATCTTATTTGATGTATATTGTTTATGCTTTAAATATTTAGCTAACTAACTTGAACAAACATCTATATTATTTCTATCTTCTGTTATTTTAGTGTTCTTTCTTGCAGGAATCATTTCACACAAACCACTTGAATTTGAAGCTACAACGGAAGCAACAGAAGGAGCCATTTAGAAGCGCTTGGATTAGAAGTAAGCCTCTAATCCTTTTTGTGTGTTTGTTCTAAGTTAGGAAATGTAGTCGTATAGTCTTTAATTTTTTGTTCTAGATTGCCATATGTCTAGGGAAGTGTGTTTTATCCATAATTCACAACTCTAGCCCAACAGCCAGCATCTCCAAAACCAACTTTTAAGCCATAAAGACAAAGGAAATACTTTAAAGAAGTAGTAGAAACCTTTGCCCAGATTGGAGGAAGAAGAGGCATTGAGTTACCACAGCCCAAGGTAGATAAGGATAACCAAGCTAGTACAAGTACTACGATTGAAGAATGGTTCCAACTATTTCTAAAGATTGTTACGAATGCACCAATGCGAGAATAGTTGAAGCAGAACGTGGAAATGGTGGTGCAAGAAACCACAAAGCCAGGAGAATCAAATGACATGACACAGAAATACATATAGAGAATCAAAATAAATAAGAGGAGAATAGGGAAATAATTCTGAGTGAACACTCAAGTCACGAGATTCCAAATTAAGGACACAATGCTTGACCTAAGGTTAGATGACAACTTTTCTCCAAGAAAGACATGGGAAGCATTGGGAAGGTTGAAGCTGACGTATTCACCTATCCAGCTCTACATGGAAAACCAGTAATGCATTGTGCCCATAGGTAGGCTGGAGGAGGTCAAAGTCAATTTTGCAAGAGTCAAGACATACACAGACTTCAAGGTAATAGACATTATGGGGGATAAGGATCCCTATCCAACATTATTGGGGATCGATTGGGATTTAGAGAAATATGCAGTAATAGATTTGAAGAAGGAACTGGTGATCTTTGAAGAAGTATAATTCAGGGTCACCCACCCACTTGACCCATATCAAGGTCCCCGATACACAGAGTTTGTCGACAACAAAGAAGATGCTCAACTTCTGGATCATCTTTGTCAAATGACAGTGGGAAAAAGAGATGATTATATCAACCCAAAAACGGGGGGGAATGTGAGTTGGAGAAGTGTTTAAAGCTCAGACACAGGCTCAGAGATAGCCTAGGATGATTGATAGCAGGGGGGATATGAGACAAACACAAGAAGATGCACCAACATAGTAAGGATCAACTGGATCGGAACCGAGGTAAGATATTACCCAATTATGTCAAATATGAATGCTGTCAATAAATTTATTACCAGAATAGAAGATAATATACCATTAGACCATAGGGTCCCACTCATTGATGTGGCCCTACAATCCACATCAACAAGGTGGTGGAGCAATCACCGTAACTCCCTGTCGCAATGGGACAGAGTTGCAGTAGCACTGAAAGCCAGGTTCAAGGAAGAAGAGGGACCACAATTCACTGAAGTATACCAAGGGGAATCAGACCCTAGAAAACATTTGAAATATTGTGAGGACCAATGGAATAATGCAAGATACATAGAAGAGATATGGGTATACATGTTTGTACATTCACTAGATTCGATTCTGCACACGTGGTACCTGACTGAAGAGAAGAAAAGAGGAACCAATACCTGGCAAGTAGTTGCAGATAAATTTGCGCAATTATTTTCTTTTGAAGGAAAATCAAAACTAGTCACCCAAGCATTGCAGGCCATAAAAAGAGTACTTCTCTTTCCAGAGATTCAAGAGGAGGAAGAACACCCGCTTCCAAACCAAGGCATCAGACAATCTGTAGCATGAAAAAATAAAAACAGTGAAATGGATGATGATGATGATGATGATGATCTAGAAGGTATTAGACATATCTATTTCGAAGAAAAGGAGGGGGAGTGGGATATAAAATAAGGACTAGCAACATAAGGAATTCATATGTTACCATTGAAGACTAGGAAGATGAACATCGGGATAGAAGAGATGCCCAAACTTGCATCAATTGGAGATTATTGGGATGCTGAAACAACTAAAGAGATATTTAACCTACTACAAGAATATGAAGACCTATTCGCATCCTCATTAGCATATTTGAAAGGAATAAAGGGAGATATGGGGGAGATGCGTATAACTTTGAAGCCCGAAGCAAGACCAGTTAAGCACAGACCCTATCATCTAAATCCCAGAGTGAAAGAAAAGGTCAAGGAAGAGATTGATAAGATGCTGAAGGTAGTGTTGATATTCCCAGTGGAAGAAGCAGAGTGAGTAAGTCCTATAGTCATACAAAGTAAAAAGGATAAGTCTGAGATTCGAGTCTATGTTGACTATAGGAGCCCGAACAATGCATGCATACATGACCCATTCCCTGCTCTGTTCAGTGACGAGATTCTCAACAGCGTTGTGGGGAATGAGGCTTATTCATTCACGGATGGATTTTTAGGATACCATCAGGTAAGGATAAAAAAGGAATATAAGAAGAAGACAACTTTCATCACCGAATGGGGCTCCTTTGCATATCATGTAATGCCATTCAGATTTAAAAATGCATTCGTCGTATTTTCACGAATTGTGATAGCAGCTTTTCGTGAGTACATCCACAAGTTCCTGGAAGTCTATATGGATGATTGGACAGTCTGTAGTCTATTAAAGGACCATGCAATGTTACTAAGGATAGTGTCCGACAGATGTAGAAAACTCTAGATTTCATTAAACCTAAATAACTGAATCTTTGCAATACCCTTTGGGACACTACTAGGAAACTTTTTATGCAAACAGGGGGTTTGCGTTGATCCAAAAAAAGTGGCATTTATAATTAATATTGAGGAGCCGGAAACTATGAAGCAGTTGAGATCACTGCTAGGCCACACAAGCTACTATAGGCGATTCATCTGCAACTATGCGAAGATAACCACCCCATTGGAGAAGCTGTTGTGGAAATTAGAATCCTTCAGTTGGACGTAATATTGCACTACAACCCTGGATAACTTGAAAGAAAATTTGGCAAGCACACCCATATTAGTCCACCCTAATTGGGACAAGAAATTTCATGTCCACATTGATGCTTCCAGCATTTCCCTTGGATAAGTTTTGGATCAACCAGAAGATACTTTAGTTGATAACCCAGTTTATTTCGCAAGCTGGAAGCTATCAACATCTAAGAGAAACTACACCACAACAAAACGGGAAGCATTGGCAATGGTGTATTCACTTCAAAAAAAATTCCACTGCCTACTAGGAGGTATGTTTAAGTTTTTCACAGACCATTCAACTTTAAAGTACCTAGTTAACAAACCGGTCTTGGAGGGAAGAATCTATAGATGGCTCCTACTGTTTCAAGAATTCACATTTGAGGTTATAGTGAAACCCGAGAGGCTGAATGTCATACCTAACCACTTGTATGGGTTAGAAAAAAGAGAAAATGGTGGGTCTCTGGATGATCAACTGCCAGATGCTGATATTTATAGAGTAGAAGCCATCCCATACTACTTAGATCAGACAGCAACCTATCTGAAAATAGGACAGTGTCTGAATGGATATACAGTAGCCTAGAAAAGACATCTTGTAGTCCAAGCATCAGAGTATAAGCTAATAGTGGGACACCTGTATAAAATGGGGTTAGACCAAGCCTTGCACAGATGCATCCTGGATCATGAGAGGGAAATCATACTGTGGGAATGCCACTATGGAGTTGCGGGAGGGCATGTAATATTCCTAATTAGTTCAAGCTAATAGGAATATTCAATTTTGTTTTGTTTTTCGTGCTTATGAATAAAATTGTAAAGGAGGACCAATAATAGCTCCTAAACATAAAAATAAATCAATTCTCAATGTGAAACAAGCTAAATCTGAGCTACTTTCATAAACACACTTAAGTGTGAACGAGGTTGGGCCAATTGATTAGGTCAACAGGACCAAATCCACAACATTGTCTACATACAATGTATCTCCTAAACGCACAACGCAGTTCATGTTGGAGGTCACTCATGTGAATGAGGCTACATCATCAAGGTGGTTTAGGGTTTGACAAGATTTCCAAATTATAAAAGGAGGAGGAGGACACCAAGGAGAGGGTTGATTATTGGATATTTCTCAAGGTGTTTTCTATTTAAACATTCATTATTCTCTTGATTTTTAGCTAAGAATAGTGTTGTTTAGCACTTGGGTGTTCTTGGTCGGGAATCCCACCTCCTTCCTTGAGAAGCTCTTAGAGGAGACTTGTTCTATCTTGTCCACTATCAGGCTTTGGGCCAAGCTTCATCTTCCAACCAAAATTCAGATCTTGTTGAGGGTTTGATTGTTTTTGCAAGTTGCAGCAATGGAAGCTAGATCTATTTAGATCTAGGAAAATCTAGTGCCTCTTCTCAGTGAGTGTGTATTTTAACCTCCTGGAAGAGTGTATTGGATCATTAGAGCTTCATTTTTAGATCGAGGCATCAGGCCTAATCAGTACTAAAGCTAACAATGCAGTTTCTCCCCATAATTGCATTATCTGCAAGAGGAAAGTTGTAGGGTGTTTTGACTGATTTTTGGAGGAGAGATCTCCAGTGATAGGATCTTCCCTTTCACTGTGGTGATCCATGGATTGGCCAAAAAATACATGTTTGTTTCATATTTGATTTACTTATGTATTAATTTACTGCAGAATTCCTGAATATTGTTTCAGATCTGTAATTCTAGATCTAAGATCTACTCCTGTACATTCATGTTTTGATCAAAACCCCAAGGGGAATTTGTAGATGGACTCATCTAGTGTACAGATCTGATATAGATCTATATCTTTGTACACATATATTTTCTAGATCTGAAATTTAATATACAGCTACTTCAGCCCATGAAATAACGTTGTCAAGCTTTTCAGTCTCAATATGTTGTTGCAACACCTCAATCTTGAGAGTTTATTCATGTAATTCTTCTGTTTATATATTGTACATTGTATGAACCATGCTATAGATCTGATTTACTGATTTCCATACCATATTACATCTGTCACCTCCATAAAACCACTTTTCTTGTGCTTCAGTAATTTTGGCAGTAATTAAGTCATGGGGATTGGGCATTTTTAAGCCATACTAGAGTGGGAGACCTATTTAACATAGCTCGAGTCATTTTTTTTTGCTAAAATTTGGTATGTGAGTCCTGCATGACCTGATATACGATATCCTACCATCACTTTCCCTTATTTTTACACTCATATATGAAATTAACCTTTTTAGGGCATAAATTTATGTTTTTCCCCAACTTTTGGCTCATAGAATGAAGTCAAGTTTGTTGTTGTAGCTTGGATTGATGGCTATGTTTTTTAAAATGTCCTATGAGTTTATTTGATGCTTCATATCCATTAATTTTTTTATACATTGCTGCAGTCCCTCTTTGGGGAATTGTTCAAGGAAACTAGGCGTGGGAGATTTGTTTAACCCACCTAGAAGGATTTCTTTTTGATATCCTACTGGATTTAGGACTTAAATACTCTGATATAAGGGATCCAAGTTCTATTTTAAAATATTTTAGCAGCCATTCCTGGAAAAAAAAATTTCAATCATGCCTTGCTAATAGTTCCCATTTTGGGATATTACAGTGGTGTCAGAGCAAGCTATCTGGCTCAGCCTGTGAGATATATCTATCAGAAGAATAAAGAATAATACTGAAGAAATATTACAAATAAGAAAAAGAGAAGATTTTTTCTAACATTCTCTCTCAAGCCATGCATGAATTGAAGGAAGAAATTAGGGGAATGAGAAGGGGAAGACATGCAAATCCCTCAAGGATTTCTTCTCATGAAGAAATCCCTAGTACTTCTTATGTTTTGTGTGAGAATTCAGCCACAAAATCTGATCTATAATGCTGTAACATGCCTACTTTATTGTTGAGAGAAAGAGGAAAAGGAGGAATGGAAAAAGAGGAGGTCTCCCTGCTTCTTTTCCAAACATTAGAAGGTATTAAAGAAGATCTCAAGGAGATGGAATGGGAGGAGTGTAGAAGATTTTTGGAAGGGTTTGAAACAAGCCCTAGCTATTCACATGATGGGTGTAAGCATTCATCCACCCATCTAGATCCACATCACAGTCTATTTCCCACATTGACTACAATAAGGATGGAAGAAGAAGGTGCACCAAGGGAGGAGACCTTGAGTGACTATATTTAGGAGTATGAATCTCAATCATGGAGATTCGAAGAGAACTTAGACTTCCAAGGGTTCTGAAAACTGAAGGAGGCAAGATCTAGTAGCCACAAAAGAAGCAAGAGAGGTAGAATCTTCCTATCTCACTTTGATGGATCAACAGAGTGCACAAAAAAAGCTTGGGTAGAAGAGCTAGATTGCTATTTTCAGCTACACCAAGTTTCTGAGAAGGAGCCCATCAGAGTAGTAGCGATGCACCTCAAAGGTATGGCCCATGATTTGTGGTTTAATGATTCTACTTCATTTTTTCATGCAAATGTAGAAACTTATGTTTAGTTCACTAAAGGATTGATGAAGAGATTTGATAAAGAACAGTGTGAACCATAATTTGTTAAAAGAAAAAACTCAAACACTTTGCATGAGTTGGAGAGACCTATTGAACCAACTCCACTCCATAATTTTAAAGGGGAAAAAAACATGCATGATAGTTTTCCAAGGGCAAGATCCGCATTTCTTGAAGAGATCTCTTCTATTTTTGAAGACATGGAGTCCTTTTCTTCAAGGGATGACCGAGATCAAGGGTCTGTCATGGAGGATGAGGCATTCTCACACATGTAAGAAGGGGAGAAGGATCAACATCAAGGGATGATGAGCATTCACCCTTATATATTTTAGAAGAATTATACACAAGTGAAGGAGACTGAACTGTACAGAGAAGAGAGGAAAAAATCAGTCCACCCATACATGTAGTCCACCTCAGATTTTGATGTCTCACTACATGGAGGCATTCCACCTGGGAGGCCACCAAGTCTAGAATTTGTGAGAGACATCTTGCCTCTTGGTTCACCATTATTGGATTCCAAGGAGGTGAGGATTTTGGAGGATGGCTTTGGCCTGAGGGATGTCAAAGTAGCAGTAAGCAGCATGAGGAGAGCTTCATATGCTATATCACCAGCGCTGTCTCTTAGGAGGATTGATCCCTATTGGAGGTCTCAAATTTTGGTAGAGTACTCCAAGGATATTTGTGCATGAATTATTATTGATGACCCAGATGGAGATGATAGATACATCATGGATGATGTGGTCATCTATTCCTATGGCATGATATTCTTGACTAGAACTTCTAGTCTCAAGGAGAAGGTGCTACATGCAGCACATGAGGACTTCTCCTATATGCACTTTGATGCATATTTCCAGTTGATGGAGGAGTTCACTTGGGAGGGCATCCAACATGAAATATTTTAGCATATGGAGAGATGCATAGCCCAGAATGAAGAGGTGGTCACAGCCACTTCCCTACTCATTGGAGGTAAGGGAGGAATTCCAGTTGAGCCATTTCAGCTCAAGATCTCAAGTACATGATGGAAGAGGTATAATCTCACGTTTGTATTGTAATTTTTTTCCTTGTTTGAGCAGCATGATGTACCAAGAATAATTATCTCTTCTTGCATATTGTATAATGATGTACTTGCAGCCTTTTGTAGCATTGAGATTGGCTATCTCATTGGTGGTTTGTGGGGGAAGCCACATGATTATTGGTGTGCACCAATGACACCACTTTGTACTTTAATGATGCTATCTTGTAAAATTATTGTGGTATAAAACAAGTGGCTGGAAAAGCACTTGTTATTGTTTGGTTTGATGCAGGCAAAGGATGCACTGCACTGGTTCCACGAGAGGAACTATGATCCATTTTCTAGTTGTCATGTGACAACTTGTTTCCAATTGTTTTTGCTTCCATATATTGCTGATGCTTCTATGTTTATGGGAAGCAGTGTTTGGAGAGTGGGATATGTGATGGAGATTCCCATTGGGAGTATGATTCTCCCTACTATTCATGCCATGTGTTTCAGGAGGAGTAATGGGAAAACCATGATTGCCACATATCAACTATTTTCTTCATATAGAGTGAACCATTTGAAGAACTTGAGTTCTTGGAGGAGGCACTTCATGGCTGAATTATGTGATGGAGTAGCTTGGGCCATACTTCGAGGCCATATTTTTTCAGCCCAAATACATAAACAGCCCCACACCTATCATAAATGGAGAGAGAAACAAATGAAGGGAGGGAAACTAATCTCTCCATGTAGCCCCAATACATTGCACAAACAAGGGGTTGATGATTGTTTCATTTGGATGATAGCATGGGTGATGGAACCACTAATTGGGAATAAGATTCCCCATGTTGGTCATCACTCCTACCTTGAGGAGGCCATTGAGCAACAAGGAGATCACCACTTGTACCTCCCATTTTCTCATGATGTACACTTTGTTATCTTACACTTGGTGGGAATTATTGGAGCACAGATTCATTTCCTATAATTTTCAACCATGGTGGGATCCATTGATGAGGCCAGAAGAAGAGGAAGGGAGATATTTGGCTCTACCTTGTAGTTGCTTGAGGACAAGCAGCATTTTCAAGGGGGAGGACTGTAATATTCCTAATTAGCCCAAGCTAATAGGAATATTCAATTTGTTTTTTTTTTCATGCTTATGAATAAAATTGTAAAGGAGGACCAATAATAGCTCCTAAACATCAAAATAATCAATGCTCAATGTGAAACAAGCTAAATCTGAGCTGCTTTCATGAACACACTTAAGTGTAAATGAGGTTGGGACAATTGAATAGGTCAACAAGACCAAATCCACAACGTTGTCTACATACAATGTATCTCCTAAAGGCACAACGTAGTTCATGTTGGAGGTCACTCATGTGAATGAGGGTAAATCATCAAGGCGCTTTAGGGTTTGACAAGATTTCCAAATTATAAAAGGATGAGGAGGACACCAAGGAGAGGGTTGATTATTGGATATTTCTCAAGGTGTTGTCCATTTAGACATTCCTTATTCTCTGGCTGTTTAGCTGAGAATAGTGTTGTTTAGCACTTGGGTATTCCTGGTTGAGAAGCCCACCTCCTTCCTTGAGTAGCTCTTGGAGGATACTTGTTCTATCTTGTCCACTATTAGGCTTTGGGCCAAGCTTCATCTTCCAACCACAATTCAGATCCCGTTGAGGGTTTGGTTGTTTTTTCAAGCTGCAGCAGTGGAAGCTAGATCTATTCAGATCTAGGAAAATCTAGTGTTTCTTCTCAGTGAGTGTGTCTTTTAACCTCCTGGAAGAGTGTATTGAATCATTAGAGCTGCTTTTTCAGAGCCAGGAATTAGACCTACTCATTACTGAAGCTAACAACGTAGTTTCTTCGCCATAATTGCGTTATCTACAAGAGGAAATTTTCAGGGTTTTTGACTTGTTTTTGTGGGAGAGATCTCTGGTGATATGATCTTCCCTTTCATTGTGGTGATTCATGGATTGGCCAACCAATCCATGTTTTTTTTGGATCTGATTTACTTATTTATTCATTTACTGCAGAATTCCTAAATATTGCTATAGATCTTTAATTCTAGATCTTAGATCTACTCTTGTACATTCATGTTTTGATCAAAACCCCAAGGGGAATTTGTAGAGGGACTAATCTAGTGTACATATATGATATAGATCTATATTTTTGTACGTAGATCTGTTCTAGATCTGAAATGTAATATACAGCTGCTTCAACCCATGAAATAACGCTGTCAAGCTTTGCAGTCTTAATATGTTGTTGCAGCACCTCAATATTGAGGGTTTATTCATGTAATTCTTCTATTTATATAATTTACAGTGCATGAACCATGCTATAGATCTGATTTACTGATATCCATACCATATTACATCGATCACCTTCATAAAATCATGTTGCCTGTGCTTAAGTAATTTATGCAGTAATTAAGTCATGGGACGTATGTTGCTGATATACATTTGTTTGCTGAAATTTGGTATGTGAGCCCCACATGACCTAAGCTACAAGATCCCATCGTCAATTTCCCTTATTTTTATGCTCATCTCTGAAATTAACCTTTTTAGGGCATAAATTGCTGCTTTTCCCCAACTTTTGGCTCATAAAATGAAGTAAAGTTTGTTGTTGTAGCTTGGATTGATGGCTATGAAATTTTAACCTATCCTATGAGTTTATTTGATGTTGCATATCCATTACTGTGTTTATACATTGCTGCAGTACCTCTTTGGGACATTTTTAAAGGAAACTAGGTTTGGGAGATTTGTTTAACCCACCTAGAAGGATTTATTTTTGATATCCTCTTGGATTTAGGACTTAGATGCTCCGATATAAGGGATCCAAGTGTTGGTTTCAAATCATGTAGCAGCCATTCCTGGAAAATGCATTTTCTAGTCATGGCTTGTTGGCAGTTCCCATTTTGGGATATTATAGGGCATGTCGGAGAAAAACCAACAGCGAGAAAAATACTACAGGCAGGTTTATGTTGGCCGAAAGTACACATGGAAAAAAATGCCATTTTAAAAAAATGCGATGTGTGTCAGAGGACGGGACACCCATCACACAGAGATGAGCTACCACTTCACCCTGTAAAATCACTACAGCTATTTGAAAAGTGGGTTGTAGATTTTATAGGACCAATTACACCTATCGCAAGGCACTCACAAGCCCGGTATATCATAACTGCAACAGACTATTTGGCCAAGTGGGCGGAGGTGATACCGATGAAGGATTTCATAGCCAAAACAATAGCTCGATTCATATTTGAAAATATCATCAACAGGTTTGGTTGTCTGAGAATTTTGAGAAGCGATCAAGGTACACATTTCATTAATGCAACGATTAAATCTTTGATTGAGAATTTCATGGTAAAAAATCATAAAATAAATCCATACCATCCATAAGCTAATGGTATAGTAGAAGCATTCAATAATATTTTGGAAAAGGGTCTAACAAAGATCAGCAACGTTGATCGAGACAACTGGGATGAACATATACCAGCAACATTATGGGTGTATAGAAAAAATTTCAAAAGGCTAAACAACAAGACATTGTTCCAGCTGGTGTACGGGAAAGAAGTAGTCATACTAGCTGAGTTTGTAATACCAAGCCTCCTAATTGCATAATCACTTCACTTATTAGAAGAATACTCACTGAAAGAGTGATTGCAAGAGCTACAAGAACTAGAAGAGGACAGGTTCCTAGCAGAGTTCCACCAAACTATCCAGAAAGACAAACATAAGGCTTGGCATGACTGTCATATCAAGCGTAAAACATTTACGGTTGGAGGTAAATTTTTACTGTATGAAAACTAGTTCCGGAAGTTCCCAGGTAAACTGATGATGCATTGCCCGGGGCTGTACCATGTAATTGAAATATGAGATTCAGGAGTAGTTCGGTTAGCACAACTGGATGGCTAGATACTACCAATATGGGTGAACAACGCACGCTGAAGCCCTATCACGAGTAAGTTCTACATTTAAACTTTCAAATAACTCTCACAACCGAGAGAAGTCAGTAGGGTATATTAGAAAAGATAGAGTCAATAAATCTCTTGCACCCGAGAACAGATTCTATAGAAATCCCAATAAAGAAAACTCCAAAATAAAAAACAACTCATAGCTATATGCGTGAGACCGCAATGGCAACCAATTGTGGTCGGGGGGAGGGTAGTGTCCAACGTGTCATCCATGTCAGAGCCAAGCATGTCGAATATAATTCCATCATCATGAATCATTATAGTCAGTTCGTAGGATTATCGAGATTTCAGAAGTAATTTCCATAATTAGTATCGTTCATACTACAATAAATTTTCCATATGAGGCCCTAATCATTACCCATCACTTCTGCCCAATTCCCGAAGTCACAGTAAGCTTTGTCAAAACCCATCTCATCGCAATAACTAATCACACGATTATAGCTACGAGGGAAGCAGGAAAAATTAATTAGTTATGGGGTCTTATCAACGTCATGAATGTCGGTTACTTGCAAAACTTGCATGAAAGAAAGCACGAGAATGCCCAAGAAGTCTGAGTTAGCACCAGAAACAACAGTAACAACTTCACCAGAAGAATTCGAGAGGGAGTATCCAGAGGCAAGAATATACAAAGAAAGAGCAGGAATAGCTTTGCGAGTATACCAGAGAAGAGAAAAAATACTAAGGTGACAACAATAGTCATTAAGCAGGAGCTCGATGAGAGAATCCAGAATTTGGAGCCGCTGGTGGGGAAATATGTTAGCACATCACTAATCGACACAGACTTGACGGATTCTTTCCAATTCCAAGAAATGAAGAGACAGGTCTATATGGAAAACTATGCCGCTAAAGTAGGACAGGAAGTGGCAAGAGTACTCCCAAACTTCAGAGGTATCTAGAAATCATCCATACTGAACCTTAGAAATCTTCCAGTGTTTGGAACCACAGGGGCTGCGATGTAGTGTACTCAATTTCTACTAAGTAGGATCTAGAATGGGTCACTATGGCTAGGAAAATAAATACCAATCCATGTGGAAGATATTAATAGGTTGACAGGGCTATCCTAAGAAGGCAAGGATGTCTTCACAGTGTTCCAGAATGTCTTAAAGAGGGTGAAGAAGGTAGGAGATGGCGATTAATAAAAGAAATATGACACAAATAGAGGAGGAAAAGGGGAAAATATTGACCTTGTAAACAAGCTAGCAATGAAATTCACCTGTTATCTAATTGCGAGTAAAACCGTGAAGAATTATAGAAAGGGTGAGTGTACACTTGATACCATCTCAATTGTAGCATTGTATCCAAGGGACATAATTAAATTGGTGTTCATTTATGCTGAATGAGCTATATGAAGCTTGTGAGGATAACTACAAGAGAGCCACCGGGTTCATCTATGGTTACCTTATCATGGCATTTGGAAAGTGGAAATGGACTTTCCCGAGAATCAGACAGCCTGTGGAACTCACAACAAGTCAGCCATTGGAAATGAAATTCACACCTCGAAAGCGTTAGGAAACCCCAGCACCAAAGAGGTGAACGAAGAGGCATTCAAGTTTTGGTAAAACCATATGATTGATATAGTGGTGACACAACAAATAATTCCAAAGATTTTTCTCAATAATTACTCTGTGCAGATATGGTTTGGAGTCAGCCAAAACAGACCTACATCAGGCCGACATGTATGCTATAAATGACCTTCAAAATGAGACAGTTGAAGTTTCAAATTGATGAGAGAGATTTCCACACTGAAGTATATTCCTGGCCAGGGGTAGGAATTCAGGTCAGAAGTGGGGTCTATTACTATTCATTTGATGGCATGTCACCGAATGTGCTGTGAAGGGGAAACGTCGGATGAAACATTGGCCAGAGTGTTGCAACTCTAGCTGACACCCATCATCAAGGAGCTGAACACAAAGGTACAAGGCTTTAACCAAGTAATGCAAAATTTAACTAGTGATTCTCAGTTGTTTCCCACTTTTTCATAGTTTTAGGCCTCCAATTCTGCCTCCTCATCCATAATGGCCCCCATAGTCACAACCTTACCACTCAATTTGTTTAACTCACCATTGGAAACCACCGTAGCTCCCACCAAAAAAAATAAAGCACCTAAGCCACCAGTAGCTACTCCAAAGGCCAGAAAGGAAAAAGTTGTAGTTTCTAGCCAGGTCATTGATCTCACTAGCAAGGATCAATCACAACCCTTGGACATGGGAGCCCCAATTCAGGAAGAGCCAATAATAGAGCTCTAGGTAACTCTGGAGCTGCCTTTGTTCAACCCCTACTTGTTTTTAAATATTCATGTATCTCCGCCTTCCACTCACCAATCATAACCTTACACCTCATTCACTTCAAAAGACCATTCCACTCGAACGCCATCCACTTCAGCCACTATCTCAGACCCAAACAGAGAAAATGGAAAAACAAATGGATAGCATGAGATAGAGGTTAACTCCAGTATAACATTGGTAACTAAGGTTACCCAACCCTTGGTCGAACAGATACCTTTTTATGCCCTTTTAAGTCAAGGGAGATCCCACAATGCAGATACAACACCATCGCCCATGGAGCTGAGCCTGTTTTAGCAGGAAAAATTTATATTCCACCAAATTCAGCCTAATCCAAGCATGGGTAACCCAAATAATCTGCTGCCGCAGTTGACACATCTAACATCTCCATAGGAACACTCATCTAGGTCTATAGCTGGCAGCCAACCTCTGTGGGAGAGACCGCCACATCATGATACCTCTGGGCTAAGAGCATGAAGACCTGGGGAACTACACAACTATATAGTTTTATCCATCGGGTAGAACAACAGGCCGAAGGTCTCCACACTGACCTCCAACATAGGTTTGAGCAGAAAAAAATGCAGATCATTGCACTAACTAAAGAGCACTATCAGTTGAAGATCGAGAAATATAACTTGTAGGACCAACTGGAAAAGGTGACAGAGGTTTTTCAGGGATCTCTGGCCAATAGTAGTGGCTAACGATGATCAAATACTAGTCGACATAGTAGCGGGCACGCTGGTCAAAAAATCCATTCATGTCAGGACAGCCTGTTCAAATCTCAACCGAGAAAATCAGGATTTGAAGGTAGCTTTAGCGACCAGGCCAGCGCTACCGGACCCCACGATCATCTACACACAGAAAATCATAGAAAGATAGAACCAAGTGACTAGGATGTAGGAAACTCTAAGAACCATAGTGAAAGAGGCATACGACCTTCTAAAACATCTACATGAGTGTTCAACCTCGCTAGCTATGAAGTCAGAGCCGATCTCGGCACAACTACAATAGGTATCGAAGGAAATTTAGGAGGCCACAGACCTCGATGGAATTAACCACTTGTACAACTGAGCGAAGGAGCTGGAGACTAAGATACAACAAATTGAAGAACATTCAACAGCAACCAAACAGGTCCTCTGAGAACTAAGGCAACCTATCAAGCTCACTACCCAAACAATACATCAAATGGTCACTGAGGTTGACATCAAGATTAAGGACATATTTGGTAAGCTGCCAGGTGTCTCAGGGGAAAAATAACCAGAAAAAGTCACCACAGATATGGACCTGCTCATGAAAGGATGGCAAAAAGCCATTGCTGACTACATAGAGCTCAAATCATTTGCATTGGAAAAGGTCCTCGAGTTGGGGCCCTTGTTTGGACAAGGGGAGGAAAAAGAGAAGGCAAGGCTAGCCACAGAGACAAGTGGACCAATGGAGATCGAGGCAAGAGGAAATGATTGACTCGAGGTGAGTCAATAGAATTTGGATGGGGCCTGTTGGGGCCGTTGTTTTGAAATAAAAAAAAATTGAGTCACGGGTAATAGGTGGAAAAAAAAAATATGGTAGATAGAGAGCTTTCATGGTTGCGAAGAGCTGAAGAGGAGGTGGTGCAGTTGTTGTGGAAACAAGCACATATGGCGTAAGGGAGAAATAAGAACAATCAGTGTAACTCCCTGTGATCAGGGACATGCAGTAGAAAATAGAGCGGAAAGGAAGGGAAAACTAACAGTCGCGTTGGAAAAGGAACAAATAGGCAGTTGACAAGCATAGAGGGAGGTTGGCACAGTGGGGATTGGAGGAATAGAGCTGCAGGAGAGCTCTGTTCGTTCTGTTCTCTCTCTATTCATTCTGCTCTATTCTATGTGATAATATTGTAATTATTTTTGCTAGGATCACTCTGAAGATCAATGTAACTTTCCCTTATTGTTAATGCAATATATTATGGTCTGGTTTTGATGTCTCGAGTTATGTTATGTGGTTCTGGGTAAGTTGAATCTACTGGTCACTTTAAATTTTGTTTTTTCCATCCTGAATACATTCATGAGTATTATCATTTGTAGAGTATTTTCATCTATTCGAACACCCAGTTCTATATAAGTTACGCTTTATCGATACCTGATACGATCCTAAAACTTAATAAGGTCATTGCAGGCCTCAAGTGAGACTCTATGCTCTTCAGAGTAGAGTGAAAATTCCGGTGTTGTGCTAAACTACTACGGAAACCTTGTTGGCCTCTATCCTGAACCTGGGTCTTGCTCAGGAGACCTTCTTTCTTGCCAACACATTCCCATTTTTCTTATTATATATGAAGTTCACTACATGTCTTGATGTCCCTTCATCAAAAAATCTAGAGCTCTAATTTGCCATAACATCACGATCCCTAAATCCAATCATGTCAAATTCGCTCGCATGTATAAACTTATTCTTATACAAAATTGAAATAATCTCTCACCGATGTTGCTTAGAATCATTTTGTACATGTAAAAAATATTCATCCCTCATCTGGACATTGAGCCGGATCCTTTGAAGGTATATTAAGATTACGATCAATATGCACAGGATTATAGGAAATTGTTTCCTGCACTTGTGTGGCGATGTCATCATCTCTAGAACTAATATCTCGTATGAAAATCATGAAACGACTGCAAATACTAATTCAAAACAAAAAACTCAACAAAAATTTTATTTTCGCGAGGGGGAACTGAATGAAACTTAGGAAATACTTGTACAATGGTTGCATTATCTGATGTTAACCATTTCTCATCATGACGATGTTTGTCATATGACCAAGATCTAGAAGCTTCTATCAGTGAAAGGTGCTCCATACTCACGGGTCTCTTCCTATATGCATCAATAAGAGAATTATCATTATGGTCATTATTTTCATCAACTTTTACTTGTTTTAAAACCGTTATCCTAACATTCGGAACAATGAATGTAATACTATATTTAGAAAGAGGAAGCTCCAAAAGCATATGGCATGTTTCTTGTGCTCATATATCCCTATCAACGATAGTCTCACACAACAATGTTCTATATGCACGTGCTGCTGGTTCATTTGGATTTTGAATAGAAGAAATACACATCAACATATCATGGAAGCTCTCAGACCCTTTTTCTACTTTTGATGCATATTTTTCTATGTAGTTAACCATAGCATGCCTAGAAAGAATAGGTTTTCAATCCATATTTGCATGTATCATCATCAATGTTTCACGATTATGTGTATTTAATTGACCATCATTTCATCTAGGTTCATATATTTTTTCTCCACCCTCATCAACATAAAGTCTTGAAATTTTGCATAACTCCCATGGTTCCTTATATCTACACAGAAATTTTCCACCCTTCTTTCTAAAGCATGAATTCTCATTGCAGGTGATGTGGCGCTCAACACAATTGAAAATTTATTCATAGTCCATCATAGGATCAGATTGAAATATTTTTTCAGTGTTATTTAAGCAAGGATGATCATCATCGTTCCATTGAATAGGGATCTTTATTTGATATTCATTGCATGGATTGAATGAATGGACAGATCTATCAAAGTACTCTTTTGCAAATATAAATTTATTTGGGTCATTCCAATTCAATTTGGGGGATCATATTTTAGCCAAATAAAACCATGCACATGTGGAGATCCACGATGTTTCCATTCATAACGACACCAAAAATTTGTAGCATGATGAAATTTTGAAAAAATATCATCTCGAAACAATGTATTTCCTAAATGCACATAACTTGCTACAATGTGAGGATTATCAATGACATTTTGGTGTCTCCATTTTCTTTCTTCCTTTGGATCTGTAGGAGAGGTACCTAGTATCAATATATGCAAATCAGGCCATTGCATATTTTCATGACTGTCATATCAAGCGTAAAACATTTACGGTTGGAGGTAAATTTTTACTGTATGAAAACTAGTTCCGGAAGTTCCCAGGTAAACTGATGATGCATTGCCCGGGGCTGTACCATGTAATTGAAATCTGAGATTCAGGAGTAGTTCGGTTAGCACAACTGGATGGCTAGATACTACCAATATGGGTGAACAATGCACGCTGAAGCCCTATCACGAGTAAGTTCTACATTTAAAATTTCAAATAACTCTCACAACCGAGAGAAGTCAGTAGGGTATATTAGAAAAGATAGAGTCAATAAATCTCTTGCACCCGAGAACAGATTCTATAGAAATCCCAATAAAGAAAACTCCAAAATAAAAAACAACTCATAGTTGCGATGCAGAGACTGCAATGCAACCGATTGTGGTCGGGGGGAGGGTAGTGTCCAACGTGTCATCCATGTCAGAGCCAAGCATGTCGAATATAATTCCATCATCATGAATCATTATAGTCAGTTCGTAGGATTATCGAGATTTCAGAAGTAATTTCCATAATTAGTATCGTTCATACTACAATAAATTTTCCATATGAGGCCCTAATCATTACCCATCACTTCTGCCCAATTCCCGAAGTCACAGTAAGCTTTGTCAAAACCCATCTCATCGCAATAACTAATCACACGATTATAGCTACGAGGGAAGCAAGAAAAATTAATTAGTTATGGGGTCTTATCAACCTCATGAATGTCGGTTACTTGCAAAACTTGCATGAAAGAAAGCACGAGAATACCCAAGAAGTCTGAGTTAGCACCAGAAACAACAATAACAACTTCACCAGAAGAATTCCAGAGGGAGTATCCAGAGGCAAGAATATACAAAGAAAGAGCAGGAATAGCTTTGCGAGTATACCAGAGAAGAGAAAAAATACTAAGGTGACAACAATAGTCATTAAGCAGGAGCTCGATGAGAGAATCCAGAATTTGGAGCCGCTGGTGGGGAAATATGTTAGCACATCACTAATCAACACAGACTTGACGGATTCTTTCCAATTCCAAGAAATGAAGAGACAGGTCTATATGGAAAACTATGCCGCTAAAGTAGGACAGGAACTGGCAAGAGTACTCCCAAACTTCAGAGGTATCTAGCAATCATCCATACTGAACCTTAGAACTCTTCCAGTGTTTGGAACCACAGGGGCTGCGATGTAGTGTAATCAATTTCTACTGAGTAGGATCTAGAATGGGTCACTATGGCTAGGAAAATAAATACCAATCCATGTGGAAGATATTCATAGGTTGACAGGGCTATCCTAAGAAGGCAAGGATGTCTTCACAGTGTTCCAGAATGTCTTAAAGAGGGCGAAGAAGGTAGGAGATGGTGATTAATAAAATAAATATGACACAAATAGAGGAGGAAAAGGGGAAAATATCGACCTTATAAACAAGCTAGCAATGAAATTCACCTGTTATCTAATTGCGAGTAAAACCATGAAGAATTATAGAAAGGGTGAGTGTACACTTGATACCATCTCAATTGTAGCATTGTATCCAAGGGACATAATTAAATTGGTGTTCATTTATGCTGAATGAGCTATATGAAGCTTGTGAGGATAACTACAAGAGAGCCACCGGGTTCATCTATGGTTACCTTATCATGGCATTTGCAAAGTGGAAATGGACTTTCCCGAGAATCAGACAGCCTGTGGAACTCACAAAAAGTCAGCCGTTGGAAATGAAATTCACACCTGGAAAGCGTTAGGAAACCCCAACACCAAAGAGGTGAACGAAGAGGCATTCAAGTTTTGGTAAAACCATATGATTGATATAGTGGTGACACAACAAATAATTCCAAATATTTTTCTCAATAATTACTCTGTGCAGATATGGTTTGGAGTCAGCCAAAACAGACCTACATCAGGCCGACATGTATGCTATAAATGACCTTCAAAATGAGACAGTTGAAGTTTCAAATTGATGAGAGAGCTTTCCACACTGAAGTATATTCCTGGCCAGGGGTAGGAATTCAGGTCAGAAGTGGGGTCTATTACTATTCATTTGATGGCATGTCACCGAATGTGCTGTGAATGGGAAACGTCGGATGAAACATTGGCCAGAGTGTTGCAACTCTAGCTGACACCCATCATCAAGGAGCTGAACATAAAGGTACAAGGCTTTAACCAAGTAATGCAAAATTTAACTAGTGATTCTCAGTTGTTTCCCACTTTTTCATAGTTTTAGGCCTCCAATTCTGCCTCCTCATCCATAATGGCCCCCATAGTCACAACCTTACCACTCAATTTGTTTAACTAACCATTGGAAACCACCGTAGCTCCCACCAAAAAAAATAAAGCACCTAAGCCACTAGTAGCTACTCCAAAGGCCAGAAAGGAAAAAGTTGTAGTTTCTAGCCAGGTCATTGATCTCACTAGCAAGGATCAATCGCAACCCTTGGACATGGGAGCCCCAATTCAGGAAAAGCCAATAATAGAGCTCTAGGTAACTCTGGAGCTGCCTTTGTTCAACCCCTACTTGTTTTTAAATATTCATGTATCTCCGCCTTCCACTCACCAATCATAACATTACACCTCATTCACTTCAAAAGACCATTCCACTCGAACGCCATCCACTTCAGCCACTATCTCAGACCCAAACAGAGAAAATAGAAAAACAAATGGATAACCTGAGATAGAGGTTAACTCCAGTATAGCATTGGTAACTAAGGTTACCCAACCCTTGGTCGAACATATACCTTTTCATGCCCTTTTAAGTCAAGGGAGATCCCACAATGCAGATACAACACCATCGCCCATGGAGCTGAGCCTGTTTTAGCAAGAAAACTTTATATTCCACCAAATTCAGCCTAATCCAAGCATGGGTAACCCAAATAATCTGTTGCCGCAGTTGAAACATATAACATCTCCATAGGAACACTCATCTAGGTCTATAGCTGGCAGCCAACCTCTGTGGGAGAGACCGCCACATCATGATACCTCTGGGCTAAGAGCATGAAGACCTGGGGAACTACACAACTATATAGTTTTATCCATCGGGTAGCACAACAGGCCGAAGGTCTCCACACTGACCTCCAACATAGGTTTGAGCAGAAAAAAATACAGATCATTGCACTAACTAAAGAGCACTATCAGTTGAAGATCGAGAAATATAACTTGTAGGACCAACTGGAAAAGGTGACAGAGGTTTTTCAGGGATCTCTGGCCAATAGTAGTGGCTAACGATGATCAAATACTAGTCGACATAGTAGCGGGCACGCTGGTCAAAAAATCCATTCATGTCAGGACAGCCTGTTCAAATCTCAACCGAGAAAATCAGGATTTGAAGGTAGCTTTAGCGACCAGGCCAGCGCTACCGGACCCCACGATCATCTACACACAGAAAATCATAGAAAGATAGAACCAAGTGACTAGGATGTAGGAAACTCTAAGCACCATAGTGAAAGAGGCATACGACCTTCTAAAACATCTACATGAGTGTTCAACCTCGCTAGCTATGAATTCAGAGCCGATCTCGGCACAACTACAACAGGTATCGAAGGAAATTTAGGAGGCCACAGACCTCGATGGAATTAACCACTTATACAACTGAGAGAAGGAGCTGGAGACTAAGATACAACAAATTGAAGAACATTCAACAGCAACCAAACAGGTCCTCTGAGAACTAAGGCAACCTATCAAGCTCACTACCCAAACAATACATCAAATGGTCACTGAGGTTGACATCAAGATTAAGGACATATTTGGTAAGCTTCCAGGTGTCTCAGGGGAAAAATAACCAGAAAAAGTCACCACAGATATGGACCTGCTCATGAAAGGATGGAAAAAAGCCGTTGCTCACTACATAGAACTCAAATCATTTGCATTGGAAAAGGTCCTCGAGTTGGGGCCCTTGTTTGGACAAGGGGAGGAAAAAGAGAAGGCAAGGCTAGCCGCAGAGACAAGTGGACCAATGGAGATCGAGTCAAGAGGAAATGATTGACTCAAGGTGAGTCAATAGAATGTGGTTGGGGCCTGTTGGGGCCGTTGTTTTGAAATAAAAAAAAATTGAGTCACGGGTAATAGGTGGAAAAACAAAAATATGGTAGATAGAGAGCTTTCATGGTTGCGAAGAGCTGAAGAGGAGGTGGTGCAGTTGTTGTGGAAACAAGCACATATGGCGTAAGGGAGAAATAAGAACAAACAGTGTAACTCCCTGTGATCAGGGACATGCAGTAGAAAATAGAGCGGAAAGGAAGGGAAAACTAACAGTCGCGTTGGAAAAGGAAAAAATAGGCAGTTGACAAGCATAGAGGGAGGTTGGCACAGTGGGGATTGGAGGAATAGAGCTGCAGGAGAGCTCTGTTCGTTCTGTTCTCTCTCTATTCATTCTGCTCTATTCTATGTGATAATATTGTAATTAGTTCTGCTAGGATCACTCTGAGGATCAATGTAACTTTCCCTTATTGTTAATGCAATATATTATGGTCTGGTTTTGATGTCTCGAGTTATGTTATGTGGTTCTGGGTAAGTTGAATCTACTGGTCACTTTAAATTTTGTTTTTTCCATCCTGAATACATTCATGAGTATTATCATTTGTAGAGTACTTTCATCTATTCGGAGCACCCAGTTATATATAAGTTACGCTTTATCTATACCTGATACGATCCTAAAACTTAATAAGGTCACTGCAAGCCTCAAGTGAGACTCTATGCTCTTCAGAGTAGAGTGAAAATGCCGGTGTTTTGCTAAACTACTACGGAAACCTTGTTGGCCTCTATCCTGAACCTGGGTCTTGCTCAGGAGACCTTCTTTCTTGCCAACACATTCACATTTTTCTTATTATATATGAAGTTCACTACATGTCTTGATGTCCCTTCATCAAAAAATCTAGAGCTCTAATTTGCCATAACATCACGATCCCTAAATCCAATCATGTCAAATTCGCTCGCATGTATAAACTTATTCTTATACAAAATTGAAATAATCTCTCACTCATGTTGCTTAGAATCATTTTGTACATGTAAAAAATATTCATCCTCATCTGGACATTGAGCTGGATCCTTTGAAGGTATTGGATTACGATCAATATGCCCAGGATTATAGGAAATTGTTTCCCAATTTTGTATGATGTCATCATCTCTAGAACTAATATCTGTATGAAAATCATGAAACGACTTGTATAATACTAATTCAAACCAAAAAAACTCAACAAAACTTTTATTTTCGCGAGGGGGAACTGAATGAAACTTAGGAAATACTTGTACAATGGTTGCATTATCTGATGTTAACCATTTCTCATCATGACGATGTTTGTCATATGACCAAGATCTAGAAGCTTCTATCAATGAAAGGTGCTCCATACTCACGGGTCTCTTCCTATATGCATCAATAAGAGAATTATCATTATGGTCATTATTTTCATCAACTTTTACTTGTTTGAAAACCGTTATCCTAACATTCGGAACAATGAATGTAATACTATATTTAGAAAGAGGAAGCTCCAAAAGCATATGGCATGTTTCTTGTGCTCATATATCCCTATCAACGATAGTCTCACACAACAATGTTCTATATGCATGTGCTGCTGGTTCATTTGGATTTTGAATAGAAGAAATACACATCAACATATCATGGAAGCTTTTTGACCCTTTTTCTGCTTTTGATGCATATTTTGCTATGTAGTTAATCACAACATGCCTAGAAAGAACAGGTTTCCAATCCATATTTGCACGCCACATCATCAATGTTTCACGATTATGTGTATTTAATCAATCATCATTTCGTCTAGGTTCATATATTTTTTCTCCACCCTCATCAACATAAATTCTTGACATTTTTCATAGCTCCCATGGTGCCTTATATCTACACACCAATTTTCCACCCTTCTTTCTAAGGCATGAATTCTCATTGCAGGTGATGTGGCGCTCAACACAATTGAGAAGTTGTTCATAGTCCATCATAGGATCAGATTGAAATATTTGTTCAGTGTTCTTTAAGCAAGGATGATCATCATCGTTATGTTGAATAGGGATCTTTATTTGATATTCATTACGTGGATTGAATGCAGGGACAGATATATCAAAGTATTCTTTTTCAAATCTAACTTGATTCGGGTCATTCCAATTCAATTTTTCCATATTGGGAGCATATTTTAGCCAAAGAAACCCATGGACATGTGGAGATCCACGATGTTGCCATTCATAATGACACCAAAAATCTGTAGCATGATGAAATTTTGAAAAAATCTCATCTCGAAACAATGTATGTCTTAAATGCGCATAACTTGCTACAATATGAGGATTATCAATGACATTTTGGTGTCTCCATTTTCTTTCTTCCTTTGGATCTGTAGGAGAGGTACCTAGTATCAATATATGCAAATCAGGCCATTGCATATTTTCTACACTTTGTGTGAAGAATATTGTAGGAGATCCAATTTGTTGAACCAAGTCACATAATTTGCCACAGCATTTGCTCCAATATTCACGTGTACCACTTAGAACATGTCCAAATCTCATCAATGTATCTGCAATTTTATAATTAGGAAGATTTTGTAAATGCTCTCGTAACTCATCAACTATTGTAGGTCGTTCTGTAATAATTTTTTTAACAACAACTGCAGAAGATGCTTGAGCATGATGTCTCATGATTATATTGAGTAAAAGGTATCTAAATCAAGGATGTCTCCCAAAACTATTATCACGAAATCTAAGGAGATGTTTTTCATACTCATGAAGATGCACGTTTCTTAGTAATGGTTGTAACCAATCAACTTCTCCTTTAGGGAATAATGTTGGAAATCCCATATCAAATAACCCTTCTATATTGTACTCATTATTGGAGATGAACCAATTCTAGGCCAATTAATGACATTTGTAGTTTCACCATCTAGTTGGTTTTCTTCTCTATTAAGATTATCTGCCAATGCACGAATAAGTTCAATTTCCCTAGGTACATCTGTAGGTCTTGTAGCAAAAGAAGTTGTATCATAATCGTCTAAACCATCTTCACGACCTTAAGCACCTTCTAACGACGTAATGTCTATGTCATTGTCCATATATGGTATTATAATAGAATTAATCATATGTGACGCATTTTTCGTTTTTTCCAGTAACTCATTCACAACATGAATATCAATTTCTACACCTTTATAATACGGATCACTTTGAATCTTATAAAGTAATTCATCTAGTACCTTTTGCCTTCTAACAGTGAAATCATAGCTTGATCCTTGCTGACATTTTTTCCCACCACCATCATTAAATCCAAGTTATTAATATGTCGAGGTAATTTCTTGGCAACATCTTTAACATCTTGAGGAAAATTTATTGTGTGTCCTCTATATTTGTATTGGCCAGCTATTGAATAAACTACCTGCAAAATTGGACTCACTCTTACTATCAACATTTCCTCAGCTTACGTAATAATTCCAAGGATAAAAGGTTGTAACCCCAGATTCATATGATTTTGTGATGAAAATATATGTTTATTACCCTCTTGTTTACATCTTGTACACAATGGACCTGTCTTTGTAGTCACCACTTGAATCCTAGGATACGGCTCCTCACACACATGTCACATTTGAAGATGACCTAATTTATCAATTCTTTCACGATATATGTTATGTGGAGTAACTTCATCTTCCATTGGTACATTGAAAATCATTTCACATTCATCATCACATTGCTCCATTGATTGATGATTTTGGAGATTCATACCTATAGGAGAACGAGGTTCAATTGTTGGCCCTAGATCACTAAGACCTTCGATTTGTATTTTTCAATGTGCTCTTACATGTTGTCTATTTTTTCTTCTGTGTTCTTCTTTATCATCCTCATTCATTCCTTAAAATTTCATTATTTTTCTTTGAGAATTATTTATTCATTCTTCTTCCCTTTCATCCTCATTCTGTGTTTGTCGTTGCCGCCTTTTTCTTTCACATTCCTTCTTTCGTTGTTCTTCCGTTTGATCATTAGTCATTTGTTGTCTTCGCAATCTTCGCTGCTCATTTTTTTCTACCCTCTTCTCCTCTCTTTCGATTTCAATTATTTGTTTCATAATATTTAACCTTTGTCTTTTAACTCTTTCTCTCTTTACACTTTTCATTTCTTCAATATTGTTATTATTAGTTTACCCATTACTAGTACTCATGATGTTATATTCATGTACAAAAAAACCAAACACATCAATTAACCGTATATATATATATATATATATATATATATATATATATATATATATATATCTTTAATACCTAGCTAAAAAATATTTAATACTATGTACGATGTTTAAAACCAATAGGCAAGCAAATTTCAGAAAAGTTAAATGCAATGAGATTTACACCTTTAAGATTTCCTTGCAAGCAATTTCAACTTCAAATTTTAAAAATAGATAAATCAATAAAGGTTTAATACTGAAAAACCAAACATATAAATTAATAAAGGTTTAATAATACTAAAAAAACAAACATATAAATTAATAAATTAATAATGATTTTATACAAAAACCATACATATAAAAGTAAGTTAGGTTTTCTATGGCTATATAAAAATGCCTTTGTGTTATTGTGAAGGTGTTTGTTTTTTCTATGAATTCTTTGATATCTTTCTATTTTCTATTTTACATTTGATCAAAATTTAATTGTTTTACCCATTAAATAACATATGTTTAAAATTTGATTAGAATAAATATAACTCTTCTTATTTTTTGTACACCAAATAAGTCATTAGAAACAGAATAAAAGAGATTGTAGGTAATTATTCTAATAATATCTACTTCTTATTCTATACACCAAATAATGCGTAAATAAATAACCAGATATGTTCTAATAATATCTAGAAGTCATGGTATTCATGGTCGACAGGGAGCTTCGGGACCCTAGCGAGATCAATACACTAATGGCAAAGGTTGTATATTGGCGAAAATTTTCCCATGAGTCGCTACTCTCTGTGATGTTGTGGAGAGATCGACATGCCCGACAACATTGGGGTAAGTGCTTTGGAATCACTACCCGGTGGAAGAGATTATGGTTTGGATCTGAAAATGGAGTACATGGATTGTTTTATTTTCAGAAATAAGATGAATCTATTTCTAATTTTAGCTACGTATTATTGATTCCAATGAATTTACTCAAACATGCCTTCTATTCGAATTTTTGGACCCGTTATTGATGAGGCATAAGAATGAGAAGCGTCAGCAACTAGAAAGTCAAGGAAGTAAGCAAAGTAGCTTGGTTATGGTATAGTGTTTTATTTTGCATTGGTCACGGTGAATTTTAGCGATGATGTCATGACTGGTAATTCCATTGGCATCTGGGAGTTAGACCGTTGGGCATTCATTTCATGGGACATCACGGTGATTAATATACATTGAAAAAAATAGAGAGAAGGAAATATAATTGATATGGATATTTACCTAGAATTAGAGCCGTGAATCAAATGTGAATCCACCTCACCCTGCAAATCCGATCAAATAATTGTAAAACTCGGTTTTTATTTTAATTTATTTTTTGTTTACTTATATGAATATTAAAATTTAATTTTTAAGCCGACATCTAAATTTTTTATTTTTTATTTTTAATTTAGGATTTAAGCCGACATTAACCAATTTTTTATTATTATTATTGTATGAAAACGTGGAACACTTGACATCGGGGTGATACTGGGCTGTACATTATGCCTCTCGGCACAATAATGGTGTAACCAACATAGATTATGCCATACTGACTCTTACATATCTTTATGCATTTTTCTTTACTCAAGAATATTTAAATTCTTTAAAATATAATTAAAGATATCTTTATGTGTTTTTATTTACTAAAGAGTATTTAAATTCTTTAAAATATAATTAAAGAGTGTGTGGCCTAGTGGCAAAGCGTTTGTATTGTAGTTAAAAGGTCCTCATTAACAAACCTCATGCGCTCTAATTTGATCATTTTTTTTTTTACTACATTCATTAAAAATGATAATTTTAGATAATATAAATAGAAATATAAAAAAAAGGATTAATATAAATTTATGTGTTATACATAAATTTATTTATAGTAAAAAATACTATCTTTTTAAAGTTTTCTAGATAAATTAATTTTGATATATGTGACTCAAAATTAGACATGTTTTTTTATTTTATTTTTGGTTTCTACATTAAAATTCCCATAGGCCCTAAGGGTTTGAATCTGCTCTGATACCATATGTAACAACTCCAAATTTAACATGTAGTTAATTATCAACATAAAATTGTTTACCTAATCATCATAGAAATTTCAAAAACACGAGCAAAGATGACTTTCCTGTAATCACTCTATTCCTTACTTGAGACTACAAAGTTGAACGCTATCTAAATCCAAGTAACCACAAATTTTTTTTTGGGAAAAATCTCCACCCAACCGTAGGCTCAGCTGTATGTAATCTCTCCATAGTTGGCCACCCCCGAGCCTTCAATTAACATACTACTGTTAGGGTATCCTTTGCCTCACAATACCTTTCTCTCCAGAGAATAGATGAAAGAATGATCCATGAATCTTCCTCAATGTCTATTAAATAGACAAAATAATGGAATGTGAACCACATGCACACATTCACTGTGTCAACATGCAACCTTTATTTCTTTATTTTAAGTTTTACTTAATTTACTGTTTCTCTTAGTTTAACTTACTTTTTGTTAACTTTACTTATTTTTATAGTTTCTTAGTTTAACTCTTTCTTAATTTATTTCTATTTTTACTTTTGTTAATTAAATGTTTCTTAATTAACTCTTAACTTCACTTATTTATTTATTGTTTAGGACTCCAGTTTATTATTACTATTTTATTTAGAACTCCAGTTATGGTTTACTATTTTATTTATTATTTTCATTATTCTCTTGACTTATTATTTATTTACTTATTTATTTAATTATATTATATTGTCTGTATATTATTTATTATTTTATAATTATTATGGGACACTACATTTGAAGGCTGCAACATTATCAGTGATAATTTTTCTAGGACAACCAAATCTAGAAAGGATATTGGTTTCAAGGAATTTAATAATGATAGAATCAATGGAATTTCTAGAAGGAGTGGTTTCTATCCATTTGGTAAAGTATTTTGTGGTAGTAAGAATCCACTTATGTTGAGCAGAGGAGGGAGGAAGAATTTCACCAATGAAATTTAATCCCCATTGTTGGAAAGGGCTTTCCACAAAGATGGGCTTTAAGGGCAAGGGCAACAATTTTCCCTTTCCTTCAAAAATTTGGCATTTGTGACAAGCAGTTACCATCTTATCGATATCAGGGAAAAGGGTAGGCGAATAGAAACCAGCCCTAAGGATCTTATTGGTAGTGGTTTTCCAATAAATATGGCCACCACAGTCACCTTCATGTAATTCCTGCATAATTTTATCTACATCATCTTTTAGCAAGAATTTGAATAAAACACCTCTTGCATCTTTCCAGTATAAGACATTTTCTAAAATGCAGAATTTTACAGCTTTTAACTTTAAAAATCTAGCTTTATTTTTGGGAAAACCATGAGGGGCATTTAAATTAAATAAAACATATAATATATCTACATACCAGGGAGAATTTAAGAATGCTTCATCAATTAGTGGAGTCACTAGTCCCTTTCGATCATCCAATGAATAGACCAGGTTGATATCTAGTGCATGAAAATTTGATTCAACCATCAATTTGGCTTATCCTTGTCCTTTGATCAATTTGGTAGGTTTGATTTATAAATCATATTCCATAATAACAATGATCCATTTTCCTCTCTTCCCATCAAGACCACTCTATGTTAAAATGTCTTAGACTACTGCATTATTCACATAAGAAATAATATGTGAATGTAAAATATAAACTCTGAAATATTTTAGTACTTTAACCGGTGCAAAGGCTTGTTTTTTCATGATGTTGTACTTTAAAGGTGCATGTCTCAAGGATTTTATAATTAATACTATTGGTTGTTTATGTCCTTCACTATTTTTCATGTCTCAAAATTGAAAGTGCTTGAAATTGTACCAAACCTGAGCTGACCAGACATATCTCGTCGTTCTGATTTTGGTGTCATGAATTGTTCAAAAAAAACGATGTCATATGAGGGAGATATCGCATTCTGATTGATTTCTCAAAAAACTAAAATTTCGATAGGTTTGAATAGGATGCCTAGTCAGCATGCAGGTGTACAATAAAAAAAAAGCAAAATATTCCTGAGAATATTCTAACCTCCAAGCCAATGAGATCTTGCCACGTGGTACATTTTGGATCATTTGATGTGGTTTTACGTTAATGATTTTGAGCCAATGGTTGGGTGACACGTGGCCATCCCTAAGGCTGCTACATGTCCCTTGTCTGGTTATATAAAATTTTTATAGGTCCAGGGGTTTCGACCACGTGACCTCCAAGCGCGCACACAAGACTCTTACCATCTGGGCAACTGGGTGTTGCTTACCCACTAAGGGTGCCACACTGTTATGTTTTTTATAATGATTTCATTTGGGGGAGGGGACCACCGATGGTCCACAAGTTGTGTTCACATGGCATAAGTTCCAACCCGCAATGTTTATTACCATGGTTCGATGGTTATGGAAACTGTAACATCGATGAATTTTAACTCGAGCTTATCACATGCGCATAGTCAACATGAATTAAGGCGAGGGTTGGGCTTGGTGGTTGGCCTAACCGTAGGGTTTTGGGGTCGTCATGTGGCCACCCCTTCCCCTTAACCATAAAATTTAATGCAACAACTAGTATTCTGGGGGGAATTTTAGTGCGCCTCCAAATTCAAATATTTTTGCTATTTTAACTGCAGTTAACTGCAGCCCTCCATTTTTAGTGGAGGTTTTGTAGGGGACATTGGGAAAAATCCTAGCAAGTTCAATTTTCAACCAATTTGGGTGAAACAAGAGTCTACCTAGACTAATTTGAGCACTCTAGAGCCTTTGGTACAGAGAAAACATCCATTGGAGGCTTGTAAACACGTATATTTGCAAAATTTTGAGCATAATGAAAGATGAACATGCCATTGGGAATTGGACCAGAAGATGTAGCCCAAGAGGGGTGAATTTATTCATCATGCCTACTATGTAAATCCTATGTGTGGTTTTATTTCTCTGTTATACACTATTGTTCAATGTTATTTAGGCTTATTTACATGATTACAATTCACAATTTCATCTATGTTTCATGGTTAAATTCCTCAATCCTTAAGAAAACAAATGGAGACAAATATGTACATGTTTTGTAACTGAAAAGAAACTTAGCACAACAAACTAATACAATCCTTCTAGATTAGGCTGGTATCAAAGTTATAGTTTATTATTTGGTGTTGTTGTGTGCAAATATTTGTTTAATTGTTTGCAAATTTTCACATGCTTATTAGGATCAAGCTTAAGAGAGGAGAATGAAAATTGGTGGAAGCAAGAGGGTCTCAAAGTGACCCACAGTAAAGCAGGGCAACATTGCCACATTCTCCACCACCTAGTTCACCACCTAAAGAAGAAGAAGCAACATTAAGCATGCTTCCATAGGAAGAAGAAATCCATGAAGAGGTGGATCCAAAAAAAGAAGAAAGAGTGTTCAGGAAAGCATTCCTTGACATGACTGAAATGGTGAGAATCCTTTATCAATAAAGGAATGAGAAACTAGAAGGAGAAGGATCCAAACTTCACAAGGAAGGACATGGATCATCAGGAGGTCAAAATGGTGAAGATAAATCAAAGAATGGCAATGGAGGAAATGGAGGCACTGGAAAGTCACCATCCTCACCCTCATCATCATCATCCTCTTACTTCATCTTCATTACATCAACCACACAAGTCTAAGAATAGTGGTAAAATTCCTTTTTCTAAAACTTGATGTTAAGTTTCAATTGCCAATTTTTAATGGTGAAGTCAACGTAGAAAAGCTTGATAATTGGATTAGGCAATTGGAGTTCTATTTGAGAATTCAGAACCTTCATGATGGTGATACCAAAATCCAATTAGATTCATTGAGAATGGAAGGTGAAACACTTGTTTTGTGGGAAGCCAAGAAAAAGGAGGAGATAAAGAAGCATGGCAAGATTATCCTATCATGGAATGATTTCATTACTACAATAAAATAACATTTTTATCCATTATCTCATATCCAGAAAGCCATAATTAAATGGAAAAACTTTATACAATTGAAAGGACATAATCTGTAAGTTTACACTTAAGACTTTAAGAGAAGAACTCTCTTATTAGGGGTAGATTTTTAGAGCCAAGATACTTTGCTCAAGTACATAGGAGGCTTACATAGCTACCTAAAACATACTATTCTCATGTTTAACCCTACAGGTCTAGATGAAGTTTTTGTTCAGGCCATACATCTAGAAGCTAGAGGGAATTTTTTTTCTGATAAGGGTAGAAACAAACCTTTTAAGGGGAAAAAAAAATAGAAGACCTCAAAAGGTAAAGGAAAAAAGAATGCATCTGTCAAGAAAGAGGGAGAAAAAGTGGTCTGTAAACATTGTTCAAGAGAAGGCCATGATGAAAATCATTGTTGGAAATTACATCCTGAAAGGAGGCCCAAACATCAAAACAACAAAGGGAAACAAAAAACTACAGCTACAACTCAACATGATTTAGGAGAGGATTCAAGTGATGAATATAAAATTATAGCCATGGGATTTAAGAACATGAAGGGGAAGAAATTGAAACTAAACCCAGTACTCGTACATCAAACTGTCACCTACAAGCTCCAAATGAAGAAGAGAGAATTGAACGGTTTCATGTGCGGGTCATATCCAAACATATCAAGATTGACACATTGTTAGACAGAGGGCCACAAGAAAACTTAATGTCTAAAGACTTGGTCAAGAAACTTAACCTTGAGACCATTCCACATCCAAAACCATATCCACTTGTTTGGATTTGTAAGGATGAAAATTTACAGGTTTCAAAGAAGTGCATATTGCGGTTTGCAATAAATGCACATTTTGTTTACATAGTTGAATTACATGTGGTTCGTCTTGACATAATAGGTATTGTGTTGGGAAGTCCTTACTTGTATGACAGGAAATAAATCTTCCATCTCCATGAGAAAAAATACCATTTATTCAAAGATGGAAAGGAGTACATTGTTAGAGAACATCGCACGAAGAGAAATATTGGTATGGTAAATGTTGGATAGGTAAAGAGGTTGGTAAGTTCAAGTAAGAATTTTTTTCTTATAATGATTAAGGCTAAAGATGATGTTAATCATGAATCATTTGAGGATTGTGATACTAAGTTTAAATCATATTTATATGATGTAGTTTATGCAAATCATGAGATGTTTCAGCGGCCAATAGGATTGCCTCCAAAAAGAGAGATTCAATATGAGATTCAGTTGCAGCAAGATTTTCCTCTTCCAAACATCGACATGTAGTACATGTCGATAATGGAGAATGATGAAATAAAGAAGCAAATCAAGGACATGTTGGACAAGGGACTCATAAAGCCAAGCACTTCGCCATGGGGTTCACCCATAGTCTTGATTCTGAAAAAATATGGGACTTGGCGCATGTGTGTAGACTTCAGAGCTTTGAACAAGATAACGATAAATAATTGATATCCACTCCCAAGGATAGATGATTTTCTTGATCAGCTGAAAGAAGAAAATTTTTTCACTAAGAAATATTTACGAAGTGGATATCATCAAGTAAGAATTGAAAAAGGTGATATATGGAAGACTGCATTCAAAACCAAACAAGGACTCTTTGAGTGGTTGGTTATGCCATTTGGTTTGTGTAATGCACCAACAACTTTCATGTCTGCTATGGATAATTTTTTGCATCCATTTATTGATGACTATGTAATTGTGTATTTAGATGATATACTGATTTTTAGCAAAACAAGAGAAGAACATGTCTTGCATGTGAATAGGGTGCTTGATGTTTTGAAGAAACAAAAATTATTTCTTAAGATGTTAAAGTGTGAGTTCATAAAGACTTCTTTGGTTTATTTGGGACACATTGTAGGAGGAGGCAAGTTGATAATTGATCCTTCTAAAGTGGAAGCCATTGTGAATTGGCCCACCCCCAAAATAGTAACTGAGGTAAGAAGTTTCTTAGGTGCAGCTCAGTATTGGAGAAAGTTTATTGCTAACTAATCTGCCATAGCATATCCTATGCATGCAGTGAAAAGTGTGAATAAAGGCTTCCAATGGGGAGGAAAATAGTAGCAAGATTTTGAAGCTTTAAAAGACAAGATAAGTTCAGCTCCAGTCGTTGCATTACCAAATTTGAGACAACCATTCGAGATACAAACCGATGCTAGTGATTATTCCATGGGCACAGTTCTTTTGCGGCATGGTAAGCCTATCACTTTTCATTATGAAACATTCAATGGTGTTGTAAATAATTATCGTACATATGAAAAAGAGTTGTATGAATTGGTACAAAGCGCCAAGAAGTGGAAACACTACTTGATGGGTAAAGAGACAATTATACATACTGATCACCAACCATTACAGTACTTGCAGTCACAAAAAAAATTACAACAATCACAACAATCACAACAATCACAACAATTCAGGTGGATGGGTTTCCTTCAACAGTTTCACTTGGTTATAAGGTACAAGAAAGGTATTTTCAATAAAGTTTCTAATGTGCTTTCAAGGCCAATCATAAGTGCTTCTACTTTACTTAAAAATTATTCTATTGTACATGACAGTTACATAGAACAATATGCACATGATGTTGATTTTCAAGATGTATATGCTAGTTTGAGTGAAGGGAATCAAGTTGAGGAAAATTATTATCACATGCATAACAATTTGTTGTTTCATTTGGCAAAGTTGTGTATACCACAAGGAGAGAGGCTAAGTGTCATGAGAGAGGATCTTTCGTCTCTTATTGTTGGACACTTTGGGATAAGTAAAACAGTGGCACATCTATAGAGGTATTGCTATTGGCCTCACATGATAGATAGTGTGTCGTGTTTTATAAGAGGTTGTTCTATGTGTGAAACAAGCAAGCCTGGAAATAGGAAGCTTGGGTTTTACATGCCACTACCAGTACCATCAAGGCCATGGGAGAGTGTCTCCATGGACTTTGTTGGCTGTCTACCTATGTTAATAAAACAACATGATTATCTTTATGTAGTCGTGGATAGATTCAGTAAAATGTGTATACTTATGCCATGTAAGAAAACCATAACTACTAAATAAACTGCTGAAATTTATTTTCAACATGTATGGGTTCATTATGGATTGCCAACTTCTATTTTTAGTGACAGGGATTCCAGATTCAGCAGAAATTTTTGGCCCAATATTTGGAAGATGATGGACACAAAGTTGAAAAAGAGTGTTGTTTTTCATCCACAAACTGATGGCCAAACTGAGGTGGTGAATAGAACTGTTGTGCATCTATTGAGAGGATATTGCAGCAAACATCCCAAGTTGTGGGATGAGCAACTGCATTACATTTATCACGCTTAAAACTAGGCAAAGCACTCTTCTACAAATACATTTCCTTTTGAAGCATGCTTTGGGTATTTTCCAAAATCGGCATTAGACTTCATCTTTGAGAAGGATGTTGCAATTGATGGGCATAGTGATATTGACAAGGCTCGAAAGTTCATTGAGAAAATTCAGATTATTCATCAACAAGTTCAATAATAGCTTGAGAAGAGTCAAAGAAAATACAAGGAGAGTCATTACAAACATAGAGTTGATCACAAGTTTCAAGAAGGCGATGAGGTATGGTTGCACATAAGCAAAGAAAGGATGCAAGGAGAAGGTAAAAAGCTCAAACCCATTCACTATGGTCCATTCAATATCATAAAGAAAGTTGCTAAAAATGCATTTCAACTTAAATTTCCTTCATATATGCAAATTTATTCAGTCGCTAAATGTTGAAAACTTACGTTTGTATGAGCCACCTTTGATCGATGATCAATGAAGTGATGTTCAACTGCCTTCTATTGAATATTTCTTGCCAGAATTTCTAGATGAGATCAAAGAGGATACCATTCTTGATAGGAGGATAAGAGCATCCAAGAGAGGAAGTGTTGACTACCTTCGAGTTCGGCTCATAGGCAGTAAGCCAAGCAAAGGAAAGTGGATGGAAGTTGGAAAGGTGAGGGAGCTATACCTTCATCTACTGAATAGGTAATAAAATTATTTTGGGGTCCAAAAGCTTCCCAATGGGGAGGTGTGAAAAGGATTTCATGTTTTTTTCTAAAAACTGAAAGTGCTTGAAACTATATTTAACCTCAGGGACCGAGTAGATCTCGTCGTTCTAATTCTGGCACCGTGAACGGTTCAAGAAACAGATGTCATAGGAGGGAGATATCGCGTTCTGATCGATTTTTCAAATAACTAAATTTTGACAGGTTTGACTGGGATGCCCAGTCAACATGCAGGTGTACAGTAAAAAAAAACGAGAATATTCTTCAGAATATTCTATTATCCAAGCGAATGATATATTTCCACGTGGTGCATTCCAGATCATTTGATGTGGTTTTACATTGATGATTTTGATCGAATGGTTGGGTGACACATGGCCAGCCCTAAGGTTGCCACATGTCCCCTATCTGGTTATATAAAAATTTTATAGGTCCGGGGGGTTTGAATCATTGACCTCCAAGTGCATGCATAAGACTCTTACCGTCTTGGCCACCGGGTGTTTCTTACCCACTAAGGGTGCCACATCGTTATATGTTTTACAATGACTTCATTTGTGGGGGGCTAGGGGGGGTTGTCGGTAGTCCCAGCTTATCAACAGTTCATAAGTTATGTTCACATGACATATGTTCCAATCCGCAACATCAACTACCATGGCCCAATGGTTATAGAAACCGTAACACCGACGAATTTTAACTCGAGGTTATCACATGCACGCATTCACAACGAATTAAGCCAACGGTTGGGCTCAACGGTTGGCCTAACCACAGGGTTTTGTGGTTGGAATGTGGCCACCACCTTCCCCTTAACGACAAAATTTAATGTGACGTCTAGTATTCTAGCGGGATTTTTAATGCGCCTCCAAATTCGAATATTTTTTTATATATTTTAACTACAGTCCTCGATTTTTAGTAGAGGTTTTGTAGGGGACATTGGAAAAAAGCAGAGCCAGGTCAATTTTTGACAAATTTGGGCGAAACAAGAGTTTATCAACACTAATTTGAGAATTCTAGAGCCATTGGTGTAGAGAAAACAACCATTGGAGGCTTGTAAACAAATGTATTTGCAAAATTTTGAGCATAATGAAAGATGGACATGCCATTGGGAGCTAGACTGGCAGATGTAGCCCCAAAGGGGTGAACTACTTCATTATTCATGTTGTGTAAATCTTATGTGTGGTTTTATTTCTCTGTTATACGTTGTTGTTCAGTGTTATTTAGGCTTAGTTACATGCTTAAAATTCACAATTTCATCTATGTTTCATAGTTAACTTCCTCAATCCTTAAGCAAAAAGACGGAGAAAAATATGTACATGTTTTGTATCTGAAAATAAACTTAGCACACAAACTAATACAGTGCTTTCAGATCAAATAGTATGTTCCGACACAAAAGAAAAAATTATGACGTCTGGTAAAATACAAGTTGATTAGAACTAGGGATTTTGTTAATGCTTTATTGATTAGATCAAAAGATTGTTTAGCTTCAATGTTCCACTTAATTTCTGAATATTTTTTAAGCATGTTAGTTATATTTCTAAAAATTTCTGCAAGATTGGGTATAAATCTCCTTGAAAAATTAATTTTACCAATAAAATATTTAAATTCTTTGATGTTGCTGGGATGGCTGATTTTGATAATACCTTCAATCCTACAAGGATCAATTCTAATTCCATCTTCAGAAATAATGTGACCAAGAAGCTTTCCTTCTTGAAGGCCAAACAATGTTTTCTTGGGATATAGGGAAATTATAAACCTTCTACATTTCTTAGAAACTCTTCTTAGATGTGCCAAGTGTTCTTCATCAAATTTTTAATACACAGTAGTGTCATAGGATACATCACAATGAAATGACCAATTTCGTCTGCAAAATAAATGTCCATGGCTCTCTGAAAAGTGGCACCACCATTCATTACTCCAAAAGGCATTTTCACATACATGAAAGTCCCCCACGGAGTACTAAAGGTTGTTTTGTCCTAATCATCAAGATGCACCAAAAATTGTTTATATCCTGAAAATCCATCTAATAAAGAGATCATACTAGAGCCTACTACCCTCTGCAATATGTGGTCCATTTTTGGTAAGGGGTAGTTTTCCTTAAGGGATACTTTGTTCAGATTCCTAAATTCGATGCAAGGTCTAATTTCACCTGTTTTCTTTCTTATAGGCACAATGTTGGATACCCATTTAGAATATCTAAGTGGAACTATGATTTTGGCCTAAAACCTTTTCTTGATTTCTTTCTCAACCAAGGGTATTAAGACGATATTTATCCTACACAATTTTTGTTTTAAAGGCTTTTAATCCTCCTTGATTGGAATTTTGTGATGTATAATGCTAGTATCATAGGATTTTAGGTCCTCATATCTCCAAGAAAATACATCTATGAATTCCTTAAACATAGCTATATGCCTTTGTTTTGTAACAATAGGCAAAGATTTTGACAGATTTATCATTTTGGGGCTTTGTTCACCGCCTATGTTAGACTCTTCAATTTTTGTCCATGTTGGTTCTATTTTTGGTTTTTTGGCTATGTCATTAAAGTCAAACAATTCTTCTAAAGGGATGAGCCCTCTAGGCAGGATATTATCCTTGAGTTGGAGTACTTCGAATTCTTATTTTCCTGGGTTTTTATGTATTTCTGTTTTATGTACAATTTTATTTGTTGAAATATTTACATAAGAAACAACAGACTGTTTATGTACACTAATTTTTACATTAGTGTGATTGTCTTCTTCGAAATCTAAGTCTATGTTGCTATCTTCAAATTCATATTTTGATTGTAAGAAACTCTCAATTTTTTTGTCATTACCGAATACTTTCCAATATCTCATGTTATCAGACACATATGGATGATGTTTAACCTCTATTGTGTATTGTCTATTTGGGTGAGGCAATTGTCATGTGATTGCTGAGAAGGCTAAACCATTTGATAGGATGTTATGGTTTCTTCGAATAACAACGATGTGATATTCTTCAAATTTTCTTAAGAAATCAAGAAGAACATTTCTGTATGCTCTCAATCTAGGATGTTTTGTAGCATATTCTCCTTTAATTTGTTTTATTATTAGTTCAGAATCACCATGGACATAAATCTTCTTAGCTCCTAATATTTTCAGCATTTGTAATCCCAAGTGCAGGGCTTCATATTCTGCTATATTGTTTGTGCACAGAAAATTAAGTTTGTAGGATTGACCCTCTTCATGATTGTTGCTTGAATTATATACCCATATACTTTCTCATGTGCCTACTTTTCCACATGAGCCATCAAAAATTATATTCCAAAGAGGTTCATTTTCAGGATCTTGTTGTACAATTTATATTTGGTTTTCATATTTTTCATTAAGATCATTTTTTGCATGGGTAACCTATGTGTCAATGTCTCCATCATTGTAAATAATGAAGGAGTCAAGGTCGGTATGGACATATTACAGAGGATAATTGTGTGGTTTTTCTTGACTAATTACCATGTACTTCATTAAAGTTTCCCTATACAGTCTTATGTGTTGGTATTGCAGCATAAGTCATATCCATTTGAAGGGTCCCTTGTAACTTTCCTCCCCATGAGTGTGAGAAAATAATTCCATACTTAGGACGTATGTCATCCAATACTATATCCATCACTAGAATTTTTGCTGGTATCTGAGCTAAACTGACACAAATATCTTTGATAAGACCTAGACATCTAACTTTGCTAGAATCAAATGAATACAAATCCTTGTAGGGTCTAGTAATTTTCAAGGCCGAGTTTCTACATAACATCCTTTAGCATAAGATTATGTGATGCACATGAATCCAACATGGCATTATGGAGAATATTTCATGAACATTAAGACTGACATAAAATGGGGGGACACCTCCTTCTTGAGGTTTACCATCAACTTCTGGCCCAAAAAAGAGTTCAGGATGAGAATCATTTAAATTAACAGTATCAATGATTTCCGCTTTGTTCAATGATTTTAGGACCTGAGTCCTATACGCATTCTTGTTTATCAATTCGGTGAGAGGAACAAAATTTTTCATTTTAGCAAGTTCATTCTCAATGCTGAATGGTGTTTGAATTTTGAGCAGATTTGAAAAATCAACCCTTCTTCCACTAATTTTTTGGTAAGTTCAGTTTGTTGCTTGTACTAGGGATATCAGTTTCGGAAGTTTTGGTAGGGGTATCAACTGTTCTCCTAGTAAATTTTTCCGTGTTCTTATTTTTTGCATGGTTTACACTTTTCTTTGAATTTTCTGTTGTTTTGTTGAGATCAGTTTCAGAGACCTTTTTGGCAGAATTTTCAGAATTATTTTTATTGAAATTGTCAGAGTTTTTATTGCTTCTAAGGCTATACTGTCTGTGAACTTCCATCATAGCATTCTCAAATCATTTTTTATAATCATTAGATTCCAATTTTGTTTGATTTAATGAAAATAATCCTTGTTTTATTTAGTAAGAAAATGAAATTCATCTTCATTAATTCTCTTTAATTTTATCTCATTTTCATCTACTTATTCAACTATTCCTTCCTCCTCATCAACATAATTTTCTTTGAATGGTGGTCTAATTTTATGATCAAGACCTCTTTTCTCTCTCTGTCTTATCTGAGGAAGGTTTCTTCTACGCTTTTGATTTCTATTCCAAGGATCTGGTTGATTTTCTCTAGGAATAGTTCTCTCGTTTAGATCAATCCTCTCCATCATTCTCTCAATATTTCTCACCAATGAGTCAATTTTAGCATCATATGTGGAATTTAAAGGCTCTTATCTTATAGTAAATCTTCTCTCAGTTGTTATTCTAGCTCTCTTTTCTAACAGGGTGGCTTCTACACTCACTGCATCCCTCTGCATTTCTTCTGATGTGGATGAGTTTCTTTCTCCTATATAATAAGACATTTATGGCTCAAAACCATCTGGAAATTTAAATAAGCAAAAACCTTGTGATGGCTTAATGTGAGCAGGTATTGTATTATATAAACCATTGAATCTGTTACAATAATCCTAAACACTTTCAGCTAGGGCCCTCCTAATGTTTTCATATTCAAATAAAATTTGAAGAGGGTTCTTTTTAACTTCCCACTTATTGAGAAATGTTTGATGAAACGCAAGGATGTAATTGATGTTGTTTGTAAGAAAATATTTGAAACATTTTCTAACTTCTCCAGTGAGACCCTGAGCAAACATTCTTAACTTAACACTTTCTTCATCTACCTATTGAAGACCAAAACAATCATTCATTTTGTCAACATGATGTTGGGAAGTTACTGGACCAATTCTATCAAATAATGTAATTTTTTTCTAGTAATCATGTGGCATAGCTACCAATGGTGTTTGCAACACCAATGGAGCATATCTGTCTGCCATGAATAGTGGAGGTGGTGGAGGTGGATTGACAATGAATGGAGGAGGGATATTGAGTAAAGGAAGGTAGATAGTGGAAGGTAGACAGTGGATGAACTAGGATGGATGATGGGAGGAGATGTGTGTATGGGGTTTTTGGTATTCTTTTGAGTAAGGATAAAATAAGTGGTAGGGATTATAGAAGTAGTAGGACTTGTTGATTTAGGATGAGCAGACTGAAAGGTAAAAGAAGAAGCTACTATAGTTAATGTAGTTAATTCTACATGTTGTTGGAAGTAGGAATCATCAATTGTTGAAGTAAACTTTGCTACCAAATCTTGGAGAGTGTAAAAAACTTAGAGAAGTTGAAGATTAGATTGAGTCTGCGAATCAGTCTCTTTCACTCGAATTTTTTTTTTAAATAGTTGGATCAAATACTATGTGGTCTCTCCAATTCTTAGATTTAGTCCTGAATAGACCCTGTTCAAAGTGTAAATCAAACTGGATGTCCTGTAAGGTGATAAATTTTCATGGAGGGAATTTGATTTGTGAATAAATATGTTACTTGTTTGACTCTTGGTTCTAGGAGTTTTTCTTTAGAAAAAATTAGGGTTGTCCACTATAGTAGGAGGATTTGGATCAAGATGGGATCTAGTGGAGATTATTTTAGGAGCCAGAATTCGGATTTGAAGCAGAGAAAAAATGATTGTTTACGAAATTTGAAAGAAAACCAATCTTAGAAAATAATTCTACCATAAAAAAAATTTACCGGGGTTTCTGAATTAAAATGAAATGACAAGTTTTTCATAATTAGATCCCCAGTATGGTTGCCACTATGTTATCATTCTATAATTTTAAGATTGGCAAGAATAATTATATAAGAAAACATCAAAACTATTTTGGAGCCTAGAATCTAGCCTTTCTAGACCCAGAGAAGGATCTCTATTTTAGATTTAGCTTTATTTTAGAAATTACATATTAGGCTAGTTATAATGATTGCAGAGGTTGATTTTTGATTGATTTCTTGGTTGGATTAGTAGATGTATTTAAAATAATTCCATTGGGATATGGAGTCATAAAAGGTTGGGTTACTGCATCAAATTTTCAATAGCACTCACAAGGAAAGCTAACTATATTTACTGGATCCTAAAACATAAAGAATTATGAGATGAAAGAGATAATGAATTTCAGTAATGGTTCAAAAGAAATTAGGAATTTCTTAACCAAAATTTAGAATAAAAACATTTATATTGTAAACATAGCTAGAAATAAGGTGCTCTAACATCAAATCTTAATCTTCTAATTTTTGTTTTACAATAAGATTCAAATGATGGACTGAGAGAAAAACAATGGAAAACATTAACAGAGAAAAGAGATAACATCACCAGATAAACGTAGTTCAATTATCTTGAAAAAGGTATTTTATTATTAACGATCTAGCTTAAAAGAAAATACAATTCTCCAACAATTTTTTTTTTTAATCCAGTGTCCAACCCCTGATACTTGGAATGCATGATGTATCTAACTAAACTCTACAACTGATTGCCATATCTACTAGGCAATATGTTACTAATTACAAAACAAACAAATTTTGACTAGTGTGACCACAAAATGGCCACGATGAGATTAATTTGACATTTGGCCCTATTTTTAGAAGCTCATTGCGGCATGATCAGATTAGGTGTTGTGATGGTTGATTTGGCTGATATGGTGCTATGCTGATCTAGCTGATTTGCTATCCTTCACCCTTCCTGGTATTCAAATATTTTTTTCCACTGTTGCTTATCTAGAATCTTCATCCTAGTCACCTTATGATATATGTCATATGTCTATGTGAATTTAACGAAAGTGGGCCTCAACACAAAAATGTGTTTGATTTCATGCTGAATAAATATATTGTTATTGATAACATCTAGAAAGGCTCTTCCTGTCATGGTGTGTTTAACATTTTCATGCTTGGTTGTATCCTTCGAAATTTATGTTAGCTTCTTCACATAGTCCAGTATAGCCATGAGATTATCATTTATCACGAACAGTGAAGGTAACCCTCATTTTTTAAATGGCTCAATTCTGTTAAAGAATCTACATACATCAAATTCTAAATTATGGAACCTTTCCTCCAACTGTGTGACACAACTTTTGTTAGTGAGAACCTTCTTGA
Organism: Pinus albicaulis; assembly: GCA_034641835.2. Classification (NCBI taxonomy): domain Eukaryota; kingdom Viridiplantae; phylum Streptophyta; class Pinopsida; order Pinales; family Pinaceae; genus Pinus; species Pinus albicaulis. The sequence goes on from CM076578.1 coordinate 968,358,185, forward strand.
CCTCTAAAATATTTGATGTTCTGTCTGCCACTCCAATTTCATCCAATTCATGCCTTCTCTTCGAATTTAGAAACCTAATGATATTATTCGCAATTTTAGGCTTGTCCCCAAGCTCCTTGGTGGCCCTATTTATTGCCTCATTTATCTTTTCAATTAATTCCTTCTGTTCAAATATGGTTTGAATTGAAGGCCATATTTCATTCATTGATTTAGTGATACTTGTCCACATGATCTCCTTGAATCTCCTGACCATGATGCCAATAGAATATTCTTGCAAAGACTTCTGTAAACCTTCTATCAACCTTTTATTTCTCTTTGTTTCTGTCAGATGAGCTAATTCACTTGTTTTTATTTGATCCTATAAGACTTTAATCTAAGCCTACAGTATTTTAATCTCTTCTGTTTGTAAATACATATTCTCCATGGCTTTAGCCAGTTGTTCTGTACCACCTCATGTACTTTTAGTTGCTAATGTAATTGAAGGAATGACTATAAGAGGAACATACTCTAAAGGAATGATGACCAACTGTGCTACTTTCTCTTTTATCAATTTATCCATTTCTATTTCCATATGTTTTAGTTGTGCTGACTAGTCCATTATCAGCTTCATCATCTTTGTTTTTTGTGTTTCATTCTCTTCTATATCCTTGGTCAGAGGGTATTCAGTAGCTAACATTTTGAGCTGATTTCTCAAGGATGCTATGTATGCGTTCTTCTTCCTCAACATCTCTTCTACTGCATGTATATTTGATGGATCATACTCGATATTCACCACTAAATCCTCCAAGGATTTAATTTTGGTATCCTTTGTAAGAGAATAAATATTATCCATCTTGAGTTGTGATTGAATATTAGCCAGCGATACCTACAATTTAGACAAACTCATTGCAGTAGTAGTCAATGTATATGAGATCATCTCCCCAGTCTTCTTGTGGATTTCCATTTGATCTATTGCATGAATGTCCTTGACATTAAACTTAAAATATGTTTGCTTGAAATTAGTAGGTGATTTTGGTGGTGAAATCTGGCCTTCTAAGAAATCCATGCACATAGTTCCTTTCTCTGAATAAAATGTAGATAGAAGCCTACTCTGCGAAGTGGTGGTTTGCTTCCAAAATTGATTGTAGGTGTTGGTCTTCAATATCTCATTTTTTCTCTTGATCTCCCCGAAGGTATCATATATTGTTTCCTCTTTTTCCCTTGTGACAGCAGTAGATGTAGGTGTTTGAAGGCTTTGCTGCTGAAATGAAATAGTAGTTGAAGTTGTAGAAGAAGATACATGTTGGCTACCTGCTGGAGAAGAAATAGTAGTCTCTAATATTTATCACTATCTATTGGTTTGACTCTTGGCCTTGATCTATGTCCATGTGAATTATTTCTCTTTTTCTATTTTTCATTTTAAACTCCTTGTTAGATGTGTCAGTCTCGAAAGTTGACTGATCCTCTCTTGGTATTTTTCCTTTCATTTCTTTCTCTTCTTCTTTTCATTTATCTTTCTTATCCTATGCATTGTGATTTTCTTGTGGATTAGGGGTATTTAAGCTTGAAGATGAAATTACCTGCTCCTCAACCTCCTACAAGGTTTTTGCTGTCCAGTGTGTCTGGTTCATGAATTGTTCAATTTCAGGCCCCTGGGTGTGAATGTAGGGAGTTGATTTGTTTTCCACCATATTCTTAGAGATAATGTCCAATGGTTCATAAGACCAAGTGAAGCTATGGGTAAACTTCATATCCTTAAACATCTTGTCAGCCTCCTCTCCTGCTGCTCTGCTATTGAAAATGAAAGGACCAATTTGGGATTTGATCCTAAAATGAGACTTATTTTTGGATGATGCAAAACGTACCTCATTTGAATTTATCATCTGCCTATGTATTCCAGGGAAAATATCCTCATGGGGAGGAAATTGGCAGCTTGTAAGGCGGTAACTCACACCCATATATTCTATGTTTTCTGTAGTTCTGGTACAAGCACCAATCTCCAGTTCTGACTTGGTCTAGTAGCTGCATGATCTTTCTAATTTCTTCACTGATCCTTGGTTCCACTGTGCTGTTGAAGATGCTCATAGCTGGATGCAAAAACATTCCAAGAAATCTTTTGTAAGTGTAATCCTTCTGATCTTTCATCAACATTTTTGTCCAGAAGATGAAAGACTGAGGTCGAGAATATTCATTCAATTTTCTCATTGTAAACGGGAACATGTTTTCCTGAAAACATACAAACATATAAACCATGACTGAAGTATATTTGAAAAATTCCTCTGTGTGAAACTTGACAAAATGGTCATGAATGGCATCTGGCAGGAATTGAATTAAATTAAACATAATGGAGGGTTTATACTGTGATGAAAGTATGGAAAGGAAACCTATCATTGTTTCATCTAGCCACTGATCTAAATGGTATCCTAGTAGGTAAAAAATGACAGTGACTATGTGTTGAGTCCTATCAGGGAATGTAGAAGCTGGATATGGAGGATTTTTCTTGGGCAAGGGACTGTCTGTAGCCATGAATAATTCAAGAGTTTTGGCTCTGCTGGAAAAATATAACTTCTAGTACATTTCTCTAAGGGTTTCATAGGAAATGGTATAGTTTCTTCAATAACTGGAGCTTTCATCATTTGCATGATGGATTGGGCACTAATGTTGAAAATAAATTCTCCGGTAAGGGTAAAAATAGCCCTTTGATGTATATCATAATAGGCCTGACATTTTCTAATAAATTTAGGGCAACTGTGGGTTTTTGAGAATATATAATATGGTAGTTTAGTGTCCCATAGCCCTATATAATTGAACTCATCAATAATATTATCCTCCAATGAACAATATACATTAAAAAGATCAAATTATGAAAGAGTCTCATGTATCTTAAATTCCTTGTCAGCAAGGTCCACATGGTCGAGGTCCACATGAGAGTGAACCATTACATTAAATGGCTCATACTCTTTCTTTTTTGGAGGCATTATTGTGCCGGAAAATAGAAATAACTATGTTTTTGGTATTTTCAAGTGCACAGAAGGGGATTAGAAGAAAAGGAGAATATATAGAAGGAAATTATGTTGATCAGAAGGGGAATTGGAAGAAAAGGGAATTGAAGAAGGAGGATTGTCTTCTGATCTACAGATAATTAAAAATTTCTCACGCTCTCTTAATATTTGTAAAACCTTAATTCTGATCACCTATTAAAAAAGAAATATTGAAGCATTGTAAACCTTGAAATAGGTGGGGAGAGTTAGTTTTGTTGAGTGGCGAGGTTTCCGTTGACATGGCGCGAGCCTGTTGGGTAACAGATTAAACAATTAAATGCTTAACATGTCTTTAGGCAGGAGAAGAGGCGATTGGGTAGACATGACAGGAGTGGCGTTGTGGAGCAACGGGTATGGTAGTGATTTAATGATCAACTGCATGGTTTGGCTATGGTGGAAACTGATTTTCGGAGGGGTTCATTGATGGTAAGTAGAATAGCATGGGGGGCGATGCGAATTGATAAGTGCCCGACACATAGTGGATGGGACGGTTTTGGAAACTGCCCATTTTGGAACCTCCCCCGCCCCCCCACCCGGCGTTAAATTTCATAGGATGAGGGGGGGCGAAAAAGGATGTGAGCCATCAGATGTAGTGGAGGGGGCGGAGATGAAGTGAAATATGACGGAGGTTTAAGAATGACAAGATGGGTGAGTGGATGGTGGTGTTGGGTGAAATAAATGAAATGTCGAGCAGAGATGAAATACGGGGAGTTCATAATATGACAATGAATATGTCAAATAAAACTTTAAAATAAAACATCCCCCAAACCTTTGAATAATTCTCTTTACTTTTTTATTTTTCTTGATACATGAGGACGCATGAAATCTCTAGAATAATGTCATTTCTAGGATAGATTTCATGTCTCACCATATCTGTAATATTCCTAAATTAGCTTGCAGCTAATTAGGAAGTTAAAGTTTTTTTTTGTCACTTATATAGCTGAATAAGTGGGTAGGGAGACCCATAAATCTCTTTATGAAGAATAAAGCCACTTTTCATGTGAAAGTGGATCATCTTTCCAGATTAATAAATCACCCTAAGGTGTGAACAGGGGCTGCAACACCTTGATTGGGTCAACTTTGACCAAATCAACAGTGCTATCATGGAGGAGTGGATATTAATGGAGGGACAACACAATTTCATATGGAGACACATTTCATGGAAGTAGTGTAATTAATGGATGGGGTTTAGGGTTTTGAAGCTCATATATTATAAAAGGAAGAGGATGGAAGCCATATTTAGGATTTTGATGTTATTATACTTATGAATATATGGTCTGTTTAGAAATATAGTTTTCTTTGTATTTTTAGCTAAGATTGCAAGTGTTGTTTAGCACTGGGTGTTCCTAATAGGGAATCCCACCTCTTCCATTGAGAATCTCTTGGAATAGTTTGCACTATACTACCAAATTTGAGAATTTGGCCAAGTTTCAGTCTGATGTACACTACATTTCTATTTAGAGTTGGGTTGTGTTGCAGGGGTATCAGACAGAATTGTGAATTATGGATAAAACACATTTCCCTAGACAAATGCTAATCTAGAAAAACAGGTTAAAGAATATACGAATACTTTTCCTAACTAAGAATAGATGCACCGAATGGATCAGATGCTTACCTGGAATCCAAGCACTTCCAAATGCTTCCTTATGTCGCTTCCGTTGTAGCTTCAAATTCTAGCCGGCTGTGCAAAATATTTCCTGCAAGAATGAACACTAAACAATAGAAGATAACAATAATGTAGATGTCTATTTAAGTTATTTTGCTAAATCAGTAAAGAATAAACCATATACATCAACTAAGATCTTGAAATATGGAAAATCAAAGCCAATACAGATGCATATAGAGAAAAGTAAGTTGTATTCTTTATTAATGATAGAAGGGGAGGTTACAACCAAATGACTGCTTTAGTGTCACCATCTCCAGCAGCATCCCAACCTCATCACAAAGCAAATATCTCCATAAAATTGTCACACAAATAAATCTCCTCAATGAAAAATCAACTAGCATTTCTCTACACAAATTCTTCCCTCCAAACACTAAGATCTGTGCTCAATTTATAGATTAACTGAGGTAGTTTTACAATCAATGAATTTCCATTAATAGGCAAGACATGTTCCCAATATTTTAGATGTCAAATGGACACATGGATTCGAAGTTTGACACATGTGAACTCTTCTAGAAGGCATTGGCCAAGTGGAGATTCCAGAGAAATGATAATCTCGCTCCCAATGTGACCAACGCACTGATAGATGTCGGGAAGTGCTTTGTAAAGCAACCTTTCATGGGGCTACTTGCATATGAAATGCACTTAGTCCCTTTAGAGGAAGTGTTGATGAGCTCTCATATGATATATTATAAACTTAAAACCTTGGAAACCCTTGTAGATGAAAGTCTTTGATTGATCTGTCTTATTCTTTGTCTTAGGGCATATAGCAATTGAAATGTTAGGGTATGATAGACCCTATACATTGGTCCTGGAGATGATGCCTAGTTAACCAGGTCATTGGGAATGATGCCCAAATTGACCTATAACAAGGGGTGTAGCAATGGAGGAGAGAGATCTCCAATTTATAGCTATTTTTCCATTGGAGGGATCATCCTTTCATTCGGAAGATTGTGAGGAAGACTTAAGGGCTTCATTACATATTTTGGCCCCAGGCCAAGTGTCTAGTCAACTTAGTTTTCCTAAATTGATGTCATAAATTGTCAACCAGGGCTAGTAAACTGTTGAAGTGAAGTGCGCTATATGTGCCTAGGTATCTTCTTCCTACTTCGTTGTGTTTAGTGTTTTTCTAGTGTTTTTGGTTTTTTGTTTTTATGCTAAGAGGAAAAGAACTAAATTATTGGAAAATAGAAGTTATTGATCACACTAAAATAGAGCAAAATCTACTCTAACTTATGTATGGCACCTAAGAACAGAAAATGCTAATTCACAGATTGTAAAGCTTGACAAGAAAAGTAACTCATAACATTAAACTCTGTCCAATTCAATTCATTAGAGGTATGTTGGAAAATTTTGAGAAAAAGGATAAGTTTGATGTAATGAGGTTCTCTTTAGTAAACAACAACTTAAAATATCACAGAGAAAATCTCATCCATTGTTAGAAATTTGTTGGAACATTTTGAGAAAAGATTATCTGCAACATAGTAAGGAACCCTATGCTAAAATAACTTATGACACTAGAATTAATGCATTCTGCAACTCAAAATGTTACTATTAAGCCTCATTCAAGGGTTAGAGATATCTTGGAATAACTTTGGAAAAAGGTTGTTTGTAAAATTATGAGAAATTGCAGAATAGTCAAGAATCAAAATTATATAACTAATTCTTGTCCATATGATAATGATGTGTTAGAAGAGATTAAGAACAAGAAAGACTTATCAAATAATGAGTCTTTTCTAATTTAACAGGATTGAAATACAATTAACTAATAGAACCGAAATGTAATGAACAAGACTAAACTATAATGCAATTAACTCAAGAGAACTACAACTCTATCTCATTCACGTGCTAGTGATATATTGGAACAACTCATGAGAACAAGATTGACTATAATATTCGATGTAAGTAAATGACATAAGCATGATGAAAGAGAATAAACTCAGAAATTTCCTAAGTTAAGAATGAAGCAGAGCTAAATATCACTTATCTAGAAAATATGCACAAAGCCTTTCAGACAGTAGGGGCCCTCTACCACCAGATCAGCACACAAATCCTTAACTCCTTAAAATTGCTTCAGATCATGCATTAAAGTTGTACTTCTTTCATTAAAGGAAAAAACTCAGAAACAGAGTATCACAGTCTTTGAGTACTAAAAGCAAAACAACAACTAACTAACTATTTCTCTGTTCACAGAGTTATTCTTATAAGAAAATACATGACTGTCATTTAGGAGAAATAGGCATAGGTGTCAATCAAAATCGAACTAGAACTCCTGTTGAGGACTCTTGTTTTGCTGAAGACACTTGCAGAGTCCTTATCCTTGTAGAAGTCTACTTCTTAGTTTTGGTTTTCTTCACATGCATAACCACTTGTAGATTTTTACTCAACCTTCGTACAGGGCAAGGAAAGATGTAGGAGTGTTCTAGAATTTAACCGTATGCATTTTTTCCCTCAAGTGACACCTGTAACCTGTGTGAACATAAATATGGCTGCGGAGTATGCGATTAGCTACAGAATGAAGCTGTAACCTGTGTGAACATAAATATGGCTGTGGAATATGCGATTAGCTACAGAATGGTTGCATTCTGTAGCTAAGTCTGATAAAAAATCATTATGACAACAAAACCACAAAAGTATAGTAATTGATTCATTGCATACATTCTTAAAGTAATTTTAATCATTCCTATTGATATTTTAAGCCTATAGCTACTAAAGGACAAATGGAATGAAGTGAAATTTTGTGAAAGGAAAGGACATCTTTAGGGCTCAACATACCCCCACTGCAAAGCTTTTTCATGTCCTCGTGCAATCAGTGCATGTATTCTGAAACTTCTGCCAGGACATCTAATTTCCTTTTTCTGCTTTTCTTGGTGTTCAATGGCATCCTAGGCTTCCTTATGACCAATTTGAACCTCAGATTTATAACTGCTCTACTCAAATTTTTGTTTTTCTTCTTCAGCTTCTCACTAGCCTTGTACAATTTTTCCATTTGCAGAGAGAGAGAGTTGTGTTCATGTCACTTTTCAGTTTGACTTGTTCCCTTAAAATTTCATCTTCATCTTTTATATGCCTATTGAGTATTTCCAATTCATATTTATCTCTTCTCAGCACTTCAATTGAAGATTCTTGTGGTCTAGGAGTTCTTCCTTTGTTTTCTAAGGCTCTCTTTTCTAATGACTCAACATAATTATAGATTTGTTGTTGGGTTGGGTCTACCTCCGGAGTTCCTCTATTAAGATCCTCTTCGTACTGGTACTCAGGAGATTTGTCATTTGGTGTCTCTTCATCTTCAATATCTATGATTCATGTTTGCTTAATTCCTGTTTTCTTCAATATGCCTCTAAGCCTATGGCTTCTTCTCAATTTAGATGGTCCCTCACCTCTTTCCTTAGCATAATTTCTTATTATCTTTTCCTTTTTAAGTTGTTTCTTGATTTCAGCCAAATTTTCATAGATAATCTCCTCACTATCTTCTTGTATGGATTTATCAGTTTTAATTTCAACAAGTTTAACATATTTTCCCCTCCCGCTTCTTCTTACAAGTTTTCCTTTAGATGGAGTTTCTTTAGGTTCTTCAAAATGATTCCTCAAGAGGAACTCATCCCAACTATCTCCTAACTTTTTCAAGTGATGCTCAATTAGAATTTTAACTAGGCCATGGTGATATAAGGTGGTTTCCAAGAAATGAACCCTTTTTTGGACATTAGAAGCCATCATCTTTAGGCTATGGAGTAAGAAAAAGGGTAAATTTATTTCTTCATCTAGGAAATGCATCATAAGTCGAATGTGATAAACATATAGGGTGCCAAACCTTCCCTCACAAGTTATAAACTTTTGCAGAATTAGCAACATATTTTGCCATTTATTCTTTAAGGCTGAACTAGGAATGCCTTTCTTGAAAACTGAAATATCCATACCTGGTGTTTTTAGCATCTTCCTCCATGATTCATTGTGAAATTCCTTGTTTTTGAACCATCGTTCACCTTGCCTTTGTAGCTCTGCTACTTCTGCTATGAAGGATTTTATGATAATGAACTTAACATCTCCTATTTCAACTTCTGACCCGTTGAATGACCGGGAAAATGACTTGGTGACGTTCTTATGAGATCCATTGAACTTCTCCAAAAAATGTAGCCATCCAACCTGCTATAACATCTCTTTAATTTGTGGGTAACCTTCTAGATATTTGGTTCTAACTGGTTCGGAACTTACAATAAGTCCCATGGCTTCTCCTCCGTAACTTCAATTTACTGCTCTGTTACTGCTTCTCTATTGAAGGTAAAAATGGTTGTAGAGGGTTTTTTTCACCTTAAAGATGACCTCTTTGTTTCTGCAGACAGGAATTGGCTACGGAAATATGACATGAAGTGGTTATGGGATGAGTGAAATACGGTGAGGGTAAATCACATGAATAAATGAGTTTGAGAGCTGTCATGGAGTAAAATACCATGGAGAAATCCCATGAGGATTTCAAAATCATCACTAAATATTTTGGGTTAGTGACGTGACCTAATATGTCACTTCAAGTACTAACTGTTAATTTTTAATAAATGACGATTTGATATGGCGGAATGGAAGGGATTTTTCCAAGGATTTTATGATAGGCTTGATCAATACAAATAATCAAAATAACTTTATGAAACATACATATGACTTAATCATACTATATCTTTGATAATCTGTTATCATAATAATTTCACAATTTTACCTTAGCCCTTCTCTTGATTTTTTCTTTTTTTCAATATGCTTGGTCTTTCCTTTGAAAATCATTAATCTTTCAGTATTCATAATCATTTTGATTTTTCTTGTTGAAATAGCTGTGCAAGATCAATTTGCTGCTGAACCTGTGGTTGATGAATAGTTGGCTGTAGAAAATTTGGCTGCAGAATGTCTGGCTGCATAATATATGGATGCAGAATGTACCTGTGAAAGCTTTGAAACATGGAATGAAATGATTTGAAATATGTATGGAATGAAGTATAAGATGAAATAAAATGTATTATGAAATATAGTGGAATGAAGCGTGAATGAAGTGAAATATGATGGAATGAAATGGATCATAAACGTGGAGTGAAATGAAATATGAAAAGTGTCCTGCAACTTATGATCTTTAATACTCAATTGCAGAAAGAAATCAATTTTGAAAATATGAAATGAAAATGAGATGGATCATGAAATGGAATGAATGAAGTATGGATGAATGGAGTGAATGAATGAAGTGAGATATGATGAAGTGAAATGGATCATAAGTGGAATGTGATATGTAAAGTGAGCCTGCACTTATGATTTTATGATAGTTGTTTGCAGGGAAAGAACAATTTTGAAAAGCTAAAGTGTCAGAAGGATTCTGATTTTCACCTTATTTTTTCTCTATAAACACGCTAATCAATGATTAGTTTTCATGTTTATACTTTATTTTATTTATTTTCTTTTTTTCATCATCTGATTTCAGAAAATACAATTAAGTTGATGAAGAAGAAGGATTCTTCTTCATTAACTTCACATCACTACTCTCTTGGAATCTCTTGACAAATTATTCTTTTGAAAGTGGCTTATGATACAACTTCAATCTATGACCATTTACAAGAAAAGTCACCTTATCTTCATTTATTGTCCTGATTTTTATTTCTCCATTGTAAAAAAATTTCACAATTTCATATGGCCCAAGCCAATGTGTTTGGAATTTACCTTGAAAATATTTGAACTTTGAATCAAACAAGAGGGCCCAGTCACCTTCTTTGAATTTATTTTCCTTAATGTACTTATCAGGCCATCTATTCCTTTGTTGTTGGACTACATTTGTTTTCTGGACTACATCCCGTCTGATCTCATCCAATTCATTAATATGCTCCAATTTGTGCTTTTTTACTTCTATTAGATCAAGTCCTAGCTGGATTGCCATTTTAAAAGTTTGAATCTAAAACTCTATGGGAAATAAGACTTGTTTTCCATAAACAAGGTCATAAGGGGTATGACCTGTTGTGCTTCTCCATGTAGTTCTATAGGCCCACAAGGCTTCAGGAAGCCTGTCTACCCAATCTCTTCTATGTAAATGAACAGTCTTTGTTAGGATCCCTTCAATGACCTTATTAGTAGATTCCACTTGGCCATTTGCTTGTGGATGATAGGGAGTATATTTTTTGTGCCTGATTTTGTACCTCTCCACCATTTCTTCCACTAGTCTTGATGTGAATTGAGCTCCTTGATCTGTAAAAATTTCTCTTGGGACACCAAAATGAGTAAAAATATCCTCAAAACTAAAATTAACTAAAGATGCTTCAGTAGCAGAAGGTAATGGCTTGGCCTCTACCCATTTGGTAACATAATCAGTGCAAAATAATATATATTTCTTTTGTCTTGATGGAGGACTAATAGGTCCTACAAAATCTAAAGCCCAATTCTCAAAAGGTTCAATATGTACCTGAGGATGCAATGGCATCTCACCTGAAGGAGAAGGTTTCCCTACCCTTTGGAAATTGTCACACCTTTTCACATACTCTTTAGCATCTTTAAAAAGGGATGGCCAATAGTATCCTAGATGAAGGATCTTATAAGTTGTCCTTTTATCATCAAAGTGTCCACCACAAGGCTCATCATGACATGCCTTGAGGATCTCAGGCATCTCATCTTCTCTAACACATCTCTTAATGATAAAGTCTGGATCTATTTTGTATAACTCATTAGCAACCCATGAATATTTTGCACTGTCATAAATGATCTTTCTTTTGTCTCTTGCATTCATTATTGAAGGAAATTTTCCTAAAACTAAATAATTAGCAATGTCAGCAAACCAAGGAGTTTGAGTAGAAATTGCAAAAAGATGTTCATCAGGGAATTGATCTTCAACTGGAGTATTGTCTTTAATGTTTTGGAGTCTAGATAAGAAATCAGCTACTGTATTTGGTTTACTAGGCCTATCTAGAATGGTGATGTTGAATTCTTGTAAAAGAAATAACCATCTTATGACTCTACTATTAGTAATTGATTTGTTCATTAGATATTTAATTGCAGAGTGATCTGTGTGAACAAAAGTTTCATATCCTATTATATAGTGTCTGAATTTATTTATGGCATGAACAATAGCTAAGAAATACTTCTCAGTTACATTATAATTTAACTCTGAAGGAGCCAAATATTTACTTGTATAGTAGATGGCATAAGGAATCAGGTATTTTTGTCCCAATACTGCTCCTAAAGTTGTATCCGAGGCATCTGTTGAAATATGAAAAGGTAATTTCCAGTTAGGTCCCCTTAAAATAGGTGCTTCAGAGATTTTTGTTTTCAGGGTCTCAAAGGCTAACTGGCAATCAGGATTCCACTTGAATTCATAGTCCTTGGTAAGTAATTTGAAAAGTGGAGATGCTATCTTGGTGAAGTTTTCTATAAACCTTTGATAATATCCTGTAAATCCTAGAAAACTCCTAACATCTTTTTTGAAAACTTGGAACAGATGAGTTAGAGATGACTTCAAATTTTAACTCATCAACTATAATCCCATCCCCTGAAATGTGATGCCCCAAAAAAATTCCTTTAGTAAACATCATAAAACACTTCTCATGACTTAGTAAAAGATTTTATTGTTTAGATATTTTTTAAAAAATTTCCAATTTTTCTAAGGCTTCTTCAAATGTGTTTCCATAAACTATGAAATCATCCATATATACCTCTACACAATCATGTATTAGATCTGAAAATATTCCTAGTACTACCCTTTGAAATGTTGTAGGTGCATTGCATAGTCTAAATGGCAATACTCGGTAAGCATAGGTACCCCAAGGACAGGTAAATGTGGTTTTGTCTTGATCTTCATGTGCTACTTGAATTTGATTATAACCACTAAACCTATCTAAAAATGAGAAGTACTTTTTTCCAGCTAATGTATCTAACACCTGATCTATGAAAGGTAGGGGAAAATAATCTTTAAGAGTAGCTTTGTTTAATTCCCAGTAGTCAATACATACCCTCTATTTACCATTTTTCTTTGGAAAAATTACCAAAGGAGAAACCCACTAACTATCTGAAATGGGATAGATAAAGTTAACATTTAATAGTTTCTGCAATTCTTCTTTAACAATCTCCCTAAGGTTTGGATTCATCCGTCTCTGAGGTTGTCTGATTGGTTTACAATTTTCCTCTATGTAGATGTGATGAGTGCAAGTCTTAGGGCTTATCCCTTTAATATCAGTGTACTCCCATGCATATGCAGAATAATGTCTCTGTGATATCTTGACTAGCTTTTCTTGTTGAGATTTCTCTAGGTTCTTGTTTATGTTTGAAGTTTTACCTAGAAATATCTCAATTGTAGAGCTGCCAAATTTATCCATGGAGTAAAGAGACAGCTGTCTTGATGATAAAAACTCAATGTTGGATTATTCCTGAAATTTTTCATGTTTGTATTCCAAAGAGGATTCAAAATTATCTAAGGTATTTAGAATCTGACTATCTTCACTAATTATTGAAATTGTGAAGAGAGGTTGTATGTCTTCTTCATCCTCAATCCATTGAGTATCATATAATTCTGTATTTGTTTTTGCTGGAGGATACAAGGTAAATTTCTTGGTTGAACTACCATAAGACATGTACATATCACCGGATCTACATCTAATGAAAGCATCAGCTATATCTAACCAAGGTCTTCCTAGTATAATAGGATGTCCTCCTAGATTATTCTTAGGAGTTAGGATCATAAAATTCACAAGATAGTCCCAAGAATCTAGGGACACTGGAATGTCTTCTATTACCCCATCAGGTTTGATCACAGATCTGTCTACTAATTGTAATAATGTGGGTGTAAAAATAATATTAGGAAGTTTTAGTTTATCCATGATTTGTCTACTCATGATATTGATTGTTGCTCCTAAATCAATAAGTGTGTTTTTGATCTCAGTTCCATTGATGTGTATTTTAACAACTGGATTTCCTGGGTCTAGATACTTTGGAATAGAAATCTTACCCATCATGATGTCTGCTATTTTTCCTGCCAGTTGAATTCTCTTTGTGTCTTTTATTCTTTTTCCTATTTTTTTCATGCTCAACTCCTTTATTGTCTTTGCTAAGATTGGAATTTCCTTGATAGCTTGTAATAATGAGATCTTAATACAAACATTCCTTAGCTCATCTAGGAAATCATAATTAGGCACCATAATTTGTTTTTCTACACCCCTATCAATTTTTAATCTTTCTGGAAAGGGAGGTGTAGAGGTGGATGTTGATGGTTGCTCTAATATAGGAGTTGTAATTATTGGTTCTTTTTGTTTTGATTTTTGAATGTTTGGGTCTTGAAAATATGTTTTCTCTTCAAGAATTTTATTTACCCGTAGAGAATCTTCCTCAGAGCTCCTGTATGATTACAGAGGGTTTCTTCTTTTCAAGTATTCTTCCAGACATAAGTTGAACATGATTAAGGTCTAAAGGAGTAATCAAATATGTTGGGAATTTTTGGCCTTAGATCATGTATGTGTTCTGAGGATTTTTTTTGTTGTGCTTTGGTATGGGTTGGGAAGGTAACTAATTTTCTTTCTGAGGAAATGGTAATGGAAGTGGTGGATTTTGATGTTGTGGATTTTGAGGATTTTGTTGAGGAGGGAAATGTGGATATGGTGGATAGGATGGTGGATATTGATAGTACTGAGAGTATCTTCCATAGGGATTTTCTGCTCTTTGTGCCCAAGTTTTACATTGATTTTGGAATTGGGGCCAAGGTTGTTGCCAAGAATTCCAATTTGGTGGGGGTTGATTATACAACTGATCATTGAATCCTTGTGTTTGATGTCCTTGACAAGGCCTCCTAGAGACAAAATTTAGAGATTCTGTGGAATTTGTAGGTGTTTCTTCTTGAAATACAACTTTAAGACCAGGAAGTGAAGGACAACTCTTGGTCTCATGTTTTTCTGAACAAATTACACAAGTCTCTACTATTTTTGCATCTAGAGGGCACTCTCTCAAGGCATGCTTTTTTCTACATTTGGGACAAAATATTGCTAAGGCATATGATATGGATTTATGCAGTAATGCAACAGAATAAACATATAACCATAAATACATAGATGCAGCGGAAATAACACTTCATTTCATTAATATCAATAACTAAAATTTGCTTACAGACAGAATGGAAATAAAACTAGCTAGGGCGCTGGTAGTTATCTCTGAGAAGAGATGTGGCGGCTACAGGCCTCTGAAATGAGTTACAATGAGGCTCGAGGGCCTATTTATTATTGAGAAACAATGGAGAATCCTAAACATCCAAAAACCTAACACTAGGAGATGAAGCGCCAAAACTATGGGCCCCATTTGGGTAAATTGGTGTTTCAACTTCCCTGGGATGTAACTTGGCATACTATCTCTGTTTAACACACATGATACATCATTAGAAAGCTCTATCCGAGGAATACAAATTTCGCCATGAATATCATTCCAGAACAGAATGATATTCGCTAGAGGCCTGATGCCCAAAAAACATCGTTTAGGGCCTCAAAATGACTCCAGAAGTTCAAGACCCGAAAAACTGCTAAAAGTAGTAAATTATGCCAAAAAAAAAAACTGAAAGAGACAATGGTGGGGGCCCAAGTGGAATAGGCGGGTGGTTACCAATATCCACCTAGATCATTCCTCCCCCCTTAGGAAGCAATGGTCCCCATTGCGTTAAGATCCTCCATGAGATGAGGAAATTTCTGCTGAACTTGGTCCCTAGTGAACCACTTTCCTTGGTGCAAGAGTTGGCCAGCTTTGACAACCCGATACAGTTGGATATTCTGTTGGCGAGTGTTCTTGATTTTCATGTCCATGATACAATCTGTGGTGGCCCGTTCCATGCAGTTTGGGTTTAACTCTGTTGGTGTGAGTTGTTCTGCAATGTTTGAGGTGTCCAATAGAGGTGGGAAGTAAGGACAAAGGCAATCCACATTGAAGACTGGGTGTAGACCAAGGAATGGAGGAATACGAAGCTCGAAGGCATTTTTCCCTACAACCTTGGTGATGGTGTACGGCTCGTATCGGAGCGGGCGAAGCTTGTGGTGGGGTCCATTGAGGCAGTCCTTCTGCAAATGTAGCCATACTTTGTCGTCCACCTGGAAATTGTGCGGCACCCCGTGTTGATCATGGCGCTGCTTGTACTTCGCATTGGCTCTGTCCAATATATCATGAACCTATTGGTGGATGTGTTGAATACACTCAATGAAGCTACTTCCTTTGTCAACTTCAGACTGGACATGAGCTAAATCAGCCTGAGCAGCTGCAAATGGCATGGCTATATCAATGGGACATAGTGGCTGGAATCCCAAGCCCACCTGAAAGGGGCTATGGCCAATTGAAATATGGAGAGCCCTGTTATAACTATGTTGTACATAGGGGAGGCTCTCGTCCCATGTGCGTGGATGCTTTGAATTGTACATGCACAGAATGTGTACAATCATTTTGTTGACGACCTCTGTCTGGCCATTTTTTTGGGGATGGAAAGCTGTGGACTTGGTGAGCTTTGTGTCCAACATTGACTAGAGGCTGGACCAAAATGTGCTGAGGAACCTGCTATCTCGATCTGATATGATAGACTGTGGGATCCCAAAGTGCACCCACACTCGTTCAAATAAGAGTTTAGCAGTGGCTTCTGCTGTGATATTCTTCTTACAGGCCGCCATAATGGCCATCTTCGAGAATATGTCAACGACCACGAAAACACAGTCATTTCCATTCTTAGTAGAAGGCAGACCCGACATGTAATCCATGGAGATGGATTCCCAAGGTCGACTAGGGGTAGGTAGTGGAGTATATAGGCCTTGCTTCTTGATGGTCTGTTTGGCAATGGCACAAGCAGTGCAGGATCTGATGTGCTTCTTGACATCCTTTCGAAGGTTCGGCCAATAGAAATACTTCTGTAATATTTCTACTATTTTCTCGACCCCGAAATGCCCAGCGACTCGACTGTAGTGTGCTTCCCATATCATCTTGGAACGCTCGCTTGAAGGAACACAAAGGTGTCCTAGGTGACATAAAAGTGCATCTTGGAGGTGAAAATTTTGAACTTGCGTACCCCCCAAGAGTGCCTTGTAAGTGTGGCCAAATTCTGGGTCACTCTCATAAAGAAGCGGCCAATCAGAAGTCTCATGCCCACAAGAGTTGAGCACGGTGGTGAGTGCCACGATCGGTGGTCGGTTGAGGCAGTCTGCAACATTATTGGTGCCACCCTTCTTGTACTTCATGTTCAAATGAAACTGTTGCAGATATGTGGACCACTTCTGATGGTGATCATTCTGCAACTTCCCTTGTGTCTATATGAACTGTAGGGGCCGGTGGTCTATGTGGATGATTGTTTCCTTCCCAAAAATGTAATGCTTCCATTGTTGACAGGCTTGCACAATGGAATACATCTCTTTGTCATAGGTGGGATACTTGCGAACTGTCTCATACAATGTCTCACTGTGATATGCCATTGGATGTCCCTGTTGAGTAAGAAATGCCCCAATAGCATAGTCAGAGGCATCTGTCTTGATCTCAAATGGCTGTTGCAAGTCGGGTAATGTGAGCACTGGGGCAGAACAGAGGTGATTTTTCAATTCTGTGAACGCCTTCTATTGAGGTTCCGACCAAAAGAATTTTGCTCTCGCTCCTCCCTTGGTGACTTGACTCAAGGGAAAAGTGATATGAGAGAATCCCAACACGAATCTACGGTAGAAATTAGCAAGACCCAGAAAGCTGCGAAGCTCTGTTATAGTGGTTGGGGTTGGCCAATCCCGAATGACTTGGATCTTGGCTGGATCCACATGCACCCCCCTTTCATCAATAATGTATCCTAGATACTGAACCTGGGTCATGCCAAATGTGCACTTCTCCAAATTGGCACACAACTTGTGTTGCCATAGTGTTTGGAGGACCTGTCGGATGTGGTGAAGGTGCTCTTTCCAAGTCTTGCTGAAGATCAGAATGTCATCCAAGTACACCACTACAAATGAGTTGGTGAATGGCCACAAGATGTCATCCATCATCCTCATGAAGGTTGCGGGAGCATTCGTCAACCTGAAAGGCATGAATAGCCATTCAAAAAGGCCTTCCTCGGCTTTGAAGGCAGTCTTCCACACATCAAAGGGTTCAATTGGTACCTGGTGATACCCAAAATTCAGGTCAATCTTGGTGAAATATTTTGCACCTTTGAGTTGGTCCAGAAGGTCATCAATCCATGGGATTCGGTACCTATTCTGGACAGTGATCTTGTTCAGCGCCCGATAGTAAATACAGAGTCTCCATGTCCCATCCTTCTTCTGTACCAACACGATCGGGCTCCCACAGGGCGATAAACTTGGTCTGATGTGACCTTTCTGCAACAACTCTTGAATCTGCCTCTTGATTTCATAATTCCCCAGAACAGAGCGCCGATAGATCAGTCCATTGGGTATCGCCACACCTAGGGTTAGATCAATCAGGTGCTTGACTTGATAGTGCAGAGGAACCCCTGTGGGTGAGGTGAAGATGTCCCCATACTCCTCCACAACCTTATCCATTTTTTGTTGTCGTTCAGAGGAGCCTTGTCTAGAGGTCGTGGCTACAGTCTTCTTCTTGCCCTGGGGGTGGATCATCAGGAAAACGAATTTCCTGGTTTGGGAAATGAGCTTACTGCATTGTTTTGCAGTAACCAAAGAGATAGCCACAGGAGGTGGTACCTCTGGTATCCTGTACAACTTATTTCCCAAAGTAACAATGACAGCACGAGGTCAAGACTCACACACAGCATGGTGCTTCCACAAATATGGTTTTCCTAATAATACATCAGAAAAATCAATAGGAGAAACATCACATAATACCTCATCCGTGAAGGGCTTGATGCTATAGGGAAGGCGACACTGCTGGCTGACGCAGAGATCTTGTCCTTGGTGAAGCCACCCGATGGTGTATGGATGCGGGTGAGCTGTGGTCGACAAGCCCAACCGCTTCACGACGTCTACTGAAATGAGGTTCTTTTGGCTCCCATTGTCGACAATGAACTGTACAAGGGGTCCTTTTACCCACATCTGGGAGTGGAAGAGACGTTCCTCCTCCTCTGGATCTTCCGGTTCCTCCTTCTGGATATTTGTAGTGGCAACAGTGGCATTGGGTTTCGCATCAATAATCTGTTTCCCTTTTTCATTCCCCTTTTCAGGTTCTAATTTAGAGTCGGAGCATGCATCTAACTCAAAAGCCCTCATCTCAGCCACTAGTGACTGCTTGGCCCGACACTCACTTGTGTTGTGAGTGGAGCTCTTATGGAACTCGCACCACTTTCCCGTGTCCTTCTTTGGCTTTGCGGTGCTGTTATTTTCTTGTGGCTTTGATGGGTTGTCTTTAGCTGCCATGACTTGGCTCTGTCCTTTGTTCTGTGGTTTGGAAGCACCTTTCCCTTGCTTTTGATTCGCAAATCCAAAGTATCGCTTCTTCTATTTGAACTTCTGCTCAATCTTGGCAGCATACTGGTATGTCGTACTAAGTGAGGAGATGTCGAGGAACTCCATTTCCTCCTGAATGTATCTGTGCAGACAGATGCGATAATTTAGCAACAAATGTTTCTCTGAATCTTTGATACCCAACTTTGTGCGTAGGGTATGGAACAAATTCGTCAGCTCATGCACATCTTGATCCCTTTGTTGTCGCAGTGTGGTCCACTGTATGTACATGTTCTCATAGCTCCCCACGAGATAGTACTGTTCCTTGACGGCGTCTCGAAAAATATTCCAAGTTGGTATGGCCGAGAACAAAGAGGGTTCTGTCTGGTCCTTGCTCTCACAGTAGGTTTCCCACCAGTTCTTAACATGGGGGGTAGCTTTGAGGAGTGCAAAAATAATCTTCTCCCAGTTTGAAAAGTCATGAACAGAGAAATATCCTTCAAATATATTCAACCATCTATCTATGGCATCTACTTCTATTTGACCCTCAAACATGGGAATGTCAAAATTTACTTGTACCTTAAAAGGAGTCGCACTTCCAGAGTGGCTGCTGGATGTAGATGCGCCGCCGGTGGGCAGCCGTTGAAGGATCTGAACAAAGTTATCCATCATTGTGTTCCTTTTTTTTTCGAGGGCCTCCTCGAGCAATATTTTGATAGGATCTCCTAATCCCTCATCTTTATTTTCTTCCCCCATGGGCGTCCGTCGAGGTTTGTGAGGCTGATCTTGCAAAGGTTCCACCAGATCAAGCCCTAGCTCCTTATACCCCGACCTCATTGGGGACATGCAAAGAAGGATCGATAAAAAGCATACCGCTCTGATACCACTAATCCGGATTTATGCAGGAACACAACAAAATAAACATATAACCATAAATACAGAGACGCAGTGGAAATACCACTTCATTTCATTAATATCAAGAACTAAAATTTGCTTATAGACAGAATGGAAATAAAACTAGCTAGGGTGCTGGTAGCTATCTCTTAGAAGATATGTGGTAGCTACAGGCCTCTGAACTGAGTTACAATGAGGCTCGAGGGCCTATTTATTATTGAGAAACAATGGAGAATCCTAAACATCCAAAAACCTAACCCTAGGAGATGAAGCGCCAAAACTATGGGCCTCGTTTGGGTAAATTGGTGTTTCAACTTTCCAGGGACGTAACTTTGGCATACTATCTCCATTTGACGCACATGATACATCATTAGAAAGCTCTATCCGAGGACTACAACTTTTGACATGAATATCATTCCATTCTGGAATGATATTTTCTATAGGCGCGATGCCCAAAAAAATGTCGTTTAGGGCCTCAAAACAGCTCCGGAAGTGCAGGACCCAAAAAACTGCTAAAAATAGTAAATTATGCCAAAACTGAAAAACTGAAAGAGACAATGGTGGAGGCCCAAGTGGAATAGGCGGGTGGCTACCAATATCCACCTGGATCAGCATCAAATTCAGCTTTCTTCTTGTTTTGTAGCTTAAGGGTGTCTATTTGTTCACTAAGACTCCCTAAAATATCAGATTTGAATTCATCAAGCATATGTCCTATTTCTGCCCTACTCACTATCCCAGAAGCAGACTTACTTTCCCTTGCAAGAGCAGGGTCTCTTGGTCCTTTTACAGTTTTAGATTTCCCTCTTGAAAGGTTGATACACAATTCAGCTATTTCAGGTAATGTGAGCTGAGATATATCCCCTTTTCCCATCATATTAAGGATATCTAGCCATTGATCCCTAATTGTTTTCAACAAGAGAGATTTCAAAGTATCTTGGTCTAAGTTTTCCATTTTTTCTCTTTTGATGTTATAGTTAAAACTTTCCAACAAATCTTCCAGATTTTCATCCTCTTTTTGTAGAATTTTAAACACTTCCTCCTTATGGTTGAATGACATACAGTAATCCAAATACCTCTCTAGAAATGCTTGTTTCATGTCTTCCCATGTCCTAATAGAACTGTTGATCAAACTCATAAACCATTTTAATGCTGCTCCTTTTAATTTTGAAAGGAATAGTTTAAGTTTTTGGGCATCTTGTAAGTAATCATAGGTTCTACATAGGACTTCAAATTCAAATAGGAAGGTTTCAGGATCGTTTCTTTTGATTCCATAAAATTTTGGAAGGACAGAGGGTGAAATTTTTTTCATAGTTGCATTGGTTTCTTCATCTACTATAGGAAACCCAAAAGAGCTTCCCATTTCCCTTCTACCTCTTCCTCTGCCTCCTTATTCACCTCTACCTCCTTCTCCTTCTGCACCTCTACCTCCTTTCCCTCTACCTCTACCTCTGCCTCCTCCAAATAGTGTATGTTCTCCATTAAATGCTCATCCTCCCCCTTCTTCTCCCATAGTTGATTCTTCTGTAGAAGTGGAAAAGTTTATGTCTCTAGCAAGGGTCCTTGAATATTCTTCTAAAACAGGTTCAGTGGATCAAGTGGAAGGTCTCTCTGATGGAATATCTGATCTTAAGCCTTCTAGAAGTCCGTGATCAATATAGGATGGATTGTAAGTTTGAGTTGGAGGTGTACTGCCTCTTGGTCTTGGTGAAACAAGTTGTTTTCTAGGAATCAAGCTTCTTCTTCTTATAAATCTACCTCTTGAGTCTCTTTCTCTACGCATATCATTGTTTTTGGGAGGTAATAAATAAGGCTACCTAGTTACACTTCCCTAGAAATGGCGCCAAAATTTCTAGTCAACTTAGTGTTCCTAAATTGATGTCATAAATTGTCAACCAGGGCTAGTAAACTCTTGAAGTGAAGTGCACTATATGTGCCTAGGTATCTTCTTCCTACTTTGTTGTGTTTAGTGTTTTTCTAGTGTTTTTGGTTTTGTGTTTTTATTCTAAGAGGAAAAGAAATAAATTATTGGCAAAGAGAAGTTATTCATCACACTAAAACAGAGCAAAATCTACTCTAAACTATGTATGGCACCTAAGGACAAAAATGCTAATTCACAGATTGTAAAGCTTGACAAGAAAAGTAACTCATAACATTAAACTTAGTCCGATTCAATTCATTAGAGGTATGTTGGAACAATTTTAGAAAAAGGATAAGTTTGATGTAATGAGGTTCTCTTTAGTAAACAACAACTTAAAATATCACAGAGAAAATCTCATCCATTGTTAGAACTTTTTTGGAACATTTTGAGAAAAGATTATCTGCAACATAGTAAAAACCATATGCTAAAATAAATTATGACACTAGAATTAACCCATTCTGCAACTCAAAATGTTACTATTAAGCCTCATTCAAGGGTTAGAGATCTCTTGGAATAAATTTGGAAAAATATTGTTTGTAAAATTATGAGAAATTGCAGAACAGTCAAGAATCAAAATGATATAACTAATTCTTGTCCATATAATAATGATGCGTTAGAAGATATTAAGAACAAGAGTAGCTTATAAAATAATGAGAGTCTTTTAAATCTAATTTAACAAGACTGAAATACAATTAACTAATAGAACCAAAATGTAATGAATAGGACTGAACTAAAATGCAATTAACTCAAGAGTACTACAACTCTATCTCATTGACGTGCTAGTGATGTATTGGAACAACTCATGAGAACAATATTGACTGTAATATTCCATGTAAGTAAATGACATAAGCATGATGAAAGAGAATAAACTCAGAAACTACCTAAGTTAAGAATGAAGCAGAGCTAAAGATCACTTATCTAGAAAATATGCACAAAGACTTTCGGATAGTAGGGGCCCTCTACCACCAGATCGGCACACAAATCCTTAACTCAAAATTTCTTCAGATTATGCATTAAAGTTGTACTTCTTTCATTAAAGGAAAATTCTTAGAAACAGAGTATCACAGTCTTTGAGGACTAAAAAAAAAAAATCAACTAACTAACTATTTCTTGGTTCACCGAGTTATTCTTATAAGCAAATACATAACTGTCATTGAGGAGAAATGGGCATAGGTGTCAATCAAAATGAAACTATAACTCTTGTTGAGGACTTGTATTTTTCTGAAGACACCTGCAAAGTATTTATCCTTGTAGAAGTCTACTTCTTAGTTTTGGTTTTCTCCACGTGCATAACCACTTGCAAATTTTTGCTCAACCTTCGTAGAGGGCAAGGAATGATGTAGGAGTGTTATGGAATTTAACCATATGCTTTTTTCCCTCAAGTGACACTTGTAACCTGTGTGAACATAAATATGGTTGCAGAATATGGGACTAGCTATAGAATGGCTGCATTCTGTAGCTAAGTCTGATCAAAAATCACTATGAAAACAAAACCACAAAAGTATAGTAAGTCAGTCATTGCATACATTATTAAAGTAATTTTAATCATTCATATTGATATTTTAAGCCTATAGCTACTAAAGGAAAAATGTAATGAAGTGAAATTTGGTGAAAGGAAAGGACATCTTTAGGGCTCAACACCAAGTAGCAGTCACCAGCTACAGCGCAGTTTCCCTCAAAGACTGCGTTATTTTGGAGAGCAACTGCAGCATGGGTTTATTGCCCTATTTGGAGTGTTTGGGTTTCTAATGTGGGGATCAGCCCTTCATTTAGCAGATCTTTTGGAGGAGGATCAACCATCTTTTATATCATATCAGCCATCTCCCATCAGTGATTCAGTTGTAGAGATTATTCAGCCCTAGGGCCAAATCTGCTATATTCTGTATAGTGTGTATTTCCAAAAACCTTTCTTGGGTTGTCCTGGAAATCTGTTTTGGAGCATGGATGTCTAGTCTTAACATTTTTGGAGAATTATATCACCAGAAATATATTTTTATATCTTTCAGCTACTATTCTCTCTTAGGCAATGCAGATTTTTGCATTCCTCTATTTAATGTATTAACAACATTTTAGATCTAGGTGTATGCTTTCATGGGAGGCTTGTTTTCCCAACTTGAGTGATATTTTCCTAAAGATATTGTACCTATTTCACTGTCATATTCATAACTGAATGGATCTACTGTTGTCTCATGCTTTGATCTATTTATATTTCTACATATTTCTAGTTTTATGCACTCTATTCCTGCTTTTCCGATTTGGGAATATTATAGTGGTATCAGAGAATAATCTTGGCTCAGCTTGCGTACTTCAGCCATTATGTCATCTAAGGAGTCTTCTCATAGGAAGGAGAAGATCTGCAGGAGAGATGAAGGAAAAAATTCATTATTATGAGGGAAGGAGTTCTCAAAACGTCTTCTTCAAACTATGTAGCTCATTAGTAAATAAATCAAAGAGATGAAAATGGAGAGATGTAGAGATTCTCCAAGAGGGCTTGTACATGAAGAAAGCTCTATATTTTCACATTATGGGTGTGAGAATTCAGCTACACCATCAGATCTACAACGCTCTACCATGCCTATGTTCATAGCAAGAGAGATGGAGGAAGGAGATGTGCCAAAGGAGGAGAGTCTTGGTGACCATCCTCTAGAGTATGAATCTCATTCTCAGAGGTTTAGAGATCATATAAAATTCCAAAGGTTTTGAAATATCAAGGAGGATAGAAGACCTAGCAATCAAAATAGAAGCAAGAGGTGCAAATATCATCATGTGGGTATATTCTTTCCATCTACCTTTTATGGGTCACCTAAATGTTGAGCTAGGGCTTGGGTGAAGAAGCTAGATACCTATTTGCAGCAACACCAAGCTTTAGAAGATGCAGCCATTAGAGTAGCAGTGCTGGATCTTACAGGTAAGGCCTATGCCTGGTGGTTTTATGAAACTTCTTCCTTGAATCATGTAAATGTATATACTTATGCAAATTTCACTAGGAGGTTAGTGAAAATATTTGATACAAAACATTCTAAATCATCCTTGGTTGAGCTAGCCAAGCCTAAACAAACAAAACCTTTGCATGAGTTGGAAGGATCTGTAAGCCCAACTCCATTCCAAAATGCTATTGAGGGGATTAAAAAGTTATAGAATACCTTGCTAGGGGCAAGTTCCCCACTTTAGAAAGAGCTCTATTCTCAAAAGGAAGACATGGGGATCTCCTTTTCAAAAGAGGAACTGAACAAATAACCTCTTAATGACAATGAGGAAACCTCCATTCATGATGAAGAGGAAGAGAATGTAAGAGGTAGCAACGTTATCACACCAGGAACAGATCTAGTACCTCATGAAGAGGAAGATGAGGCAATTACTCCAATGGGAGGAATTCTTGTATCCTTGCAAGAAGTTCCCAAGAATCTCACTTGTGGATATTAGAGCACAATCCATGAGCAACATGTGGCATCATTAATAGATTGTGAAATATTGCAGATAACAGATAGGGAGGATGGTTAGCATCATATGACTAGGAGCACACACCCCTGTTTATTTCAGAAGGTTGATGCACAGAAGAGGCAAGATGATTTGCGTAGTGAGAACAAGGACAGAGCAATCCACTCACATATACATCCTGCTATGGGACTTGATGTTTAATTACATGGAGGCATCCCACTAGGGAGACCCCCTAATTGGAAGATAATCGCAAAATTCTCTCAACACAGTGCATCATTACTTTATTTGGCTAAGGGAGGAGACTTGAGAGGAGCTAGCACAATGCAGATAACCTTTGATGGGTTCAAAGGAGGGGTGAGCAATTTCTGATGTGGACATTGTCATCTCCCACTTAGTTGTTTGCGCTGAAAGATAATGATTTAGAAATCAATGATGACATGAGCATGGTGTCAAAGGGCCACTCCATAGTTTTGTGGCATAAAATGATACTTCCACACATGAGGTATATTTCTGAGTATGAAAAGAGGTTATTAACACTCTTGCATGCATTGGAAAAACTATGGAAGTTTTGGATGGGGAATACCTTCTAGGAGGAGGTTGACCTCCATGAACTTCAATCTTGTCTTGGGAAAGATCAGCTGCAAGGGAGGCAACAAAATTGGGGTAACAATACTCCAACATGTGACTTTGGAATCAAGCATGTCAAAGAGGAGAATTATGATGAGATAGGTGCTTCATTTCAGATTTCTATAACGTTGTCTTTCTTGGGAATCCTAGATCCATATTGGGAGTCCCAACTATTAGTGGAATATTCCAAGAATCTCTTCACATGTAAGGTTCTTGATGAGAAAGTGAAAGATGGGATGTATATAGTGGTTGATGGAGTCATTTATTTTTTTGATCAGAGCTACTTGACTAGAGACTCCAAGCTCAAGAAGGCGATTCTACATGAAACATATGAGGCACTCTCTTCAGGACATGTAGACTTCACTGAGTCTTATCACACCATAATGGAGGGATTCTATTGGGAGGATCTCAAAGAAGATGTGCACCAACATATCAGGAGATATGTAGCTTGTTTGATGTATGAAGAGGAAAAAAACCACCTTGTAAGGTTGTTACAATCATTTCCCTTTTTAATGGATAAATGGGAAGGTTCATCTATGGACCTTTTCACCAACTTGTCTACAATATATGGTAAAGATTTTGTTTTTATGATTATTTATCAACTAACAATGTATGCACATTTCTTTACCATGCATTTGCAGCACATTTCTCCACAAAAGAGCAATTCTCTCTTTGCATTTCATGGTCCTTGTAGGACTACATTCAGTGATGGGAATTACCATTTCATGGAGGTATTTGGTCAAAAAATGATTTGTTTGGCTCTTATTTAGTTAACACCTAATTTCCTTCACTATATTCAAGCTTTTGAGAAGCTTATGGCAGCAAGCAAGTGATTGGATGGCCACTTATCATATGATGTTTTGAGACAGCTAGAGACAAAAAATCATTGGTCTCACTTGAAGGACTATTGTCACCATCTAGTGCATCATGTAACACTTAGTCCATATTTATTTTGGAGCCATATGGTGATGAAATCCTATTCACTATATGTGGGATGGATTGGGCAAGAGAGGTTCCTAGAACCAAAGAGTGGGATCATGAGATTCCAAGTATCTTTTGGCTTCATGAGGATTATATTCTTGTAGCCCAAGATCAACGCCTCCAAATTTATCATATGGAGAGAGAGATAGCGTAAGTTGAAAAATTTTATCTCTCATTTTCAGCCATGCAGCCCCTATAAATTGCATAAGCAGGGGACGGGTGATTATTCCTATGAGCTACCAAGGATGGCTCATTTTATTTGGATGATAGCATGGAGATTGGAGTTTCTCATTTGGATTTAGGCACCCAACATTTACCATCTCTCTTGCCTTGACGAGGCCAATGGAAAACATATAAATCTTTCCAAATATCTCCCACTTTTTCATGATGAGAGCTATTTGGTTTATCCACCAAAGACAAATTTGTATTCTTTGGAGGGCACATATCCATTGGAGATTTCGTAGTATCCTTTTAGTTTCTTGAGGACAAGAAACATTTTGGAGGGGAGGACTGTAATATTCCTAAATTATCTTGCAGCTAATTGGAATATTAAAGTTTTGTTTTTTCACTTAGATAGGTGAATAAGTGGGTAGGGAGACCGATAAATATATTTATGAATAATAAAACCACTTCTCATGTGAAAGTGGATCATATTTTCTACTTAATAAAGCTCCCTAAGGTGTGAACAGGGGATGGAGCACCTTGATTGGGTCAACTTTGAACAAATCAACAACGTTGTCATGGAGGAATGGAAATTAATGGAGGGACAACATAGTTTTACATGGAGACACATTGCATGGAATTAGTGTCATTAATGGATGGGGCTTAGGGTTTGGAAGCTCATATCTTATAAAAGGAAGAGGATGGCAGCCATATCTAGGATGTTGTTGTTATTGTATTTCTGAATATATCGTCTATTTAGACATATAGCTTTCTTTGGTTGTTTAGCTAAGATTGCAAGTGTTGTTTAGCACTGGGTGTTCCTGATCGAGAATCCCACCTCTTCCCTTGAGAAGCTCTTGGAAGATTTTGTGCTATAATTCCACATTCAGGCATTTGGACAAGCTTCAGTCTCATGTACAATGCAGTTCCTTTTAGAGTTGGGTTGTGTTGCAAGGGTGTAGCAGTGGAGGAGAGAGATCTCCAATTTCTTAGATAGTTTTCCATTGGAGGGATCATCATTTCATTCAGAGGCTTATGAGGAAGAATTCAGGGCTTTATTACATATTTTGGCACCGGGCCAAGTAGCAGTCATCATCTACAGCACAATTTCCCTCAAGGATTGCGTTATTTTGGAGAGCAGCTGCAGTAGTGGGTTTATTACCCTATTTGGAGTTTTTGGGTTTCCTGTGTGGGGATTAGCCCTTCATTTAGCAGATCTGTTGGAGGAGGATTAACCATATTTTATATCATATCAGCCATCTCCCATCAGTGATTCAGTTTTAGAGATTATTTAGCCCTAGGGCCAAATCTGCTATATTTTGTATAGTGTGTATTTCAAAAAACCTTTCCTGGGTTGTCCTGGAAATTTTTTTAGGAGCATGGATCTCTAGCCTTATCATTTTTGGAGCATTATATGAGTAGAAATATATTTTAAAATCTTTCAGCTACTATTCTTTCTTAGACAACGCAGTTTTCTTCATTCCTGTATTTCATGTGTTAACAACATTTTAGATCTAGGTGTATGGTTTCATGGGAGGCTTGTTTGCCCAACTTGAGTGATCCTTTCCTAAAAATATTGTACCTATTTTTCTATTATATTCATAATGGAATGCATCTATTTTTTTCTCATGCTTTGATTTTTGTGAAACCAACTCCAAAAAGAGAAGAAAAGAGATATCAACGCCTTAGAAATAAGCCACTTCGAGGGGGCAACCTCCAATACATTACATGAATGAAAAATTCTTGGATGATTCAAATTACAAAAACTCCTTTCTATATATAGGAGTCGATGGGGCCCAATGTAATCCTAGCCGACCTAACAATAACAATTTAAGGGCACAATAATAACAATATGGGGGTTACAAGGGTACAATAATAACAATAAGGGGGTTACACTAACAACAATAAGGGGTTGTACTAGTAATATAGGGACCTAACATGCCCCTCTCCTTCAAAAAAGTGTTGTCCTCAATTCTTGAGTAGCTATGGGTGCTTTTGTATAAAATTCTTATCCTCCCATGTAGAATCTTCAGTGGGTAAGTTCTTCCACTTGATGAGATACTCTGAAATTGATCGATTCTGTAGCTGTCGAGTTCTTGTTTTCATGACCGCTTTAGGTTCCAATATGATTTTTCCTTCCTCATCAAGTTCTGGAAATATTGTTTGAATTGGAATATTTTCACCTATAACCTTCTTTAAGCATGAAACATGGAAAATTGGATGCACTCGTGAAGAAGCAGGAAACTCCAATTTGTATGCCATAGTACCAATATTTTGCAACACCTTGTAAGGACCACAGTACTTTGGCGATAATTTATTATCCTTCTTAGCTTGCATGAGGGACATTTGTTTGTATGGTTGTAGTCGTAAAAATACCCAGTCTTATACATCAAAAATTCTCTTGCTGCGATGTTGATTTGCCTGTTGTTTCATTCGATTTTGTGCCAAATCCAGGTTTTCCTTTAAGATTTGGAGTGTTGTGAAGGTAAATCCCCTCTGTGAATAGAGCCAATCCCACTAGCCCTACAATGGGTCTAGCAATAATCGAAACATGCAAAGCTGTTGGTTCCTAGTTACAAAGAGTAGGATCGCGATAGATCGCTTACTATGATTACTTCACTGCTGTTGTTAAAGAATAAGTGGCGCTTCCATTCCTAGCTAGACAGGTCAAGATCCATGAGATTTTCGCATCTAGATACATGTACACATGCAAAGAAGAGAGACAACATGCAACTCAATATTTCTCACTTTATAACTATCGATCAGTCAGAGAGGAACAAATGAAATTGCATTATGTAATGAACAAACACAATCATGGAACCAATAGCGGAGTCATGTATATTAAGATATGAGATAATGATTACAACCGTTGCTCTGACATCGTGATCTTCCTTCGACAGGGCTCTAGCGGGACGTGTCTCACAAAGCTCGCCAAGTATTTGACAGAACTCTCTCTCTCACAAGGTTCTCCTTATCTTTGCTCTTGATTGTCACTTAGCTATAATTTCCTTCCTAAAAGTTTATCTGGCTAGAAAATGGAGAGGGCAGGCTTTTATAGAGGGAGGAAGGGAAGTTGGGATCCCTATAATCATGGGATGGAGTCCTACCTCTTAGGAAGGTTCCATGAGAGGTGGAAAACCACTTCCTAATCACGGAGATCTAGAGACAAACAACCCAACCTCATTTTGATGATCCGTTCTGAAGTTGTTAGAATCAAAATTCCACCTTCTATTGTTAAAAAAAATTCCTTATTAGGCTTGGTGTAGGCACAACACAGGGACAGAGTGCCAGCTTGCGCCCAATAGTGTGCATTTTCCCCATTGGCACTAGGGATGAACTGGATACCGGCGCCAATGCTAAAACATGGGTTTTTAGGGTTTTTCAAAGGAAATGTTCTTCAGGATAATTATTTTCTTTATGTAGAAGGATCCCATCAAGGTGTTTTCATGACATTATATTGTTCACAGGTCACATGAATAGTCCTCCATTTTACGAGACGAGGGATTGCAGGAATGGTGACAAAATGTTGTGTAACAAATGCCCCCTAAAGCATGAGGTCCAAGAGAGAGGGAGGGATGAAATTATTTATGAGAATGCACCCAACTGAAAGCATTGTCGTCATAAGACCTGCGGATGCAAATACAACTGATATCTCTATTACATGATATGTGGTACGGGCGCAGCCATCCATAATAGAGTGTACAAAAACCAGGATCCAAGTTATGGATGCAACCATCCAGTAAATAAGGATCAACAAGTAGAATTAGGTATGGTCGCAGCCATCCAATCGAATGAGTTATGTAATATATAATAATCCACAAAGAACCCGTAGTCTATATTTTTATCAAAAAAAATCTAGGGTCTTGCGCTCCATCTCGACCCGAACAGAGTATAAGTTCAAGCATGCAAATATGTGAGCTGAAGTCGAACATGCAAGAACATCATCGGATTACTAGCTAATAATGAAAGTCATTAACAGACGTGAGAGAAACCACCAATAATGACGATGGCCCTCAAGGTACAAGAGGTACAATCTAAGGAATGTGAATCGTGATATGGCATTGAACACCCACAGGATCATCTGATCGAGGGATGATAATGAAAACCTTGCGTCGAATGCAAATAACATGTCATTAAGGCATGCAGGCTCTAAAGCACCTGAGGGGAGTCTCTTGATTAACTTCCTAGATAATGAGCTAAAGTTGACAGGAAGTGACCTTGATCAAAGTTGGGCCATAATGTTTCCCACATCATTGACACGAGACAAAGGAGCATGATGTTTGTGAATCAAGACCAACAAAGAATCAGAGGGAGGTTGAAAACTACAGAGGCCAACTTCTCTTGAACATATCGATGGCAAGACATTGGATTTGGTAGTATTTGACATGAAGGGATCTGAGGTCATGGTGACGTGGAAAAGAGCAGATGAGCGATCAAAAGAGATTACCCAAACCTATGAAAGCAAGAAGGGAATGAGATGAGATGGTCCCAACCCAACACAAATTTAGACAAGTGCCATGTTCAAGAGTGAAATACTAAAGATACGACTATGATACTAGTTCCATTTTCCCCCACCATTTCTGGTGAGTACCCCAATTATTTTTGAAAAAAATATTGAAGGGTATAACATGTGCTTGCGATATAAGTTTGTCCTTCGGACAAATCCAACCTAGTAAATTTTATGAGCCCCAGGAAGGAGGAACTCAAGTAACTTCATTACGACGGAGTCCGATGTCATCAGTTTTTAACGAGTTTGACAAAGGAAGAACTCGGCATCTTTTCATGTTTAGAAAGTTTGAAAAGACAACGGAAAATAAAACTCCAACAAGTCCCTCTTCGTGAATAGTCCCTTAGATCCAAAAAGGTAGAAAACAATATCCAAGAGAACCTCCTAGTCGTGATAGGCTAGGGTATTTCTTTTTTGTAAATAATCTATCCCAGCCTGAAAAAGGGGTAAACGTATACTGGGTAGATTTTGTTTCACAGCCAATTTGACGAGCTCAAAATGATAAGCGACTTGGCAATCTTTTCAGTTTTAGAGAGTCAGGAAAGAGCTGAAAGATGACTCCAGTAGTGACTTTTTCGTGTTTTTACTGAGTCTGAAAAATTACAAAATACAACTCGCATATTTTTCCTAATCGTGTGAAAACATGTCGCTACAAAAAGTAAGTGTAAAACCCATTTTTCGACAAAAATATAATAAAATATCAGAAAAAAAGTCTTAAAACCTAATTTCGATTTGAAAAGTTATAAATATTACCAATTGTAAAAACTTATTCACTTTTCACCTTTTTACCTCTTTGTAGAGCGACACTAAACCATTTCCTTTGAGATATCAAGGCGATGACTATGGACGATCCAGTGGACTAATCCAGATTTTTTCTTCTCCAAGTAAGAGCTACCTCCATTAGCCATCTTTTAAGTTGCATTTCATTATATTTAATCATGGTTTGAGGCCTTTTAGGGAGGAAATTTCAAAATTTAGGGGTTCGCGGTTGGTACGGGTACCAGGCATAGACCCGTGCCAATCCTCTATGTTTTACACAGAGGCCGCGCTAGTTGGTGCGGCTATTAGCCAGACAGTCGCGCCAATGGTGCAATGCAAATTTTGGCCAAAAAATCTCAACAATGAACCAATGAAAATAAATTTTGAATACTTGAGGAGGTTTCTAACACTCCTATGTTTTATTTGATTCAGGTACCCAGGAAAACTGGTAATTGAATGGAAGGAAAGAGAGCATAGTGACGAAGATGAAATGGAAATGGGAAATGAGCATTCTATGAATACTCTTCGGAATTGCCGGCTGAAAAAATTCTTCCTAATGCCATGTCTTTGGGCTCAGCCCGAACTACTGCAATATCTGATTAGCATCTGGGATGAGGATGAGAAGAATTTCAAGCTTCGAGATCATGTACTTGAGCTCAAAGTTTTAGATGTGTACTTCATCACAAGACTTTTACATATGGGTCCAATCCCTATCTTGATTGGCACTAGGCCTTCAGGTGAAAACATGACAATGGTCATGGACAGGGTGTGCCAAGGGGCACACAAAGGGACAGGTAGCGGAAAGGTAGACATTCAGACCATTCCTGATTTAGCACTAAGAGTAGTGCTACATACCATTACATGGGTTGCAGGGTCGCATGCACCACACGAGGCTACAAAGACATAGCTCCTTCTCGCATCAGAGTGTATGAACCCAACAATATTTGACTGAGCCATGACTGTGAGTATGAATATTAAACGACAACTAAAAAAATGCAAGAAGAGAAAATTGAAAAAGTTTGGATATGGGTCGATCTTCATGTCATTCTTCCTGGAACGACTACTAATCTTCTAGTGTCAGGGGGCCATAGTCCTAGACCCACCACTGAGAGAGCCGCAGATGGCTCAATGGGTGGCATTGATGCCCAGGGTAGGGGGCAGCCAATAGATGTCATGGTGGCCTGAGTTCTTTAACTGGCTCCGATGACAGTTGATCGTCATGGAGGACTGGCCCTATGCGGGCACCGATTTTACTGGAGACCCAGACCTTCCGCTTCTAGAAGGAGAGGGCTGGGACGAGGAGCTGGGTAAGACCCTTTTCAATTTTATGAGTTTTATGATTTTTTGGTATACATGCATGTTCTAATATCTGATCCTATATGTATGTATATTTTGTCCCAGAGAGGCCCATCGGAATGTCACCAGTAGCGAGGAGGACCCCTCTCGCTTATGACCCTCAAGGTGAGGGGGGCGGGAGGGACGAGCTTGTACAGAAGCTAGAGGGGATCGCTCATGGAGTTTCGAATTATGCTCATTTAGCTGATGTTCATTTAGCTTATCAGAGGCACACCATAGGGGTGCCAAGTCGACTCCACCTCTTACTGAGGAAATTGGTGTGGGCAGTGACGTGCTACCATGAGCACCATGCTGATTAGTCGCCTAGGATTTTATTTGCATATTTTTGAGAGACATGTCGTCTCTAGATGTAACTGAAAAAAACATGTATATTTTTTGTTTTATATGATGCACATGTTTCAAACACTCGACATATATATATATATATATATATATATATATATATATATATATATATATATATATATATATACACACATCTATTTTCTACATGGATCTTGCTTACATATAATATTTTTTTTATATGTTAATCAAATGTCTAATACAATGTCATATAATGTATCAGCTAGATAATCTGCATAAATAATGACCCAATGGAAAAGTTAAAAGTTCACAAAATGCATCACACCAACATATTTTATTTTCACACAAGCTTAAAAGCATAAACACAAACTATGCTTGAAAATTAGTTTCATTTTTACACAAGCTTGAAACACAAAGTAAAGTATACTTGAAAATAACAAGGAAAAATGGGCTTGCCCCTAGCATGGTTTCTCAATTTGAGGTACATGCCCCCCAAGCTTCAGTGCATATGCAAAGAATATGCAGTGAAGGTTTGAATTATGAGATTGAGATGATATCAAGGACTTGAATTGAATAAGATTGTGTTTCATTATTTTAACGAGGTTGACACACTTAAAAGAACTTTCCTCAAACCAGCTTGTTTCATTATTTAGAGAGCTTGACACAAGAAAAGGAACTATGCTCTGACAAGCTCAAAGGAGTAGCCTGAGATGAAAAACGGTTGAGACAATTAGACATTGCCACCAGGCTGGGCATAAATGAGGAGCGATGATGCCCATCGCTCCGTGGAAGATCTTTGAGAGACATACTATCCATGATAGCTTCATCCGATAGAAAAAATTCTCTCAAAGGATCGGGCGAATCTACATTGCCGAGCCAAGGGGATAGAGAATAAAAATCAAGAGCCATGCTCAAAGGAGCATTATCAATAGGAGGAGGATCTGATGCAGCAATGATCTCACAATAATTGATTTCAACTGGGGTCAGAGGCATCAATTCTCCAAAAGATGCAACCTTTTCAGGAGAAGGGATGATCCACAGGTCATCTGACCTAGAGACAATATTGACTTGAACAGTATTCGATGGTGGAATGAGAAAAATACCCATGAGAATGGTGTTTTTGAAAAGACCCGGTCCTACACTGTCCGGGGGATTAGGAGTTTGATCGATGTATGGCATGTTGTTCTTGGAAGATGAGGTAAAGAAAGACAATTTATCAACAGTAATAATCTTTCCCTCATGTGGAAACTTCAAAAGTCGAAATAGGGTGGACGGAATGCACAACATGGTGTGGGTCCAACTGCGACTGAGTAGGAGATTATAGTTGCATTTTACATCAATGACTTCCACTTCAACGTTGTAGTCTTTCCTTTTAATGTAATTGGTAGACTCACGAGAACACCCAAGGGTTTTGATTCCCTTCCATCGAATGCCTCAAGGGCATTGGGAGATGAAGTGAGGGTTGGAGAGCTGATGGCCTTCCAACAAGAAGATGACATAACGTAGGTATATGCACCTTCTTTCCCAACAAATTTGTGAATATTGAGGTCGTTAATGTTGACTTGTATAACAAGCTCAATCTGGTGTGGAAGTCGGGGGAAAAAATTCTGTAGATCAAAGGTGAGAAGGCTAGAATCGACAGGATCAATTTCACCAACTACAGACAACAAAGCTTTCCGTTGAGATAGACAACTCTGAAGTACTTCCAACATGGACATCATGGAAGGTGCCTGTGCCAAATCTTAAACAATGTTGTAATGCTGAGCGGCACGGGCATTCGAATTATAAGAAGACTTTCGGACAACACCTTTAGAAGGTGGCCGTACAACGGGTTCAACATTGGGCCTTTCAATTTCAAGAGGACCAGAGGTAGGTGGGGGAGGAGGGCCATCAACGACTTCCTTCCCAGCTGCCTAGCGTGATTCGACATAATCCTTCGACCGGGTGGCTATAGAAACAAGTGCAGCACCATTCATCATGAAAACCTGAGACCCAAACGGTGGAGATGGCGAAGGCTGCTCGACCATCTGGGCCTGCTGAGATGGAAAATGTTCCTTAAGAACTGTCGAAGTTCCCTTATAGCCTTTAATAAGTTGAATAACTTCAAATCCTCTAGGACAATCTTTGGTGTAGTGGTCTTCATCATAAATCAGGCAAGGGTAACTCGGTTTTCATTGTGAACCATTATCAGCATGTGGTTTGGACAATTCTGGTTTTTGGGCATCATATTTGGCTTTGGATTTGCCCTTATTTTTACCTTTGGAAGTCTTTTCCACAGGATTGGCATGGACAACATTGACCTCTGCAGTCTCACTAGAATCTAGGGTAGCTGCAGGGGCAGAATTGTTCGAAGAATTCGATTTCTGCTTCCCATTAGAAGACTTGCAAGAAGTTTGAGAGACAGAACCAATAACACTGTCAACTGATGGGGTAGTTGGTGCATTAGAGGTCCCTCGTCGCGGGGCATCATTCAAGATGTCGTATAACGTGCCAAAATGAGAGTACACTAAATTGAGGTACTGGGCACGAGAAATGGCTAGTTCCTCGATTACACATGCCCCCATAGCAATTTATTGTGCAATATTATTGACAAAAGAGGTAGTGAACCAGTGAGTTAGAATCCAATCAAGAATTTCAAACTTGATCAGACGACGACGACGTCTCCATTCATGAATATGGTCTGAAATGTGAGTAGCTTTGTCTTGTTTCAGAGACGTTTGGAGATGTGTCCCGGCTTTGTAACAAACCGGTAACTAGAAATGCATCAGGAATTCCATAGCTAGAGTATTAAAATCTTGAAAAATACCATGAGGTAGTTCTATGTACCATTTAGCAACAGCACCGGTAAGAGTGCGCTGGAAAAGATGCAGACGAACCGAGTCATCTACCCAAGAATTCAAAGAATACCA
This sequence comes from Pinus albicaulis, assembly GCA_034641835.2. Classification (NCBI taxonomy): domain Eukaryota; kingdom Viridiplantae; phylum Streptophyta; class Pinopsida; order Pinales; family Pinaceae; genus Pinus; species Pinus albicaulis. The sequence continues at coordinate 968,395,067 of CM076578.1, forward strand.
TAAGTGGTATGTCATGACATGTGATTGGAGGTCTTCACCAGATTTTCCATCAAACTTAGGAAAATCACCAGGCACCTTCGTCAGAACTAGAGACCAATATGGATTATGAAGAATCAGATCATTGTTCAATTTGGACACGTCTGGTAACTCCAACGTGGAGAGAAAAGGTAATTGAGGGTTAAAAGGCATGCCAGGTCCCCAATAAGGAACTATACATGTACTCCATCCTGGTTGAGCATAAATATGCCCCCATTAGTTCTGTCCCGGAGGATTCTGACCATAGGGTGTATAAGGTGGATAATTGGGTTGATATGGCAGCTAAAAACCAAGATGCGAGGGTTGATAACCAGGGTACTGATTCTGATTATATATGGGCCCCGATTGAGCAGTGTATGGATTTTGTTGCGGAGTATAAGTATAGCCTGGTTGTTGAAGGTAATAACCAGAACCTTAGGGCGAGTTGTAAACTGGTCGAGATTGACCTTGAAGGTAATAGCCGCATTGGGGTCTAACGGGCTGCTGGTAAGTGGGGCCCTGTTGAGTCGGATAAGTGGGGCACATAGGTGGATTCAGCTGTGGCATATAATATATCGGTGGCTGAGCAGGGTTAACAGGTTGTGCAGGTTGTCTTGGTTGAACAGGTTGACCTAGCTGATGGGGGACACCAGGTTTCCCTGGATGAGCAGGTTGGCCTGATGGTGGGAGTGGGCCAGGTTGTGCCTGGTAACTAGGTTGACCTGTGATAGGACCATAAGATGGCCCTCTCTGTGCAACATGTTGATCAATTGGAAAATGAGGTTGCTGAGGTTGCACCAAAGGTTGAGAAGGATGGGTTTTCCCCCGAGGACCGTATGGTGGTCTAGGTTGATACCCTGGTTTCCCTGCCAGTCCTTGAGGTTTCCTTGGTTGGACCAGAGGGTGAGGCTACAGAGGTTGACCTTGAGGATTGTGAGACTTCCCTTGTGGGCCGCAAAATAATCCCTACTGGACTGAAGGTTGTCTCTGTAAGGGTTGTTCTTGCGGGTCGTATCCATACCCTAGCTAGGCTGAAGGTTGTCCCTGGAAGGGTTTTCCTTGTGGTCCAGAAGCATATCCTTGCTGAAACAAAGGTTTTCCCTGAAAGGGTTTCCCTTGTTGATTAGAAGGTTTCATAGGCTGGGTAGATAGAAAATCATTAATATACTGATAAGCCTCAGGAGTAGGAAAAAGAAGGGGGTTTCCCTGCTCATCATATTGATATGGAAATATGTAGATCAGGGCACCATCCACTCCATAATGGGAAAGGTAAGGACGATTAAATCTGAGAGGACTGACCAACCCCAGAGATTGGTGGTTGTAAAGAAATCTGATACTCCTCTGGAGAAATATTCTCTAGGATGGAAAACACTATATAAACATCTTCAGGAACTGACGAGGTCCTAGTTGACTGAGTAGTCACAATAGGAATAGATGCAACCATGTAGACAGTAGGTCTAACAGGTGCCAATGTGACAAAAGGAGATGTTGTGAGAGGTGTTTATGGTGACATCCCTAACGAGGGAATGGTTGGATTCGTGGATGAAGTCGATATTCCCATAGAGGAAACAACGACCATGACCTGACTTAAAGACCTATATCCAGCTGGGAGCGATGGACCAGTTGAACACAGAATAGATGGTTCAGGGATTTCTTCAGGAAAAATATGGTAGTCTTCACCAGACGTAGGAATTCCCTCACTAGGAGTAGGACAAGATGAGTCCATATCTGACCCTGCTGTAAGATCTTCTAAAAGATGATGGGGACTAGGAGGAATGACAACAGCCAAAAATGGTGATCCGGATGTAATAGGAGGGAATTTTTCCCCTACTCCAAATCCAAACCAAGCATTGGACAAGGGCCAATTGAACTCAACTGGTCCTCCAAAGGGAATTTCAGATATAACCGGTCCCCCGTCGAGAAACTCAGATACAACAGGCTGTTGATGCTCAGCAGAGGACTGAGATACCTCTGACAAATTATCTATATAAAGACTACCAGTAGATGATACTGATGGTTCTTCCACTCTGACTATAGAAAAAAAGAGAGGAAGAGATCAAAAGCAAAGACGCACAGGCAAAAACCCAGGCAAACAAAAATAGGCCGAAAAAATCAATCTCTAAATGGGCGTGTGATCGTAGGTGATTAATTTTACCACATTGAAACTAGAAATTTTATTGTTTCATGTTTTAATATTATAGAAATGAGTAAAATATGATTCTATCACTTTTAGTTTGGAAACAACAGTGAAAGGACAAGTGCTTGATGATCTTTTCAAATTTAGGGAGTCAGTAAAGATCAAAATGACTGCTCTGGTAATATAGGTAAATCGGTGTACCAAACATCTGTGAACTTCCATATACACCTTGGTAAAAATGAAAGAGAAATCAACCAAGTACTTAATGTACGTGCAGGTAATCTCCCCAAATGCTGTGTCCAGTGTATCACGGGTAAAAGGTGGCAAACTCGGATTCCTATGGGTAAAGGATTTTCAACCTAATGGGGTCTCCCTTTATATACAGAACAATATAGGGAGCACAAGTCTATACTAGTGCTGTGTATAGCCAGATGGTGAGCGATAGCTGCTAGGCTTAAAGACACCAAAACATTTCTCTACCTTAGACTACTAGATGTTCTGTTAAGCTTCAATGCTACCTTAGGTTAATTCAGTAAATTTTAAAGTTGATCTTCAATTTACATTTTTATTTCAAGGCCCTATTGAATGGTGGATCTCATAAATCCTCTAGATGCAAACTATATGCCACAAAACATCATTTTTTTTAATGAAGAGCTATCTACGGGAGAGTTGAGAGCTTTCAAATGACAACAAAATGAACACACAAAAACGTCCACTACCATTTCCAATGCAAGCTAATAACATTAGAAATTTTTTCTCTAGAATTATACAATGCTAGTAATGTGAAATATTTTTCAATTTTCACTATGCCAATCGAAATGCAAAATATTTTTTTTTGTATTTTTCAATATGTTAGAGAAAATGCACTAAATGAATGAAAAACTAATGAAAAATTCAGCTTGAGGATGATAAAGAGAGAGATGAAAACAAATCAAGTTCACTCAACTCAAACAAGAATAATCAAGACTTGAACCAATGAGAAAATCCCTCAAAGCAAAGAAGAATCTCGAAAGAGACTCAAACAAACTATGTGATCTAGGCTTGGAGCAACACAAAGTGAAATCGAATGAAAGAGAGAAAAATCACTCAATAAACGCAATGATTCAATGGGATTCAATAAGATGAATACAAATAAGAAGAAACAAAGTTGACCGGGAAAGAAAAGACCCAAAACTCCCACAGGAGGCTCAACACACTGAAGCACTCAGAAGCCCTAGGGCTAAAATGAAAAACTGATAGAAAAGGGAAAAACACTGGAGGGCAAGGGCTAAACACAGTAAAAAATGACTTCAAAGCACTCAATCAATCAGAAAAAATGAACCAGGATGAAAATTCAAGCTCAAAGAGTCCAAGAGCAGGAAAACCCTAAAACCAAGCAGAGTTGGCACACCTGTTTAGCTGTAATCTACGCAAAATAGGGGTTGGCGTGGGGGCCTAACTAGCAATGAGTGCCAGTTGGTGTGACTGTCAGCGGGATAACCGCACCAATCAAGTTTACCCTATAAAAATGATGAAAATGGACAAACAGAGACTAGATCTAGTCTTCTGGGGGCTGAACAGTGGTTTAACACCAAGGAAGGTGAACCAGAAACGCAAACCAATCAAAATAAAAGCCAAAAAACAACCCAATTGAGGAATGACCAACTCCCACCGAGTTCCCTAGCAGAGTCGCCAAATTTTTTTGGAGGTAAATCCCCTCTGTGGACATAGGCGATCCCACTAGCCCTAGAGTGGGTCTAGCAACAATCGAAACACGCAAAGCTGTTGGTTCCTAGTTACAAAGAGTAGGATCATGATAGATCACTTACCATGATTCCTTTTCTATTGTTGTTGAAAAATAAGTGGCACTTCCATTCCTAGCTGGACAGGTCACGATCCATAAGCTTGTCGCATCCAGACACCTGTACACATGCAAAGAAGAGAGACAGCATGCAATGCAATATTTCACACTTTATAACTATTGATCAGTCAGAGAGGAACAAATGAAATTTGTATTATGTAATGGACAAAAACAATCATGGAAACAATAGAAGAGTCATGTATATTAAGATATGATAGAATGATTACAACCAATGCTCTGACGTCATGATCTTCCTTCGACAAGGCTCCAACGGGACGTGTCTCACAAAGCTCGTCAGGGATTTGATAGAAATCTTTCTCTCATAGGGTTCTCTTTAGCTCTGCTCTTGATTTTCACTTAGCTATAATTTCCTTCCCAAAAGTTCAGCTAGCTAGCAAATGGAGAGGGTAAGGTTTTATAGAGGGAGGAAGGGAAGTTGGGATCCCTATAATCATGGGATAGAGTCCTATCTCTTAGGAAGGTTCCATGAGAGGTGGAAAACCACTTCCTAATCAGGGAGATCCGAAGACAAACAACGCAACCTCAGTTTGATGATCCGTTCTGAATTTGTTAGAATAAAATTTCTGCCTTCTATTATTAAAAAAAATTCCTTAATAGGCTTGGCGCAGGCACAACACAGGGAAAGAGTGCCAGCTGGCATGCCCACTAGTGTGCATTTTCCCCATTGGCGTGAGGGATGAACTTGCTACCCGTGCCAATGCTAAAACATGGGTTTTTAAGGTTTTTCACAGGAAATGTTCTTCAAGAGAATTCTTGTCTTTATGCAGAAGGATACCATCAAGGTGTTTTTAGGACATTTTACTATTCACAGGTCACGATAATAGTCCTCCAATGTACGGGACAAGGGATTACAAGAACGGTGACAAAATGTTGTGTAACATGGGGAAATTCTTGCTAATGATCAATGTCATCTTCCACTGCTTTAACCTTCAAATTTTCTCTTAAATATGATGTGATGGATGGTGGATGATATCCATAAAGTGCCATAAATGGGGTCATTTTTGCTACAGTATGGAAGGAAGTGTTATACCACCATTCAGCTAGAGGTAACCATTTGACCCATTGTGTTTGTTTATCAGATACAAAACAATGAAGATATCTTTCCAAAAATTTATTTACTATATCAGTTTGATCGTTGGATTGAGGATGATAGGATGAGCTATGAGCTAATTGAGTACCCAAACAATAAAGTAACTCCGTCCAAAAATTTCCAGTAAAAATGGGATCTCTGTCGCTCACAATAACCCTTGGGTTTCCATGTAGCTTTTTAAATGTGCCCATAAATGTAGTAGCAACTGTACTTGCTTTAAATGGATGAGATAATGCACAAAAGTGTGCATACTTGGTAATTCTATTAACTACCACCATGATGACACTCTTTCCTCTGGACTTAGGTAAACCTGTGATAAAATCCATTGAAATATCCTCCCAACATTGACTTGGAATGGATAAAGGTTGTAGAAGACCCGGGGTCTTAATTGTCTCAACTTTATTCTACTGGAAAACCAAACATTCCGCCACGAAATTTTGAATATCAGATTTAAGGCCATCCCAAAAATATTCTTTCTTCACCCTGTGGTAAGTTTTTAAAAATCTTGAGTTTCCTCTTAAAGGAGAAGTGTGTAATTCCAAAAGAATATTTTGTTTTAGTTGGGAATTATTACAAAGATATAAGCAATCTTTGTACCATAAGGAATCATTTTTCCAACTAAATGTATCAGATGTACTAGGATCTTGCTGCAAATTTTGAATGAGTGTCCACATTTCTTCGTCCTTCTTCCATTCATCTCTTGCTTCGGTTATCCAATCTGGTTGGATAATAGAAATGGCACAAAGCAATGCTTCCACCTCTTCATTCTTTCTTGAGAGTGCATTTGCAACAACATTTAGCTTCCCTTTTTTGTATATTATTTCAAAGTCATAACCCAACATCTTTGTGACCTTTTTTGCTGCTCTTCTGAAGATAGTCTTTGTTCCAAAAAGCGTTTAAGACTATCATGATCAGTTTTTACCTTGAAGTGTCTTCCCATTAGGTAAGTTATCCATTTCTTTAGTGCATGCAGTATTGCTAACATTTCCTTCTCATAAATAGGTTTCTTTAAATAATTTCCTTTGATTGAATTACTTTCAAAAGCAATGGGTCTTCCTTCTTGCATTAAAACAACACCAATTCCATTTCTTGAGGCATCACATTACAAAATAAAGGTTTTTGTGAAGTCTGGCGTAGCTAAGACTGGTGCTAGGCACATTGTCTCTTTAAGATGTTCAAAGGTCTTAGTTGCTTCAGGAGTCCATGAAAATGCATCTTTCTTCAATAATGTTGTCAGAGGTGCTGCTATTCTCCCATAATTCTTAACAAACTTTCAATAATACCCTGTTAACTGGAGAAATCCTCACAACTACTTTATGGTTGTGGGGAATTTCCATTCCTTAATGGCTATAATTTTGTTAGGGTCTACCTTAACACCCTCGTGAGATATAATATGACCCAGATATTCCACCTCTTGTACTCCAAAGAAACATCTGGATGTTTTTTCATATAATTGTTTCTCCTGCAATAGTTTGAGCACCCTGTCAACATGTTGAACATGATCCTTCCAAGACCTGCTGTAGATTAGTATATCATCAAAAAACACTAGCACAAATTTTCTAAGGAAGGGTTTGAAAATGGAATTCATCAACCCTTGAAATGTAGAAGGTGCATTGGTAAGGCCAAAAGGCATGACCAAAAATTCATAATCACCCTCATGAGTTCGAAATGCTGTTTTTGGAATATCTTCAGTCTTCATTCTAATTTGATGATATCCTGAACGAAGATCCAACTTGGTAAAATAAATTTCCCCATGTAATTCATCCAATAATTCATCAATCACAGGAATGGGAAATTTGTCTTTAATGGTGAGCTTATTGAGCTCCCTATAATCCGGACACATTCGCCATGATCCATCCTTCTTGTGTACCAATACTACGGGAGCAGAGAAAGAACTTTGACTGGGTTGAATTATACCCGCCTCTAACATTTCTGCAATCATACGTTCAATTTCGCTCTTTTGGAAGTAAGGATATCTATAAGGCCTGATGTTTGGAGGAACACTTCCTAGAATCAAATGACTAGCATGATCATGATCACGAATAGGTGGGAGTCCTTTGGGAGTTTCAAACACCTTGGAATGATTGTCCAAGACTTGTTGGAGATCTGCAGAAATAGATGATTTTGATGTTGGAACTTCTAGTGAGCATAATTGTGCAGTTACGCCTCGTTGTTCTTTCTTTAGAAGCTTTGTCATGCCATTAGAGCTTATTATCCTTCCCAGCTTCCCTTCAATACCCCGTAATTCGACTTCCTTTCCTTCTGAAAAAAATTTCAAGAAAAGTTCTTGAAAATTAAAAGCTACTGTCCCCAATGATTGTAACCATTGTACTCCTAGTACAACATCAACACCTCCCATAGGAATGGAAAGCATTGGACTATTCAACACATATTCCCCCATGGTTAGCTTGATATTATGGCATTTTCCAGAGAAATTTATAGTTCCTCCATTTGCAACCATCACTTGACATTCTGGTGCTGGGTATAGGAAACAATTTAATTCCTTGGCTACCTTACAATGAATAAAATTATGGGTGCTACCTGAATCAATCAACACTATTACCTTTTCTTCTTGATATGTCCTTCTATCTTGAGAGTTTGAGGAGTGGTAATTCCTGCCAATGCATTACACGATATGGTCGGACTCATTTCTTCCTCTTCTAGGGTTGGTTCCTGGTGTATATCCTCTTCTTGTTAATTTTATTCTTCCTCTTCACAATCTATGTAAAATAATTTCTTCTCAGCACACTTATGACCTTTAGTGTATTTTCTATCACAACTGTAGCAAAGCCCTTTTGCTCTTTTTTCTTCTAATTGTTGTGGTGTCAACCTTGTAGGTTGTGGAAATCTAGGAGTAGCAACACTTCCCTCTTTATAGAAGTGAGTGGTAGGCTTCCTTGTTGCCATAATTTTACATTCAATTTTTCTTTCCAACCTAAATGCCTTCTCCAATGAATCAGGTTCCAAAACGCAAACTTCATGTTGGATGTTATCGTTTAAAGTACCTATGAAGAGATCAATCTTGCGTTCCTCTAGAATATCAGTTACCCTTATATTCAAATTTTGGAAGTCCTCAATGTGCTCCCCCATTAAACCCTTTTTTTTTAAATTTATCAATTAGCTAAAGAAGGTGTTTCTCTTTGTATCCTCACAATGTGCTATCATTTCCTCCATAAAAATTGACCAAGTGACAATTTTTTTATGGGAGAAAAGCCATAGATACCATACAAATGTATTTTGTTCTAAATGTAAAGTTGCATTGTGTACCTTTTGTGTGTTTTGCACATTATGGAGATCAAAATATTGCTCCATCTGTAGTATCCATGTTATAGGATCCTTTCCATCAAACTTCCTCATATCCATTTTTGAAATATGGTGGTTCTTCCCACCAACATTAGATTTTATGAAATCACGATCAACATTTATTTTGTTCTCATCATGAGTTTCCTCTACTATATTTTCACCATTAGGAATCATTTATTGTATCAACTTTGTCAAACCTTCCATGTCTGCTTTTAGATCATTATTCATGTTTTCCATTTTCTCATCAATCTTAGCTTCCATGTCATCTATCTTAGATTCCATGCCAATTTCCATGCCATCTATCCTAGATTCCATGCCATTCTTCAAACCATCTATCTTAGATTCCACACCTTTCTTCAAACCATCCATCTTAGTTTCCATGCCTTTCTTTAAAACCTCCATGTCATTTTTTGTTGATGTTTGCAAGAGTGAAATTTGTTGCACTTGCTCTTCTAATTTTGATATGTCATGTTGCCATTCTATGTCTTCATGGATCATAGTAGAGATTTCTAAGGACTTAATGGGTTTTAATTATTTTTAGGGGCGATTTTAGAATCCAGTATTGATATCTATTCTACAATATGTACTTGGAATCAATTCAACTTGATTCTTCAAAAAAGACTTATGCAATTCGGAAAAAAATATACACACCTTTTACTTGATTTTGAGGAGCTCGATATTGAAATTGAATTATCTCTATAATTGTAAATCCTAAATATCCAAAATTCAGCCTTGTTTTAGCCCTCTAAAGCTTCTTTCAAATGCCATAGGTCTGATCTGATTTGGATTCTTCAAGAAAAAGTTATGTCCAATCTCCCATAATGACCCAATTTTGGACTGGTTCAATAGAGCGAACTTGTATGACTTTCCACGTGTCACTATTTCCTCCTTTGGCTCTGAAATTGATAGAAAAAAACTATAGTTTACTTGCAGCCATTTTTTACATAATTCCAATACGATGCTCAGAGAGAGAGTTATGAATATTTTCCCACGATCACCTCTTTGAGATGAAATTCAGAAGCCTAAAAAATCCCTAACTTCCATAGATCATCTCTCCGAAAATATTACGAACCAATATCCGAAATTTTGCAACAATGTTCCTCAGGATTACGGCTTCGCACTCTGAAAATTTCAGCTTTTGAACCTTCATAGAAAAAATGTTATTACAAAAATACCACGATGACCTCTTTAGGTTAAATTTAGAAGCCTACAAAATGACCTAACTTGCACGGATCATATCTTCAAAAATATTGCGAACCAAGATTTGAAGTTTTTTGAAAATGTTCCTCCAGATTTTCGCTTCGTACTCTAAAAATTTCCAATTTTGAACCTTCGCAGAAAAAAAGTTATAGCGAGAATGCCACAATGACCTGTTTGGAGCAACGAAACCCTAGAATCTAAAAGCTATGATACCAAATGTTTTGAAACCATCTCCAAAAAGAGAAGAAAAGAGATATCAACGCCTTAGAAATAAGCCACTTCGAGGGGGAAACATCCAATGCATTACATGAATGAAAAATTCTTGGATGATTCAAAGTAAAAAACCTCCTTTCTATATATAGGAGTCCATGGGGCCCAATTTAATCCTAGTGGGGCCACAATGTAATCCTAGCCGACCTAACAATAATAATTTAAGGGCACAATAATAACAATATGGGGGTTACAAGGGTACAATAATAACAATAAGGGGGTTACATAAACAACAATAAGGGACTATACTAGTAATATAGGGATCTAACATTGATCTATTTATATTTCTACATATTTTCAGTTTTATGCACTCTATTCCTGCTCTTCCCATTTGGGAATATTACAATATTTTTTTTTTCTTTCAGTCTACCTACCCTTTCACTAATCTAACATTTTTTCATTCTTTTTTAGGGTGCATTTAGGTTTGCAGACCCATATTTATTTCCTTTTTATAAATCTCTATCCTACTATATCCCTTATTCCTTCCATTGACCTAGATTAAATTGTTGAGTTAATTTTATTTCTACCTAACTACCGATTTTCCAAGATTGAATTGTTTGGAAAATCCTTATTTTCTAACCTATCAACAAAAAATGAAAATTTTTCAATCATGCTTAGACTGTATGATTGAACAAGATAATATAATCAACAGTGGAATTTTGATTTGCAGCACTTTCAGTATTATTCTTTTTTGGGCTTTTTATTTCTTTTATTTTCTTTTCTATTCTCTTTTTTTATATACCCTCTTTTCTTTTTATTTTTTCATATTTGTTGGAAATCAGTTGAACATTGAAAATCATGTAAAATATAAAATTTCAACTATGAAATACTCAATCACCTTGGGATCCTATAAATTATAGGACCCTAACACCACTCATGATATATATAGAACTTCTGTTGATCTTGGGTTGTAGCAATGTTGTCCTTAAGAGACCGAAATATGTCCCGACTCTCTAGGATCCAATCCTTGTTTCTAGGAACCTTACTTTCCCCAACCATTATATCAACAATGGATAGAGCATCATAACCATATGGAACTAATAATAGAGATATATTTATTGCCATATTAAATGTCAAATGGTAACAATAGTCCCCCAAGTGGAACCAGCACAACTCTGCTCTGTGTTGCCCCGGAACATAGTTTTTCCAGTAGCTTCCCAGCCACTTATTTGCTGCCTCTATTTTCCCATATGCCTGGGGGTAATAAATGATGCTAGGTGTCAACTGAGTACACCCCAAATAGAGAAACACCTTCCCAAAGCCATCCAAGAAGTGGTAATCTCTATCACTGACTATGGTCTTAAGAAGACCATGAAGTCCAAGGAGAATCTTGCCCTCTTGTGGAGCAGTGCACTGTAAATAAATGGCAAAGGAAAGTAAATACTTTGTTAGTTAACCAATTATTATAAAGATACAATCCTTACCATGTACTGTTGGCAAGTTGGAGATGAAGTCCATAGAAGGGCTCTCCCATCTCCCTCTTAGAAAAGGAAGTGACTGTAACAACCTTACAGGATGTTTGTTTTCTTCCTCATTCTTCAGGAAAACTACGAAATTCCTTAAATGTTGGAGCACATCCTCCTTGAGACCCTCCCATGAGAATATCTCCCTAATGTCTTGATATGTCCTAATGAAACCTTGGTGGCTGGAAAGGGGTGAATCACGTGCTGCATGTAGAATTTCATCATTGAGCTTAGAATCTCTAGTCAAGAAGACTTGAGCCTGGTAATATATGACTCCATCCATCACTCTATACCTCTTAATGATCACCTGTCCATTAAGTACCTCACATGTGGAGTGGTTCTTGGAATACTCCACCAACAACTAGGACTCCCAATCTGAATCCACACCCATCAATGACAGTGTTTCAGGTCTTTATGATAAGGCAATTTGTCACCTCATTGCTTCTCCCTTTGAAATATTCAATGTCATAGTCAAAAGCCAAAATCCTGCTAACCCACTTTTGTTGCCTCTCTTGCAACTGCTTCTCCTCAAGAAAAGGTTGAAGATTTTGATGGTCAATCTTCACTTGGAAGTTGTTACCCATCCAATATTGTCTAAGTTTGGACAATTCATACATGATGGACAATAGCTCCTTACCATATATGGAAGACAAATTCCTATGTGGAAGTATCTTTTGACTCTCAAAGGCTATGTAATAGCCTCATTGCACCATATACGTGCCATCACCTACCCCTGAAGCATAAATTTCTAGTGCAAAAAGCTTGGTGAGACTCGATAATACCAATACCGAACAAATATTCATACCCTCCTTGAGCCAATCAAGAGCCCTCTCCACATTTTTTGTCCCATCAAAGGCTCCCCTTTTAGCCATATCTATGAGTGGAGCCACTAGTTGTGATAAATTTTTAACCAACTTCCAATCTAGGAGCTTTCCTGGTGGAATGCCTCCAAATACTGTAAAACCATGGTGTAAAGTACACTGCATACCTGAGTAGACAGATTTCTCCTTGCCTCCTCTTCATAAATCAGTCTCCATATTATGTGTAGAGACTTCATGAAGTGGATAAGTGTGCATGCCCTTGATCATTTGATGCCTACTGCTCTTCTTATCTATCCATTCCATCTACAAGGTCTCCCAATCTATGGTGACCTTCCTAGTGTAATCAACCATTGCACACCCAATATCACATTGTTGATAGGAATATTGACCAGAAAGAAGTTATCATTCAAAGTGTATGTCCCCAAGGTTACAAAAAATGCTAGAAAATACTTCACACATTGCATGGTTCTTGCTCCTAGAACCAAAAATGAGAATCCTTCAAAATATTTAGTGGGTATTGTTCTCTTCTGCACTAACTAAAAATCAATAAAATTGTGGGTAGCCCCATTGTCTATAAATATTGATACCTGTTGTCCCTGAACTGTGCCTCAGACTCTCAAGGTCAGATACTTGGGTACTCCTTACAAAGATGCAAGGGCCCCTCCATTGAACCTACCTCATCAAAGTTGTGACATAAATCATGTTCTGGAACAAGAACTGATCTACAAACACACTCCAACATTTAAATCGAGGTTTCTTCAACCTCTTTCTCTGTCGATATCTATCTATTCAACTGTAAAATGCCTAAATATGAAGAACTCCAACAATGATCTGTATGAGTAGCCTCTCTAGGAATGCACAGCACATACACAATGAATGTGTAGCGTGCAAGGTGTTTGCGTAGCGTATGGATAGCAGCCACAGGGTACGTACAACGAATGCATAGAATTTTATACTTGGGCTCCTCTGTTTCTCAAAACAATTCCTTAACAACATAGATCCAAATCACATTGATTGTTAACTCTCTCTCATTAATCTCAAAATATTCCCCCCTAGCACATAGCATTGGCATTCATCTACTAAATTCTCAACAATCATTCTAACACACGGATAAAAATATATTCAAATAAGTTATCATATTCAAGAAGAAGATCCTCAGCTTGCTTCCAAGAAGCTTTAGCAGTGACTTCGGCATCACGTGCCTCCTTATCCTTTGCCTCTGATTCCAATGTCAACTTTTGTAATTCCTGCTTTAATTCAGATATCTAATTATTGAATAGATTCCTGTCCTCAGAAATTTTGTCGACTTTCTGTTCCTTAGATTTTATGTATTCTTCTTGGAAGTGCTTCACACGAACTCTGTGCTAATTGTAATATTGACTCATTCACCAATTGAATTTCTTCTATGGACAGAAAATACGCAGGAAAAAAAAAACTTCCAATTTATTGTCTATACACATCACCTTCAACGTAGGAATATTATAGAATGTATAAGGGCCAATGTTGCAATCCAGAGCCTGCATTGTGATTTAGAATTAAAAACACATCTCATCACTCTCACCCTTGTGCCTGGATTGTGCTTCAGAATTAAAAACACATCTCATCTCTCTCATATATACACTATGTTTTTTAATTTTTATTTTTATTAATATGAAAGATTATATTTGCAAAGGCCAACATCCATACTTGTAAGGCCCAAACTGCAACCTAGGGACAACCCCGAATGATTCAAAAGCTTACCAATATATACAAGGAGGAATTTGAACTAATTATAGTTTAGATCCAACAATCTCTCAATCTCTCCTAAATATTCTCTCAGATCCATTCTTTACTCAACCAAATTCCTATGTTATACCTCTACATCCCTAATATCCTTATGAGATCTCAACTAGCTTAAATCTCTCTTGTTCTCCTACATTCGATAACATTTACAACTAAATATATGAATTAAATCTCTCCTATGTCTCTCACATGAATTCACTCAAGAATTAGAAAAATACAATTAATCAAGCCTTAGGAAACCAAATTCCTAGGAAACACAAGAACCTCTAGGTCTATCATATATACATGTATTTTTGAAGTATGATTCTCCTGCATCAAACTCCCAAAGTTGAAAGAAATCATTATCTCCAAATCATGTGTCTCTAGTTGCTATCATCCTGGATCCCAGACTTTGTTCTGTAGTATATCTTTAGCTACCTCTCTTGCTTTATGCTATTTGTTGTTTCTGTTTTTATTTGCAGATTTTCTCTAGGTCTCCATACTTTATGTTTCATTTCCCCACTAGATATGTTCTCACAGTCTACTGTTGCCTTTTTCTTGATGTTGCTGCTTTTATTTCTTGATGTTGTCTTCTCCTTTTGAGACATTTTTCTCATCAGTTCTGTTGTAACTCCTAGAGACAACCCTGAGTTGTGAAGGACCAGTGCTTAGGACATATTAAGCCAAAAGGATTCAGAAAAACTTTATGTAGTTAACAATATAAGACCTCTTGATGGAAAATGATTTAAAGTTTCATAAGACGGGACCAAGATATCAGAAACTGAGTGTATATAACAATGACATCAAGTAGTACAACAATAAGGGTCTATACACATACATCAAAAGGTAGACCCAAATTTAAACTATTGTGAGGAGGGCCGAACATGAAATCTATGCACAATTATCAAAATAACTGAGTGTGGAAACAATGGTAGTAAATGAAGGAAATATTAATGATAGGTACGCCTATTCTAGCATAAGAATCTACCAAAGCTAATATCAGAAGAAAGGTGGTGAATATGGTATAACATATGAACATAATATCAAGCTTCGAGCCATATTTAAAGTGCAATAGACAAATAGATATGAGTACCTTTCCACAGATAAATTCACATCTAATTAATCAGCACTCGCATTCCAACAAGTTATGATATAAACAGAGTAATGGAAATTCCATGAACATTTGTATTAAAGTATAACAGAGGGAATACAAACTGTAACTTATCTCATAAGGGATCCATTACACAACATAGAAATATATTTAAATTTCCCAATGGGATCCTTCAACGTATATGTTGTAGCCTCTACAACACCCTCCAAAAAACCCCTACTTTAAAAAAAAAATTGGAGCCCCTTGAGCACAAAGAAAATTTAAGTAGAAAATCAGGAAAACTAAGTCGCTCAATCACAAATCCTAAATTTGTGAAAAACTACGACCCCACGACCTTGCGATCCCGCAACCCTGAGGTTGCAAGGTTGCAAGGTCGTGAGGTCGCCTTCCCCTCAAATCACCTCAACATGCGACCTTGCGACCTCATTAAATTCCCGCACGTGCGACCCTTTTATATATTGGAGGTCTCTAGGTCACATTTCGCATATGTAGCGGATAGAAAAAAACGGCTCTGACAGGTCGACTGGAGCATGATTTTCCTGGGTAAGTTGCCAGTTTTCCTCCTGTTGTTTCCTCTTTCATTATTCTTGCCAAATCCATGCATCCCTCAGCCTTTAAATTTTCATTTTCCTCAACCATTGTTTTCATTTCTTACTTAGGGTTTCCTTCTGATTCTAGTTTTCACCACACTTGCCCAACTCATCACAATTTTTTATCCAGCTTCTCATGGCTTGTTCCCTACTCCAAAAGCTATCCCTTGACTATGTCTGGACCCATTTAGCCTTGTATTTTTCCAATTAAATGGAAAACAACTCCACGCCGTGCGCACCCAAAACCCCCCGCCAAGCCCTAGCATGACTTGCGACCCCACGACCTAGTCGCCAAGTCACAAGGTCGCATTCTCTTTGTTTTCATGCAATTCGCGACCCCGCGACTCAGAGACTCAGTCACAAGGTCGCAAAGTCGCACCTTTTCCATTTTTCGCAATTTTCAACCCCACGACCCAACGACCCAGTCGCAAGGTCGCATTTCCGCATTTTCCTGAAATTTGTGACCCCACGACCCAGCGACCCAATCGCAAGGTCGCAAGGTCGCATCTTCATCTTTTTTTGCAATACGCAACCCCGCGACCCAACGACCCAGTCACAAGGTCGCAAGGTTGCACCTTGGCCATTTTCTTACAACCTGCGATCCCCCGACCCAGTAGACCATTTATTCAGTCTTGCCTGTGTCCTAGTTGAAATAATTGATAAACTGTAATTGGTCTTATATCTTCATGGCCTCTTTCTTATCTTGGGAATCTTTCATGAATATGAGAAGTGAATTTGAATTAGACTTGGAGTGTATACCTGTCCTCTCGGATTCCAGCGACATGGGACCTCCAGTGTCCTTGAAGAAAGACAAGCACTTGGCAGTGGAAGATGTGGAGATGGACATGCCAATGTCCCCACCCCCGATATACAGAGATAGTCTTTGTACATTTTCCGAAGGGGACAGTGTGCGGTGGTACCAAATGTACGCAGAGTTCGCCAAAACGGAATTCCCAAAAGACCTCCCGGATCAGGAGATATACTTACAGGTTAAAAGGTCCAAGATACATCTCATAGGTGCTCACCCGACCATATTCTCGTGCCCAAAAGTGATAGATTTGATTTTACAGAAAATAGATCCCAAGAAGTTCATGATCAAAGACAGCGAAGGAAAGGCTTTCACAACGCTCAAAGGCTCAGATGCCCATGTTTATTACTCTTTACCTGAGTGAGAAGAAGAATTCACAGAAGATTGGGCCATTTCCCATGCAGTTCCTGTAGTTGACACTATAAGGCAATGGTGAGAGGAGCCTGAGAAGTTTAAGGTCATGAAAGACTAGGAATATCCAGTGGCGAGCCTGAGAAAAGTATATAAATTAGTAGCCTCCATGCTTTGCATATTGTACGGGCGCCCTGATGCCACCACCTTCAATGACACATGGGAAACTCTCATGGAACGGCACCTGTTTCAACTGGGCTAACATATTGATGACCTCCATGCATACAAATTTATCCTCAGCATTGGTACTGGATGAAGCAATGCCTTCTGAATTCTATATGGCTTCTTATTTATTGGATGCCGCCTGTTCAAGGTTGCATTTTGAAGGATGGGTACATAACTGGGATCCCACACGGACCCATGCAATTCATCTAAAAACCAAGGTGTTTTGGGAATCCAGGTATAAACAAGACATAGAGCCAATCTCCCAAGTGTTCATTCCCGCTCTATACAAAAAATTATTCGGCCAAGACGCCCCTTGCATGTCTTTGCGAGCCAGAGAGATGCTAAGCCAAGTGGTGCATTGGTTTCCTTTCACCGAATATACATTCATCTGAGTCTTTGGCTCATTCATGGCACCACATGCTATGCCTCGTTTCATTACAGACAGAGTGCTCATGCAAGAGGTCTGCTTCCAAATGTCCTCGGGCTTCTCCAAGGTCTTATCCAAAGGTAAGAAGAAGTCGTGGCCCACGCTACCCCTCACTATCAGTGCATACACAGTTGAAGACTTCAGATAGGTAGAGGTAGAGGGAGAAGAGATGAAAATTTATCGCTTTGGGGCTTTAGAATACTGAACATACGACCTAGAGTGGATAGTTCCTGAACATTGCAAGAAGGCGAAATTCAAATGGAACTATCAGCATATTGAATGCCCAGGAGAAGATGAAAGAAAGAACTGGTACAATGCAGATAGACAACTGGCTCTGGGGGCAGACTCTAGCCAAGAAGACCCGGATGACCAAACCTTGGAAGAAAGGAGTCATAAATTAGGAGGTGTTTCTTCCTCTCTAGCTAAAAAGCCTCAGACCTGTTAGACTCCTATAAAAATAGGTGTCATATTTCATGATTGACTTGATGAGCTATGTAATATGTTCATACCTTTTCTTGTTGCAAAGGTTTTCCATATTTTCAAAAAATAAAAAAATTTAAAAAATGTAAAGAGGGTATACCCTAAAGTAAAAATCAAGGGGTGAAAAGAATAAAAATTGGCCAAAAAAGTGAAAGAAATGAACCCCACCAAAAGAAAGGCCAAGGAAAGTGTGCAGGTCTAAATACCACTACCTTTTTCTCTGATGTAATAAACAAGATGTGTGCAACTTGTATTCTATGCCACAATTTATGAACATTCAAACAGTTTAAGCTTGCCTAGTTCATCTTTCAATTTCATGTTTTAGAGATAGAGAATAAAATTTGAGCAAACTATTTAATCTTGGCAGATAAGTAGATAGGTAGAGTGAATAAAAGGATCTCAACAGTTTAATCTGAGCCTTTGGATGTAATAAGGTCAGAATTAGATATATTTTCATATGTAAAAGAAAAAAGTGTGATAAGGGTTTTCCAGTCTAAGTGCACCCTAATAAAGAAGAAAAAATGGTAGGGTAAAGTAGATAGGGTAGGTAGATGATGCTACAGAATTACATGTGATGAATGATGGCTTTAGATGTGGTAAATATTTTACTTTCATCACAAGTGCATAGGTAGAAAATACATTGAAGAATTTCAAGCAACGCAAAGTCAGATTATTAACTTCCCTTCTCATCTTTTCCCTAAAAATTTCACTAATTTCCCCTAAGTACTAGGCATTTAAAGATTAGAGAGGCTCAAGGCATTTCCTTGACTTTTGGAGGGACCGGACCCTCGGCCCAATAATTGGAAAAGCCTAAGTACTTAAAACCATTTATCATAACATTCATTCACCTCTAAAAAATCCTTTCCTAAGTAAAATCCCATTTTACTTAGGAAAAATCGTGTAATATTTCACATAAAAACCCTTCTCATAAAAGCATAATTTAAAAACATTAACCTAATGTTTACACTTAGCGCTTCTTTCATTTTTTCATATTAACTTCTAATTTTATTATTTAAATCCTTGTAAATTCACCTTTTCCCGTATTATTTTAATAACAAAATTCCCAAATAATAACATCCCGTCCCTTTGGTTGAAAAATAACCATATTAATATATTAATCATGATTAATTAGTCAAATATTTGATTAATCGTGAGCGCATTTCTCCGCCATATCAATAAAGGTTAATTAATCCTCATGATTAATTAATAACCTGAATCCGACAACCAAATCACCCCCGATGCGACTAATTCAAAATAAATTACATTGGGCCCGCTCGTTATCTTTCCATCATCTCGTAACCCCGACCACCATTGGATCAACAGATATCAGATCTATAGTTGATATCAATATCGCTATCCATCCTCGTTCGAACGATAACGTGCGATGGCCAAGCAGTTTTCTGAACAATATAGCGCCATGCGTCGTTCATCATATGGAATCGCTCACCCTCCGCCCAAAACCACCTTTCCCCAAAAGTGGTGCGATCACGTACCGCTTACTGCCTCCCACTAACGACAAAACTTCACATCGTCAATTAAGTGCCATCTGTCCACTGTTCATTCAAAGCTTACCCGCCAATATCAACCGTTTACCCGTTTAAACACAAATACCCTAGTGTTGCTCATTTTCGCTTGATTGTGTAGTAAAACCCTTTGTAACCCTACTGCGCCACCTGAAGCCTCTATTAACCAATTCGAGCATGGTTTACCTCCCAAAAATCATTCTAGATTCACTCCACAGACCTCTCAACATCAAATGAAACCTTTTCGACCTCCCCTGCAAAACAATGCTTTCTTAACAATTTGTTTTGTTTTACAGGTGATCAGAAGACCACATCCTTGGATAAACAGTCTTAATACTAGTGATAAGAATTTTTTACTCCAAGAGTGTTATCAAATCTATTCAAACAGAGATGGAAGATAAAATGTACAGTTGAAAAACAAGCAAAGGAAACAAGATCTTAAACGATTTACTGTTGAAACGGACAGTAAAAACCTAAACTACACATTGAAGGTAAAAGGACATAGTAAAGAATAGTCAAAGAGTATCAGGATTAAAGAGTATCAGATTGAAGAACAACTCAAGAAAATCAGCTAGCATGAAGATAAACATGCAGGGAAGACAATTACAAAACAGAACATACAAGTTCATGGCAAAGTGGAGACAAATAAAAAATGGAGCGGTAAAAAGTAAAAATTAAACAGTAAACAGTGAAAGTTAACATGAAGATATTAAGGGTTAAACAAATATGAAAACACATTCACCAGCCACAGAGAAGTTTATCCAAATTAAAAGTGAAAAATAGTGAAAAGAAGTTTAAGGTTAAAAGATGAAATTAGAGCAAAAATGGTACATTCTTCAAAACTTTCCTGTTTAAGTCATAGTTTTGCATAAACTATTATGATCAATAAAAGATGAATTTTTCAAAACTGAAGGAGGTTTATGTTATTAAGAGGACCATATACAAAAAAATCTATCACTTTTCTAACAGCTATTATGGTTTTGGAAATATTAAACAATGTTGGAAAACACTTTTGCAGAAAATTCCAGTTAAGTCATCATTTTGCAGAGAATATTTTGGCCAATCCGAAATAAATAATACAAAAATGAAGGAGTTTTTTGTTCTTAAGAGACCCATATAAAAAAACCTATCTCACGTTTTTCACAGTGATTTCATAATGAGAGCTACATGCACATCTTTACAGGCTATTTTTTAGACTCTGTAAAATTCTGTTTTACACATATTTTTACAGAGACTATTGTGCACAACTGGCGAAGAGTTTTAGAAAACTAAAAGAGGTTTATCTCACGCACATATTATTCCACAATAACCTCTTTCATGTTTTACATATCAATTACAGATTGAGAAATACAAATATATCATTTGACCCCAAGTTTGCAGAATTGTTGGAGCAGAATGCAAAAAGAAAGGAAGCAGTTAGTGACTTGGATGCCTCATCATCAACTAAGAGTTGGATAAAATTCGAATTCTCCTATTTTTCATCACCTATCCATAATAAACAGTTCCAAATAGGTGCATTAGTTTGAGTTTCCTTTACTTAAGTTCTATTTATGTAAAATAGTTGGAGATATTTGTGAACTAATCTTGATATTTTTTCAAGATATTTTAGTTTAGAATTTGTATAAATACTTCACTCTTGGAAGTATTTTGGGGGTGGATTCTTATACTCTGATGTAACATTGAATATTTTGGAATAAAGAGCTTTGGAGAAATTTTTCGTGGCAAAACTGGACAAGGAATTTAGGCAGAAGACTTTTCTCAGGATTCATGTGTCAGATGAAGGATCAATAAGTCATCTCTATCCCATGTTTTGAAGTTTTATATTTTTTTACAATATCATTTGTGTTTCATTATCTTAATATTTAACGAAAATGATTAAATCATAAATTACTTAGGTGTAATCTGATTTCAGTCGTTATTATTCTAAATTTTTTCTTCTAAACTGGTTTAAACAGCGAATTCTTAAATGCTCCTGTTTGTCTAGTTTATACATCTTTGGTTATTTAGTAAAGAATACTTAACTGCTCTTTATTGATAATAAATTTATTTCTCTTCTCTTGAATGTGTTGAAAGATTCTTTATTGCCTTTCATCTGTTTGAATTCCATTCCATTCACTTTAGATCTATAATTGTTTCTAGTTTGATTATCTTGCCCTGATAAACCATCTTTTGTTAAAAAACTTAAGCCAGTGCAGCCAATCCTTCGACTCCATTAGCCCAATGGATTGAAACTATTTGATCTTAATCTCAGCTAAAGAATTCCATCAACCTAAATTCAAGCAAAACCCCTGAACTTTATAAATAGCCTAATACCTTGCAAAAAAAAGCTAAATTTTATAGAGAGAGCCCTCTCTGGGTACAGATTGGCTAGATTTTGTACCTGAAGGTTGGTTTGTGGTTACCTCGGACCCCTTTCCTCTTCCAACAACTTCAAGGAAAATCTGAGTGATAACATTGTGGCGACTCCACTGGGGACCTAAATAATTTTATTGTTAATGTGTTTACTTTATAAACTACATATGGAGCCTAAAGTTAGCCAGGTAGCCTTTGAACTACTTTTTCTCTGCAATTGCATAGTAAATAAATGCCACTTCAGTCTATCTCCGGTCTAATTTATGGACTAGACTTTGGTTTCAAATACTTGATCAGTTCCTCTTGTCAAATAAGTCTTTAAACAATTTTAAATCTCATATCTAAAGCCTATTAAAGAAATCATAGAAGTTTTTTTGAAAATTAATAAAAAAAATAAAATAATCATAAAATACTCAAAATTTGGTTTCCTGAAGAACTAAATTTTTCTTCAGAATTGTTTTACAAGATTAGATCTGATCTATGATGGTGGACAGGGTTCAGACACACAAAGGTTAAAATCATCCACCTGGCGACTCCAAAATCAATTTCACTACTAAGACTCCACTGGAGGAATGAACCTCGAAGAAAAATATGGAAATATTAGGCTTTCAACTTGGATCTTAAACCAAGACATTATGTTCTTTCTCATTAAGAAATTTTTTCAATGTACATTGTATTTTATATAAGATCTTAGATTATTTTTTAGTTATTTTCGTTTGAAGATTGTAAGTAATAATTCTCCTAATCTCTTTGAGTAGCTTTCTTATGAATCTAATGATGATCATTTTCCAATTAAGAAGCCTCAAATAATCAAGACTGATCTTACAATCCATGTACATATCCCTGTGCCATATAAAGTTCCAGATATATATAAACCCCTTATTTTACCTCCTATACTCCATGATTTTCCTAAAAAATACTACAAGTATCTTCCTAGATTTGATGGAGAGAATGGTATCACTGCCCAAAAACATATTCAAGGTTTTGAAAATTATTTGGATTTATTTAAGATTGATGAAGATGATGTTACAATCAGAATTTTTTCTCTTTCTTTCCAAAATAGAATAAAGATTTGGTTCGAAAATCTGCCTAATGCTAGCATCTCAAATTTCTAGCAGTTTATCAAACTTTTCCTTGATAGATGGATAATAAAAGTTAATCATTTTTTGATCATGGAAGAATATAATCAATTAAAAAGACATCCAAATGAAACAATACAATGATTTTATAACAGATTTAATCAAGTTTATTATTCATTGCCAAGAAATATTAGACCTCCTCATGATTCAGCTCTCTTGCATTATCCAAGTGCCTTTGATCCAAAAATAGAATTTCAGTTAAGAGAAAGAGATCCAAAAACACTTGTACAGATGCAGAACATTGCAGTTGATGTAGAAGTTAATATGCAAATCAAACAGGAAAATTTGAAAGCAGAAGAAGAGGAAAAGAAAAATATTGCAGAGGTAAAACTCAGCCTTTTGGTAAGAAAACTAGATGAAAGAACACATGAGATCACTATGAAATATGAATTCTTTATTCAAAATAACCATGAATAAATAGAAGAGGTTGATAACCATGAACAAATTCATGCTAATTCCAATTATCATAGATCAGAAAATGAATTTACAAATCAATATGAGGAAGAGGAATTTGTTAATCTAATGTGTATGTTTGATGACATTCCTTCTTTTGATGATTTTCCTAAGTATGATCATTATGATGATAGTTATGTTCTCCAAACTCAAGATAACTTTACAGAGCAACTAGAAGCTAGTTTGTGGGATGAAGAAACTCAATTTTAGCGGATTGAAGACAGTAATCAGCCAATACAAATCAGCCATGAGAGTGAGGAAGAAAAAGCAGAAAATGTGGAAATAAGTGAAGGTTCTTTACCTCTTTGTTTTGCTTCATTTCAGTTCATTAGAGACAATTATCATGCCATCAATAATCAGCAGTCTTTAGGAATTGTGATTGACAACAAAAAAGATAATGAAACTATTGATCAGGATTTTTCAGTTTCACAATTACAATTATCAAATTCCATTGAAATAAATGATCAAATGACACAAGAATGTTCCATACCACTATTTTTTAAACCATTTCAGCTTTTAAAGGAAATGTGGTATAACATATTTAAAGAAAAGGATGAGAAACTTGTTGACGTTTATGAAGTCTCATGGAAACCTATATGCTATAGGTTGCAGCCAATTTCCCAAGTTTTCCAGAATCCAATAGCAGAGATGTTGAATATTCAAGGGATTCAAAGCATTACTCTATTAACTAACTATGATTTTCAGATCAAAATGATAAAGGTTTCAACAGTCAAACATTACAATCAGTAGGAATATCATCACAAATCTTATCTGAAAGTTTGTAGGGAGATAAAGACAAAAATAAAATTTCAGATTCAGGGCATGGATGCCATCTACAACAGATGTATAGTTGTTTAGATCAGTTAAACATCAGTGTATATATTTTGGAAGATCCTTTTGTACAATTTATAGAGTCAACAAAGGAAAACAAGTGTTTCCTTATCCTCTCATTTGTTGAGAAGTTTCTCATAGGTTGCAGAAGTATAGTTTTGATAATCAACAAGAAAATGCAACAAAATCTATCAAAGTACATAATGCTTGAATGGTTGCACTGGCTATTTCATTTTACCTAACTAGTAGTTGAATAGTAGATTGAGTAGGTAGATGAGTGCTAATAAGCTCAGAACTTTGAGCATTTGTTTTTTTTTAGTTTTCAATTTTCAGCTAGTTTTTCATAAAGTTGGTTTGAAAATTTTTGTGTGTTGTTTTATTTTTAGATCAGATTTCAGGTTGCAGAAAAAGGACTGTATTCAATTCAATATTTTCACCCACAGAAAATGCATGTTTGGGATTGGACTAAGGCAGAAGATTTCCAACTAGGAAACAAAGTTTTAAGTTTTGAGAGGATAGTAACTTACTCGAGTTGAAGCCCGAGGAAAAGGCCCTAGGCTTCAGAAGTATTATTGTCATACATACAATAAAGCAACAAGGAGAAAAATATTCCATGGTTTAGTCATAATCGTTTTGAGGCCAACTGACCTGCTGTTCTTGACTTTTCACCAGGAAAAGTCATCCCCAAGTGGAGCCAATGTTAGACTCCTATACCAATAGGTGTCATATTTCATGATTGACTTGATGAGCTATGTAATATGTTCATACCTTTTCTTGTTGCAAAGGTTTTCCATATTTTCAAAAAATCAAAAAATTTAAAAAATGTAAACAGGGTATACCCTAAAAGAAAAATCAAAGGGTGAAAAGAATAAAAATTGGCCAAAAAAGTGAAAGAAATGAACCCCACCAAAAGTAAGGCCAAGGAAAGTGTGCAGGTCTAAATGCCACTACCTTTTGCTCTGATGTAATCAACAAATTGTGTGCAACTTGTATTCTATGCCACAATTTATGAACAATCAAACAATTTAAGCTTTCCTAGTTCATCTTTCAATTTCATGTTTTAGAGATAGAGAATAAAATCTGACCAAACTGTTTAATATTGGCAGATAAGTAGATAGGTAGAGTGAATAAAAGGAGCTCAATAGTTTAATCTGAGCCCTTGGATGTAATAAGGTTAGAATTGGATAGATTTTCATATGTAAAAGAAAAAAGTGTGATAAGGGTTTGCCAGTCTAAGTGCACCCTAACAAAGAAGAAAAAATGGTAAGGTAAAGTAGATAGGGTAGGTAGATGATGTTGTAGAATTACATGTGATGAATGATGGCTTTAGATGTGGTAAATATTTTACTTTCAGCACAAGTGCATAGGCAGACAATACATTGAAGAATTTCAAGCAATGCAAAGTCAGATTATTAACTTCCCTTCTCATCTTTTCCCTAAAAATTTCACTAATTTCCCTTAAGTACTAGGCATTTAAAGATTAGAGGGGCTCAAGACATTTCCTTGAATTTTGGAGGGACCGGACCCTCGGCCCAATAATTGGAAAATCCTAAGTACTTAAAAACATTTATCATAACATTCATTCACCTCTAAAAAATATTTTCCTAAGTAAAATCCCATGGCTTTAGATGTGGTAAATCTTTTACTTTCATCACAAGTTCATAGGCAGACAATACATTGAAGAATTTCAAGCAATGCAAACTCATATTATTAACTTCCCTTCTCATATTTTCCCTAAAAATCTCACTAATTTCTCCTAAGTACTAGGCATTTAAAGATTACAGGGACTCAAGGCATTTCGTTGACTTTTGGAGGGACCGGACCCTCGGCCCAAAAATTGGAAAAGCCTAAGTACTTAAAATCATTTATCATAACATTCATTCACCTCTAAAAAATATTTTCCTAAGTAAAATCCCATTTTACTTAGGAAAAATCATGTAATATTTCATATAAAAACCCTTCTCATAAAAGCATAAGTTAAAAACATTAACCTAATGTTTACACTTAGCGCTTCTTTCATTTTTTCATATTAACTTCTAATTTTATTATTTAAATCCTTGTAAATTCCCCTTTTCGCGTATTATTTTAATAAAAAAATTCCCAAATAATAATATCCCGCCCCTTTGTTTGAAAAATAACCATATTAATGTATTAATCATGATTAATTAGTCAAATCTTTGATTAATCATGAGCGCATTTCTCCGCCATATCAATAAAGGTTAATTAATCCTCATGATTAATTAATAACTTGAATCCGCTAATCAAATCACCCGCGATTGGACTAATTCAAAATCAATTACATTGGGCCAGCTCGTTATCTTTCCGTCATCTCGTAACCCCGACCACCATTCGATCAACAGATATCATATCTACGGTTGATATCAATATCGCTATCCATCCTCGTCCAAACGATAACGCGCGATGGCCAAGCGGTTTTCTGAACAGTACCGCACCACGCATCGTTCATCATATGGAATCGCTCACCCTCTGCCCAAAACCACCTTTCCCAAAAAGCGGTGTGATTGTGTACCACTTACTACCTCCCACTAATGAAAAAACTTCACATCGTCAATTCAGTGCCATCTGTCCACTGTTCATTCAAAGCTTACCTACCAATATCAATCGTTTACCCGTTTAAAGACAAATACCCTAGTGTTGCTCATTTTCGCCTGATTGTGCAGTAAAACCCTTTGTAACCCAACTGCGCCACCTGAAGCCTTTGTTAACCAATTCTAGCATGGTTTACCTCCCAAAAATCATTCTAGATTCACTCCACAGGATTCTCAACATAAAATGAAACCTTTTCAACCTTCCTTGCAAACCAATTCTTTTTTAACAATTTGTTTTGTTTTACAGGTGATCAGAAGACCACATCCTTGGATAAATAGTCTTAATACTAGTCATAAGACTTGTTTACTTCAAGAATGTTATCAAATCTATTCAAACAGAGATGGAATATAAAACATACAGTTGAAAGACAAGCAAAGGAAACAAGATATTAAACGATTTACTGTTGAAATAGACAGTAAAAACCTAAACTACACATTGAAGGTAAAAGGACATAGTAAAGAACAGTCAAAGAGTATCAGGATTAAAGAGTATCAGATTAAAGACCAAGTTAATTAAATTAGCTAGCATGAAGATAAACATGCAGGGAAGACAGTTACAAAACAGAACATACAAGTTCATGACAAAGTGAAGACAGATAAAAAATGGAGCGGTAAAAAGTAAAAAGTGAAATTTAACATAAATATATTAAGGTTTAAACAAAGATGAAAACACTTTCACCAGCCACAATGAATTTTATTCAAATTAAAAGTGAAAAACAGTCAAAAGAAGTTTAAGGTTAAAAGATGAAATTAGAGCAAAAATGGTACATTCTTCAAAAATTTCCTGTTTAAGTCATAGTTTTGCAGAAACTATTATGATCAATCCAAGATGAATTTCTCAAAACTAAAGGAGGTTTATGTTCTTAAGAGGACCATATACAAAAATCTCTCTCACTTTTCTAACATCTATTATGGTTTTGGAAATATTAAACAATGTTGGAAAGCACTTTTTGCAGAAAATTCCAGTTAAGTCATAATTTGCAGAGAAGATTTTGGCCAATCCGAAATACATCATACAAAAATTAAGGAGGTTTTTGTTCCTAAGATACCCGTCAACAAAAACCTATCTCATGTTTTTCACAGTGATTTCAGAATGAGAGATGCACATCTTTATAAGCTATTTTTCAGACTCTGTAAAACTCTATTTTACACATATTTTTCCAGAGACTATTGTGCACAGCTGGAGAGGAATTTTAGAAAAATTAAAGAGGTTTATCTCGAAAACATATTATTCCACAATAACCTCTTTCATGTTTTAAATCTCTATTACGGATTGAGATATACATATATATCATTGGACCCCAAGTTTGCAGAATTGTTGGAGCAGAATGCACAAAGAAAGGAAACAGTTAGTGACTTGGATGCCTCATCATCAACTAAGAGTTGGATCAAATTATAATTCTCCTCTCTGTCATCACCTATCCATAATAAATAGTGCCAAATAGATGCATTAGTTTGAGTGTCCTTTACTTAAGTTATATTTATGTAAAATAGTTGGAGAGATTTGTGAACTAATCTTGATATTTTTTCAAGATATTTTAGTTTAGAATTTGTATAAATACTTCACTCTTGGAATTATTTAGGGGGTGGATTCTTATACTCTGATGTAACATTGAATATTTTGGAATAAAGAGCTTTGGAGAAATTTTTCAGGGCAAAACTGGACAAGGAATTGAGGCAGAAGACTTTTCTCAGGATTCATGTGTCAAATGAAGGATCAATAAGTCATCTCTATCCCATGCTTTGAAGTTTTATATTTTTTTACAATATCATCTGTGTTTCACTATCTTAATATTTAACGAAAATTATTAAATCAGAAATTACTTAGGTGTAATCTAATTTCAGTCGTTATTATTCTAAATGTTTTCTTCTAAACTGGTTTAAACAGCGAATTCTTAAATTCTCCTCTTTGTCTAGTTTATACATCTTTGGTTATTTAGGAAAGAATACTTAACTACTCTTTATTGATAATAAATTTATTTCTCTTCTCTTCAATGTGTTGAAAGATTCTTTATTTCCTTTCATCCGTTTGAATTCCATTCCATTCACTTTAGATCTACAATTGTTTCTAGTTTGATTATCTTGCCCTGATAAACCATCTTTTCTTAAAAAACATAAGCCAGTGCACCCAATCCTTTGACTCCATTAGCCCAATGGACTGAAACTATTTGATCTTAATCTCAACTAAAGAATATCATCAACCTAAATTCAACAAAACCCCTGAACTTTATAACTAGCCTAATACCTTGCAAAACAAAGCTAAATTTTATAGAGAGAGCCCTCTCTGGGTACCAATTGGCTAGATTCTATACCTGAAGTTTGGTTTGTGGTTACCTCGGACCCCTTTCCTCTTCCAACAACTTCAAGGAAAATCTGAGTGATAACATGACTAGTACAGGGCATAGTACCTCTACCCAATAGAAAGAAATAGAGGCCAAAGCCCAGAGAGAGAGAGAAAAGAAAATGAAAGATGATGATGATAAACGCAAGAAGAGCCTAAAGGCATAACAGAAGAAGAAGCAGACTGAGGAGGCCAAGAAATAAAAGGAGGAAAAAGAGGCGAAGGCTACAACAGAATGGGAACTCAAGAAAGAACTAGACAAAGCGGAAGCTGACCGCTAGAAGAAAGCAGAGCAAGCTGCAGTAGCCGAACGGAAGAGGAAAGCCAAAATATAAGCAACAGCTGAAGTAGAGCTCAGGCAGAAGAAAGAACATGAGAAGGCGGAAGCCGAACGCCTACAAAGGGAAGAGGAGGAAAAGAAGAAGAAAGAAGAAGAGGATGAAATGCTAGAAGACATCGAGGTATCTCCCCTTGAGGTACCTCTAGTCAGTACGCGAGCCCCACTCTCTGATGCCAGCTCCTCCCAGGGACAAGACGAGGAGTTATTCGACCTCACCCACATTTGATCAATTCTCCTTCAAAATCTGACAAGAGAAAATAAGAAGCCTAGCGCAAAATCCTTCCGCCACATCCACGGTTGCAATCGGAAAAGAGATAGTCCTTGATACTAGGACTAATCCCATGATGATAGCATTGGCTGGCACAACTTTCGCTGTGGCCATGGAAGAAAATGTGACCAAAATGAGTAGAGAGATCGTTTCTCTACAAAATAGACTACAAGAAGTAGAGCAGCGGGAGAAAAGGGCAGAACAGGAGAGGACGAGATTGAAAGAGGAGGTTCAAAAACTCCAGAACAAAACTCCCCCTGTCAATGAAGTTATACTTACCATTCTAAAGGAGTGCGATGTATTAGAGGTGACCATGAGGCAAGTGTATGGGGAAATGTTCACCATAAAACAAACAGTCGCCCCATTGGTAAGAGCGCGAGTGGAGACTAAGCAGAAGCATGAGCAGCTGAAGGAGGCCTCAGCTACCTTGGCCAGAATGATGGACTGGACAGTGCGGTACCCTCAGGCACCTGAGCACTTGCCAAATAAGGATTGGATTCATACGCAAGATGCCAAAGTCCAAATCCGTATGAAAATGCAGTCCAAGGATAAGTTATGCAAGGATTTGGACAAAGTAATGTCTGCATATGAACACCTAATCAGCGGCATCGACTCGATGCACACCCTTCACCACATTCCTTCGTTGGGGGCATTGGACGAGGGGAAAACTTGGGAACAAGTAGATCAAGAGATCCAGTCATTTCTGTAGCCCATTAAGCAAGCTGCTGCCGCCCCTGATCTTGCAGCATCATGAGAATATCTAGGTCTGCCTCTTGTCATGCCAGTATGGATTTACACCAAGGTCGCCTCTCTTTCCAACCAGATCTCACAGAAAAGGGAAACTCTAGTCCCAAATTCTTTGAAGTGCATGCATCAGTTGAAAGAAGAGATCCCTTTGGTTTCCCCCATAGCAGCAAAATATCTGAACTGGCAAGATTTCCTCAAAGAACAATAGATTGATGCCCCTAACCTCACAATTGCATGCTCTTCTCCATAGCCCAGTGGCAATAAGTCGACGATAGCATTTAGAGGCAGGTCGCAGGTTGCGCTGCCCAGCCAGGTCGCAGGTCACACTCACCAGCCAGGTCGCAAGTCGCAGTCTCCTTTCAGGTCACAAGGTAGCTCAACAAGCAGGCAGGTGAAGAGTTAGGAAGCCCAAAGGGCAAGTTTTGTTCTATAAAACTCCCTCCGGGGAAAATGTAAAGGATCTTTTTTTTGGAGACTCAAGAGCTATACAACATTGTATTGAAAGATAACACTTTTGTGCATATGAATACAGATACTTGTTAAAACACCTTTTGGATATGATATGTTTTGATGTGCGAACACTATGAGTACTTGTTATACAGTTTCAAACATCTTTTGATTAATGAAGCTGCACTCTTAATGGCATCATTTATGCATTATGGTTTTTTGTACTCGTGTTAATGATGTTCAGTTTATATTTCTTTCTTAATGGATGTTAATGACTTTGTTTATTAGCATTTCGTTTTATCTTTTAGGAAGTAAAGGGGCATCTCGCCATAAAGAACTATTTATTTTGTGGTCAGAATAACCTACAAGAATAACCCCAAAAATGTGTTGCTAACGACACCTCCTACGGCGTGTATGCTTTATTAGTTGTCTCGCTACCCATAGTGTTATATACAGGTTTAATGCATCAATCACGTATCTTGTAATCATGTGAATAAGTGTGTTTCCGTAGGTTCAATCGGGTTCTTTTGAGATGAAAGGGAAGGTGACTTAAGCGGTAGCCAGACCCACACCCCGGATGGGATCCCTATTTTAAATGGTTCAAGTTATAATTGGGACTTTCTACCAGGGAGATCCCCTACTATTGGTCGGACATATTTTCCTGTCAACAGAATTGGCACTAGAAGTAGGGCCTGAATGGCATCCTCCTAGCACACAACCAACATTCCATCACAAACTCCCCATGGGGAGGTCATAAACGACGATCCTATCCCTCCCCCTTTGGAAGATATCCCAGGGGAGGAAGTTCAATCTTATGAAATTACCAGAGAACAGCTGAGAGCCTTGTGCCCAGCTGCTCGCAATCTCATCAGGGATTTGCGATATGCCCCAATCATGAATTTACTGACCCATAATAGGACCCCTACTGAAAACCTCTCTCATAATGATGCACTAGTGCGTTCCATACCTCAGTTGGTGAATTTCATGGTTGAAGACCTTGCCACTGCTATCCAAAACAACGAATTGATTCCTAAACTCCAAATAGGTGAAGAAGAATTTGGCATGACTGAACCATTCCCTGACCCTCAGCCCAACCAAGCCCAACAGAACAAAAACCAAGTGCTTCCCCCACCTGGGGAAGGTGATGAAGATAGAGGCGGAGGGAATGATGGCGAGGGAAATAGAGCCTACAGGAATGAAGGCAAGGGAAATAGAGCCTGCAGAAATGAAGGAGAGGGGAATAGAGCCCAAAAAAATGAAGGTGAGGGAAACAGAGGCCGTGGGATTGGAGGTAGAGGAGATAGAGGCCATGGCCAAGGACACCATGCCAACCACCGCCGCCCAAACCCAAATAGGCCACCTACCTACAATTGGGGGTACCTTAGAAACATGGCCAACCATGGGAGACATCAAGACGAACATTCTTGCCATGAGGGAGAAGCATCAGTGTCAGGTACAGGGAGTGAATCTGTGCCTAAGATCAGGCACCACCAGTAGGTTAGGAGAGTGCAACCACTTCCCTGGATGGACCAGTCCCCATTAGATCTTTTGGGCCCTCTCCACGACCTACCTAGGCACCCTGAGAAACATCTCCCCAAGTTTGATCCCAAGAAAGGCAGCTTGGCCGAGGATCATATAAGAAGCTTCTATCTTTCCCTGCAAATCATGAGGGTTCAAACAGATGACATTTCTTGCCGCCTTTTTCCGCACACTCTTGAAAACAAAGCGGTGACCTGGTACCGCTCCCTCCCAAGTGCCTCCATTACGTCATGGGACCAGTTTCGTCATTTATTCCTGCAGAAATTTTCAGAAGACAAAACCCCTTCCATGCTCCTTATAGAGTTAAGCGCCATTAAGTGCCATAAGAAAGAGAAGGTTAGAGACTTCAACCAATGCTTTTCCACCATAATGCAAAATTTTCCCCCCAACCTGGCGTTGGACGACTCTATTACCATAGACTACTATAAAAAAGCTCTCCCTAGGGATATCACCATCTTCGTAAAATGCAAAGCTCGGCCCACCCTTGCAGTGAACTACGCAGCTGCCCTCGCTGTAGAAAGAGACATGCTTTCTATAGGATCCATCGATCACGAGGGGAGAGATGACCACAAACCAATCAGGAAAAAGGGTCAGTCCTCCACAAAAAAAACCACGGATAAGGATAAGGATGCTTTCGACTTCGAGAGTATAGCAAAGACCCTCAAGCTATTGACAAATGAAGTCTCCGACCTGAAGAGGAAGGGTATATAATCCACGAATAGAATGAAGGCACCTAAGCCCTTTTTTAGAAATAGCAACCCCAACACCAGCCGACCCCCGTCCAACCCGAACACTATTCTTAACGTGGAAGAAATAGGAAAAGATAAATTTTGTTCTTTCCACCAGGATGCCCACTCTGAAAAAAAATTCCCACAATGGATCAGCAGCATGACGGAAGTGGTAAATCAGCTTCTGGACGATCAAATCCTAGGGGATGCGGGGGAGGATGATGCTTCCGACCATGCTGAGGAGTTTCCCCCGGATGAGGAACCAGGGTCCTCGGTTCTTGCATTTGATATTATCCATGAGGACAAAAATCTTACCGTCACTGACATCAACATCACAGAAAATCCTAAGGCCCAACCTGTAAGAAACTATAGCCTTAGGAGCAAAGGACCGGTCCTCAAACCATCCTTTGAGGAGAAGAAAAAGGCTTTCTTAAGGAAAATCCTCCCCCTATGGAATAAAAAACAAGCTGCCCCTGAGAATCTCACCAATAACAACACCCGAGCAAATCAAAAGAGCAAGTTCTCGGTGGGGTCCCCCAAAACCACTACTGAGCCTTGTCCTCAATCTGATTCTGCTTATAACATTATAGAGAACATGAAGAAAACCAGAGCTAAAATCTCCCTATACGAGCTTTCCCACATCACAAATCAATGAGAACTCATTCTTAAAGCCTTCGCCAATACCTCAAATACGAAACCTGTGAGCAATAAGTCCACGCAAGTCAGTCCGAGTGTTCAGTCTATTGTGAACACCATCAATGCAAATTCCAGAGGATCTACTTCCCCCTTCTTGTTATCTTTTGAGATTTTCAACTTCAACGTCCTAAACTGTCTAGTTGACTCGGGTTTAGCCACCAACGTCATGCCCCTATCAGTTTGTAAGAAGCTGAACATCCGCCCGGAGAAAACTGATGCGAGGATCATCCAACTTGACAGATCGCAGGTGGCAGTTATAGGAGAGCTAAATAACATTATAATCCACCTTTCATCCGATTCTATAGTCCACCAATGTATTGACATTGTGGTTGTTGACATTCCGGAAGCTTGCGGCCTATTCCTTAGCAGAGACTGGTCCAGAAAGCTGCAAGGGTATTTTTCCACTGACTGGTCCCACCTGTGGTTGCCTTACAAGGGCCAAAATAACCAAATCAGGGTAGAAAGTGAACCATATATGAAATATACCGTCACTAATTTGGATGCTACTAACGAACCCATCAGTTTTTCCCAGGAGGAGCTTGGCATGTGCTTCTTGGAAGCCATTTTCGGATGTTATCATACTCCTCACTCTTCAGTAGACCCTGAGATCTAGTCTGGACTAACACTCATAGCAGAAGACCAAGCCACCCCTGTCTCACACCAAACCGAAGGCCTGCCCCAACCTACAACCGCAAAGGAGCTAGAAAATGACGTCTGGACCCTGTACTATGACGGTTCCAAAACCCATGATGAAGCTAGTGCGGGCTACATCTTGCTAGACCCTCAAAAGAAAAAATTCTTGATTTTGTGTCGACTTGAGTTCCAGTGCACCAACAATACTGCTGAATATGAAGCTTTAATCCTTGGACTCAAGAAGGCAGTGGATTTAAAGGTAAGGTGCTTACAAGTCATTGGAGACTCCGAGATCATTACCCGGCAAGTACGCAATACAATTCATTGTTTCTCTCCGCATTTAAAAGCTTATCAACAAGAGGTATGGAGTCTTATTTCTGATTTTGATGCATTTGGAATTAAATCTATTCTTAGAATGCACAATGCAGCAGTTGATACTATGGCTAATGATGCTGCTAGATTTACCCCTTTGAGGGATGGGTTTTATATTGAAGTTATATATAGACCCTCTGTGCCAGATAATATTACTTATTTACGCGTTTTTGATGATGATCAACAAATATTGGAATTTATGCTCAATACTGAAGTGTTCAAAGACGTGCCAATTGATGAGACGGATCACGACCAAGCTTTGCAGGAAGAGCACGAAAAATGCAAGGAGAACCCAATGCCTAAGGGGATAGTGTCACTTGAAAAGCTCTTTGATCTGCAAATCTGATTCCTCGTCCCCCCAAATACCAAAGTACAAAGTTCCATCTTGGCACATCGACAAGTGAACTTGGGATCAGATGAGAACCCGAAGTTCATTAACCTTGGGAAAGACTTTACTGACGAAGAGACACAGGCCTTCACCCAACTATTTTGGAAGTATCGAGACATATTTTCTTGGACGTATGATGGTTTACGTACGTACTGTACTCTTATTATTTAGCACGTGATACCCATGAAGGAAGGCGTGAAACCGTTCCAACAGAAGCTCAGAAAAGTGCATCCTACTTTGGAATCGATGATTCTGAAAGAACTTAAGAAGCTTTTGGATGTACGCATCATCTTCAAATTTGGTCACTCCACATGGGTGTCAAATTTGGTCCTAGTACGTAATAATTCTGGCGAGATCCGCTTATGTGTGGATTTCCGGAATTTGAATCGGGCCTAAAATAAATCCAATTACCCGGTGCCAACTATGGAACAAACATTGCAAGCTGTGTCTGGGTCCGAGATGTTCTGCTTATTGGATGGGTTATTTGGTTACAACCAGGTGCTTGTAGCTGAGCCAGACAGATTGAAAACTACCTTTCAGACCAAATGGGGAACGTTCGTTTTCAGGTGCATGCCTTTTGGATTGATAAAAGCGGGGGTAACTTTCCAATGGGCCATGGATATAGCTTTCCGTGGTTTGATAGGGAAGAGCATGGTAGTCTATTTGGATGACATCACCATGTTTTCAAAACACCGGGGCGATCATTTAAGCCACCTCAAGCAAATCTTCGAGAGGTGTAAGAAGTACGAGATTTCACTTAACCCGAAGAAGACTGTTTTCGCTGTGGCAGAAGGAAATTTTTTGGGCCACATTATAACTAAGCAAGGCATTGTTGTAGATCCAGAGCGGGAAAAAGCCATTGCCTAGATCCCCCCCCCGAGCAGTAAGAAAGCAATGCAATATTTCCTGGGAAAAATCAATTTTGTTCGTAAATTCATATCGAATTTCGCCCAGATAGTCAGGCCTTTACAGGGGATGATAAAAAAGAATGCAGTGTTCAAATGGAATCTGCCAGAGAAGGAGGCCTTCGAAAAAATCAAGCAGGCTATAGCTGAAGCACCATCCCTCCAAAGTCCAGACTTTAGCAAAGGTTTTATCTTGTATACTTTCGCTTCAGATTCATCACTTGTAGCTGTCCTCATGCAGAAAGACGGAAAAAATGATGAACGGCCTATTTCCTTCATGAGTACTGGTTTAAAAGGAGTTGAATTGAACTACCATGAAATCGAAAATCAAGCCTATGTGGTCTACAAAGCAGTTAAGCATTTCAAGCCCTACATCTTGAAAAACCATGTCACGGTTTTTGTCCCTCACCCAGGTGTCCACTCACTATTTGTGTAGCAAGAGCTAGGTGAGAGGCGAGGCAACTAGGTGGCGTGCTTGCAAGAGTATGATTTAGAGTTTAAACCAGCACAAACCGTTAAAGGACAAGGATTATGCCAAATTGCTGTGAAGGATGCAAGTTCACGTGGAGTTGAAGAAGAGTGTTGGGAACAGGAAATCGACATGTATCAGAGTGACCACGTGCCTCAGCAGAGAAGCCCTTCTTGGTACTTTGACATTTCAGGATACTTAGCCCAGGGCGTCCTGGACCCTGCTCTAACTGCCCGGCAGAAACGCACGATAAGACTCAAAGTTGCATCTTACCAGCTGATC
Source organism: Pinus albicaulis (assembly GCA_034641835.2). Classification (NCBI taxonomy): domain Eukaryota; kingdom Viridiplantae; phylum Streptophyta; class Pinopsida; order Pinales; family Pinaceae; genus Pinus; species Pinus albicaulis. The sequence goes on from CM076578.1 coordinate 968,432,042, forward strand.
CAGGGTAAGATTTTCAAGAAACATTACGATGGAGTTATGCTACGCTGTTTAGAACATGATGAAGCATAGAAAATCTTGACCGAGCTGCACGACAGAATAGCTGGAGGTCATTTTGTAGGCGATACCACTGCCCATAAGATAATGTGTGCAGGATACTACTGGCCAACCCTTTTTCAGAGATGCACATGCATATGTTCGGAAGTGCACTCAGTGCCAAAAATTTGAAAACCGAGAAGCGCGACCAGCTGCCCCTTTACTATCAGTAGCGGTAAAATAACCTTTTCAACAGTGGGGTTTGGACAGGATTGGCGAAATCATACCTCATTCTTCCAAGCAACACCGGTACATTCTTACTGCTACTGATTATCTCACCAGGTGGGTTGAAGCAGCACCTTTACGCCAAATCAATGATCAAGAGGTAATAGAATTCGTCACTCATTCCATCATCACCAGGTTTGGCGTTCCAACTTCCTTGGTTTTCGATAATGCAACTTACTTTTCATCTTTTAAATTGTATGATTTTTCTCTAGAAAACGATATTTTTCTTAAACATTCTGCAAATTATTATCCCCAAGGAAATGGGTTAGCTGAGTCAACCAATAAAAATATTATCCACATCATTAAGAAGACCCTGCTATCCCACAAGCACAAATGGCACAACGCCCTTCACAACGCTCTTTGGGCCGACCGTGTCACGCCCAATTCCTTCCTAGGTACCTCTCCGTATTTTCTAGTGTATGGAAAAGAAGCTTTTCTTCCTCCCCATTTATCTCTCCCTGCCCTTCAGCTGTCCCAAGAATGTAATGGTACCCCATGCCCCACCTTGCAGACTCGGATCGACACCCTACTGAAGTTGGAGGAAGAAATACGAAAAAATTGGGAAAATTTCGCCATCCACCAAAGCCAAATCAAGAGATGGTTTGATAGAAAATCTGCAGGGAATAAAAATTTTTAGTTAGGAGACTTGGTCCTGAAGTGGGATAAAGCTCACGAAGAAAAGGGAAAAAATTCCAAGTTCCAAGCATTATGGACAGGTCCTTTCCAAGTTAAAGAGAAATTAGGTTCCCACATGTTTAGACTATAAACTCTTGAGGGAAGAGCCGAGGTCCTCCCGATAAACGGGCATGACCTCAAACATTACTTCACTTAGCAGCCTGTAGAGGGCTGTCTTATCCTTGTAACATAGTTTCCGTTTTCGTTCCTTTTGTCAATATATATATATATATATATATATATATATATATATATATATTATATAAAAATGGAAGGACTTGCCAGAGCTACGCAATTGGCTCACTGCAATAGGTTCTATGCTGATGAAAGGCCTTTTCCTGATAGAAACAAAGGTGGTAAAATATTGCTTGTTATCGGAACCTGAAGGCAGTACATGACCTAGCTCAAGCCATCAAGCGGGAGGATCCCACCTATCAAGTTTGAGAGGGTGTCTGCAAAAGGAAAGCGTGATACAGCCGTAACTAGATTGGAAGGGGACAGAGGTAATCCATGTTACAATCAGGGCATCTGGGAAAAACCAAAGTCCTCATATCAGACCAGGAGCAACCTCTCTGCAAGTAAAATAAGTCGGGATCCTTAATTCGCCCAGGAAAAAAAATTTCCCATCTCAAATAAGTGCCACGACCACATCTAAATAAGTGCCCCAAGCACATTAAAAATAAGTGCAATAGCACACTAATAAAGGGTAAAGGATTGAGAAGGGCTTCCTGCATACAGAGGTGATGTAACGACTCCACCGAGGTACTGACCAGGCTCGCTGGCAGTGGAGAAACGTTCATGACTCCTACGCAGTGACTCCGCTAAGGCCGAGAGGTTCGCTGGTAGCGGAGCAACACAATGAGGAAAAAATAATCGTATCGGACCCTGTAGCCACCTGGAGTTCTCCAACCCTTTTTGGTCTGGAGACATGAAAGAATGAAATTCGGTTAAGCAACACCTGAATAAGCCAGCGAGCCAAGAAACCCTGCAAGGTGCAAAGGCAAGGCAGTGTTGACCTTAAGGTAAAGGGAACAGCTAGTGAAGGCCCCTTCCTCCCCCTTCCAAGGATAACCATCAACAGAGACTCTGAATTCGACCAGTGAATCACCATTTTTTGTAGCCTCTACAACACCCTCCAAAAAACCCCCACTTTAAAAATTTTTTTGGGGCCCCTTGAGCACAAAGAAAAGTTAATTAGAAAATCGGGAAAACTAAGTCACTGAGTCACAAATCTTAAATTTGTGAAAAACTGCAACCTCGTGACCTTGCGACCCCGCAACCTTGAGGTCACAAGGTCGCGAGGTGGCATTCCCCTTGAATCACCTCAACATGCGACCTTGCGACCTCATTAAATGCCTGCACGTGCGACCCTTTTATATATTGGACGTTGTTAGGTCGCATTTCGCATATGCAGCGGATAGAAAAAAATGGCTCTGACAGGTCGAATGGAGCGTGATTTTCCAGGGTAAGTTTCCATTTTTCCTCCTGTTGTTTCCTATTTTATTATTCTTTCCAAATCCCTACATCCCTCAGCCTTTAAATTTGCATTTTCCTCAGCCATTGTTTTCATTTCTTGCTTAGGGTTTCCTTCTGATTCCAGTTTTCACCACACTTTCCCAACTCATCACAATTTTTTATCCAGATTCTCATGGATTTTTCCCTAATCCAAAAGGTATCCCTTGACTCTGTCTGGACCCATTTAGCATTGTATTTTTCCAGTTAAAGGGAAAAAAACTCCAAGCCACGCACGCCCAAAACCCCTCGCCAAGCCCTAGTGTGACTTGCGACCCCGCGACCTAGTCGCCAGGTTGCAAGGTCGCATTCTCTCTATTTTCGTGCAACTCATGACCCCGCGACCTAGTGACTCATTTGCAAGGTCGCAAAGTCACACCTTTTCCATTTTCCACAATTTATGACCCCGCAACCGAACGACCCAGTCGCAAGGTCGGAAGGTTGCATTTCCACATTTTCCTGAAATTTGCGACCCCGTGACCCAGTCGCAAGGTCGCAAGGTCACACCTTGGCCATCTTCTTACAACCTGCGACCACACGACCCACTAGGCCATTTATTCAGTCTTGCCTGTGTCCTGGTTGAAATAATTGATAAACTGTAATTGGTCTTATATCTTCATGGCATCTTTCTTATCTTGGGAATATTTCATGAATATGACAGGTGAATTTGAAGCAGACTTGGAGTGTATACATGTCCTCTCTGATTCCAGTGACATGGGACCTCCAGTGTCCCAGAATAAATAGAAGCACTTGGTAGCGGAAGATGTGGAGATGGACATGCCAATGTCCCCACCCCCAATATACAGAGATACTCTTTGCAAATTTTCCAAAGGGGACAGCATGCGGTGGTACCAAGTGTACGCGGAGTTCACCAAAATGGAATTCCCAGAAGACCTCCCAGATCGAGAGATATACTTACAGGTTAAAAGGTCCAAGCTACATCTCACAGGTGCTCACCCGGCCATATTCCCGTGCCCAAAAGTGATAGATTGGATTTTACAGAAAAGAGATCCCAAGAAGTTCGTCATCAGAGACAGCGAAGGTAAGGCTTTCACAATGATCAAAGGCTTAGACGCATGTTTACTACTCTTTTCTTGAGCGAGAAGAAGAATTGACAGAATATTGGGCCATTGCCCATGCAGTTCCTGTAATTGACACTATAAGGCAATGGTGGGAGGAGCCTGAGAAGTTTAAGGTCAAGAAAGACCAGGAATATCGAGTTGCGAGCATGAGAAAAGTATATAAATTAGTAGCCGCAATGCTTTGCAGATTGTATGGGCGCCCCGATGCCACCACCTTCAATGGCACATGGGAAACTCTCATGGAATATGTCACAGTGCATGGCATCCATTTCAATTGGGCTAACATATTGATGACCTCCATGCATACAAATTTATCCTCAGCATTGGTACCAAATGAAGGAATGCCTTCTGAATTCTATATGGCTTCTTATTTATTGGATGTCGTCTTTTCGAGGTTGCATTTTGAAGGATGGGTACATAACTGGGATCCCTCATAGACCCGTGAAATTCATATACAAACCAAGGTGTTTTATGAATCCAAGTATAAACAAGACATAGAGCCAATCTCCCAAGTGTTCATTCCCACTCTATACAAAAAATTATTTAGCCAAGATGCCCCTTGCATGTCTTGGTGAGCCAGGGAGACGCTAATCCAAGTGGCGCATTGGTTTCCTTTCGCCGAATATACATTCATCCGAGTCTTTGGCTCGTTCAGGGCACCACATGTTATGCCTCATTTCGTTATAGATAGAGTACTCATGCAAGATGTCTGCTTCCAAATTTCCTCGGGCTTCTCCAGGGTCCTGTCCAAAGGTAAGAAGAAGCCATGGCCCAAGCTACCCCTCACTATTGGTGCATACAAAGTTAAAGACTTTAGAGAGGTAGAGGCAGAGGGAGAAGAGATGAAAAGTTATCGCTTTGGGGCTTTAGAATACCGAACATACGACCTGGAGCGGATAGTTCCTGAACATTGCAAGAAGGCTAAATTCAAATGGAACTATTAGCATATTGAATGCCTGGGAGAAGATGAAAGAAGGAACTGGTACAATGCAGATAGACAACTAGCTCCGGGGGTAGACTCTAGCCAAGAATACCTAGATGACCAAACCTTGGAAGAAAGGAGTCATAAATTAGGAGGTGCTTCTTCCTCTCTAGCTAAAAAGCCTCGGACCAGTACAGGGCATAGTACCTCTACCAAAAAGAAAGAAATAGAGGCGAAAGCCCAGAAAGAGAGAGAAAATAAAATAAAAGAGGATGAGGATAAACGCAAGAAGAGCCTAAAGGTAGAATAGAAGAAGAAGTAGGCCGAGGAGGCGAAGAAGGAAAAGGAGGAAAAATAGGCGAAGGCTGCAACAGAACGGGAACTCAAGAAAGAGCTAGACAAAGCAGAAGCTGACCACCAGAGGGAAGCAGAGCAAGCTACAGTAGCCAAATGGAAGAGAAAATCCAAAATAGAAGCAGAAGCAGAAGTGGAGCTCAGGCAGAAGAAATAACATGAGAAGGCAGAAGTCGAACGCCTACAAAGGGAAGAGGAGGAAAAGAAGAATAAATAAGAAGAGGATGAAATGTTAAAAGACATCGAGGTATCTCCCCTTGAGGTACCTATAGTTAGTACACGAGCCCTGATCTCTGATTCCAGCTCCTCCCAGGGACAGAGGAGGAGGTATTCAACCTCACCAGGCTCACATTCGATCAATTCTCCTTCAAAATTCGACAAGAAAAATAAGAATGCTGGTACAAAATCCTTCCACCACATCCACAGTCGCAACTGGAAAATACATAGTCCTTGATAATAGGACTAATCCTATGATGATAGCATCGGCTGACACAACTTTCACTATGGCCATGGAAGAAAATGTGACCAGAATGATTAGAGAGATCATTTCTCTACAAAATAGAATACAAGAAGTAGAGCATTAGGAGAAAAGGGCATAACAGGAGAGGATGACATTGAAAGAGGAGGTTCAACAACTCCGGAAAAAAAACTCCCCCTGTCAATGAAGTTCCGCTTGCCATTCTAAAGGAGTTCGATGTATTAGAGGCGACCATGAGGCAAGTGTATGGGGAAATTTTCACCATAAAACAAACAGTATCCCCATTGGTAAGAGCACGAGCGGAGACTAAGCAAAAGCATGAGCAGCTGAAGGAGGCCTCAGCTGCCTTGGATAGAATGATGGACTGGACAGTGTGGTACCCTCAGGCCCTTGAGCACTTGCCAAAGGAGGATTGGATTCATACGCAAGATGCCAAAGTCCAAATCCGTATGAAAATGCAGTCCAAGGATAAGCTATCCAAGGATTTGGACAAACTAATGTCTGCATACGAACACCTGATCAGCAGCATTGAATCGATGCACACCCTTCACCACATTCCTTCGCTTGGGGAAATGGATGAGGGGAAAACCTGGGAACAAGTAGATCAAGAGATCCAGTCATTTTTGTAGCCCATTAAGCAAGCTACTGCCGCCCCCGATCTTGCAGCATCACGAGAAAATCTAGGTCAGTTTCTTGTCATGCCAGTATGGATTTACACCAAGCTCGCCTCTCTTTCCAACCAGATCTCACATAAAAGGGAAACTCTAGTCCTGAATGCTTTGGAGTGCATGCATCGATTGAAAGAAAAGGTCCCTCTGGTTTCCCCCATAGCAGCAGAGTATCAGTCCTGGAAATATTTCCTCAAAGAACAACAGATTGATGCCCTTGACCTCATAATTGCATGCTCATCTCCATAGCCCAGTGGAAGTAAGTCACTAATAGCATTTAGAGGCAGGTGGCAGGTCACACCACCTAGCCAAGTCGCAGGTCGCACTCACCCGCCAGGTCGCAGTTCACAGTCTCCTTTCGGGTCGCAAGGTAGCTCAACAGGCAGGTAGACGAAGAGCCAAGAATCTAAAAGGGCAAGTTTTGTTCTATAAAACTCCCTCCGATTAAAATGTAAAGGATATTTTTTTTGGAGACTCAAGAGCTATACAACATTGTATTGAAAGATAACACTCTTGTGCATATGAATACAGATACCTGTTAAAACTCCTTTTGGATCTGATGTGTTTTTCTGTGCAAACACTATGAGTACTTCTTATACAGTTTCAAACATCTTTTGATTAATGAAGTTGCACTCTTAATGGCATCATTTATGCATTATCATTTTCTATACTCGTGTTAATGATGTTCAGTTTATATTTCTTTCTTAATGGATGTTAATGACTTTGTTTATTATCATTTTGTTTTATCTTTTAGGAAGTAAAGGGGCATCTCACCATAAAGAACTATTTTTTTTGTGGTCAAAATAGCCTGCAAGCATAACCCCAAAGATGTGTTGCTAACGACACCTCCTTTGGCGTGTATGCTTTATTAGTTTTCTCGCTACCCATAGTGTTATATATAGGTTTAATGCATCAATCAAGTATCTTGTAATCATGTGAATAAGTGTGTTTCTGCAGGTTCAATCGGGTTCTTTTGAGACCAAAGGGAAGGTGACTTAAGCAGTAGCCAGACCCACACCCCGAACGCGATCCCTATTCCAAATAATTCAAGGTCTAATTGGGACTTTCTACCAGGTAGATCCCCTACTATTGGCCAAACATATTTTCCCGTCAAAATTATACTATGAAAATGCCTTAAAACTTTACAAAATGGAACATTCTTGACAAACAGTGTCTGTTCTCTAAAATCTGGAACCCTGCCTCAGCATCTGATTGCTTCTTTAAGCCTTCAGCTGGGCCTTTGCAAAATATATTTTGTAGAAAAAAATATTCCATGAGATCTCTTTTTTTTTGGGGGTCTCTATCAAAATCAAAATTGATGATGCAGAAAACCACCTCACATCGTCTTCCTAGTGGCCTTCATGAAGGCGCTAACTAAAAACATAACAACTTAACAGAAAATAAAGTGCAGAGAGTGAAATGATGATTTCACCCAATATTACAATGTAAAAGAAATAAAATTAAAAGGGCCGCTTGGGCCAGATCATGAGTATCATTTTTTGGAAAGAAGAGGTGTGGATACTGCTAGCTAACTTGGAGGCACTGCTGATGTGGACGAACCAGCTTTTTGTTGGGGAGGATGCGAGGACTTGTGGGATGATGTGGAGGTATAGGTGCTGGCGTACTCACTACATTTTTACCATATGATCACCCCTGGTGAAGGTATAGTTGCAAAAAACTCTACTAAATCCTGAATATCTTTTAATTTAGTGTAATCTACTCGGATGGCCAAGTGCTACTTAATCTGGCAGAGAAGGGAGATTTCCTTGCTTAGCGAGACAATTATGGTTTCCAATTTTGGGCGAGTATTTTTCTCAAAGGGTAAATCGTTCCAGTTCATAACGGCTATCAACTTCTGTTCATACTCTATCAGTCCTGTAAACGTAGTCGTTATAGGCTCCGAGCATGATGGGAGGTCTGCCTTTACCAACTCGTCCCATTCTTGATCAAACCGCTCCACTCCCTTAGCAACCTTCTCGAAACCACTCAATGCATTTGCACATGCAATCTCCTTCTCCACTACCCTTCTGACTTCCATCACTCCCTTGAAATGATAATCAATCCCTTGGGCCGGTAGCTCTTCAGAGTTTAATCCATTCTGGCAAGTGATATACCTCTTAGCCATGGCCACTTTTCCTTCCGCTTCGGCTAGACCTTCTTGCAACGTTTCTTTGAATAATCAGACCGCGATATTTTTTATCAGCAACCAAAGTAATATATTTCCAACATTGTTTTACCTCTGATATAATTTCGGTCCAAATGAGGCACCTAGCTTCTAGGAGGGTCACATTTCCCTTCATCCGTTTGGTCAATTCTTTGATGGTCTTTTCCTGTTGCAGCATTTCCCTTCTTTCATTCTCTACCTCTTCCTGCAGGGCCACTACCTCCTTGTCTTTCATTTCCATCTTAGTTTCCAATTCATGTATCCTCTAGTGTGATGTACGAGTTTCATTTTCTGAAACCCCTAAATCCGATAGAGCTTTAGTCAGCTGCTCTCGAGTGGTGCCAAGCGCATCAGAGGTTGGGGTTACACACACATGATTGTCCCATTTTCCCTGTAACTCTGTCATTTTTTGTCTGAGGGAACCCAATTATGCGATCCTTTTAGCATTTCCCTAATTTTCTTTGACCATTGAATCAGCGAGAGATGATTTCTCCTTCTCCACCTAGGCTAACTCCTTTGTTTGTACATGTTGTCTGTGGGAGATGTGTAGTATTTTCCTTAGCTTGGAGTTCTCAAACTATAACTCCATAATGAGCTGCTTTCTGACCCCATCCTTTTCGCTCCCTTTTTCCCTCACTATCCTCCTAAGATTGTGCAGGTTGTTGGCTATGCCTCTGGCAATAGTCCTTTCTTTCCTCTGGTTCTCTAGCACTTTGTTGTACTTATGTTCCAGCTTCCTTCGTGAAAGCGCGAGCTTTACCACCTCATCCCTCAAGATGTCCCCAATGCATTTATGTTGACTGAGTTTGTCTGTTAAAGGGACCTTTGATAGATTCAAAGCGACTTCCAAAGCTCAGTAGCTAGTCCCTTTAGTTGTAGGATCCAACACTGCCTCTGTAATGGCAATTATTAACTACTCTTTATCCATGTCAAGCTCGGTAGTAAGCCGAGTATGATACTTATTCAAAAATCAAGCTAATTCTGCTCGGAGTTTCTCCCGTACAGTCCTATTTCTATTTCCAATCTATTCCCTTAATTCCACTCTGTTAACTGAGATGGCTTGAGATAGTCTCTAGAGCTCAGAAGAAGAGGCACCATCATAATTGACTTTGAAACCGGCCTTGTCTCTATTAGGATCCTCGTATTAGATCAATTCTTCTTGCGAGGGCTCTTCCCAGATAATTTCCACATCATCCATTCTTCTCTTCTTAAAGGAATGAGATCTCTCACCCATATCCATATATTCTTGTCCTCTTGATGCATCAGCCTCATTGGTCTACCCTCTTCACTCTGTGCCCACAAAAGTAGTGTCACCTCTTCCTTCTCTAGCTGAAGATTCAACTTCTAGCTGTGAAGCCAAAGGCCATGTATCAAGGTTAGCTCTCCACTCAAGGAAGGGCCTAGTCTCATGTACATAAGAAGTTGGCTTTATTTTCCTTTTCCTGTTGCAAAATATCCCTTTCGAGTCATAGGGACAAGCTTTTCCCTGTATCAGATCCATCCCTTGAAGCAGTGTTTCCACTGTGGAGAGGGCGTGTCTTGAATTTACGGTGAAGGGGTTGATAGTGGTAGGGAGCTTGAGTTTGTACCCTTTCTTCACGGGGATGAAGTGGAACTGGTCCCTCTTCAGGGTTTGACGGATGTACTCAAGGGAAAACATCCACATAGTAGAAAACACCAGTAGGCAGTAGGGGGTACATCTGCACCATAGACCCTGATCTCAACGTAGTCTTGAAACAGGTACCAGTCCCTTATGCTCTCTTCATTGTCAAATTACAGCTAGTCCTCCTGCTGGGGAAAAATCCTAGGAGGAGGTTTTCCATGGATTATGGTGTAGGCTATGGTCATGAAATCATTCAAGAACCAAGTGTAACCCCTCCCGTTAGACCGTTGATGAAAAAAGACATTCCACTCAAAGACGGTCTTTGGCTAGGCGTTACCTCTCGAAAGCTTTTCTAGGCATAGGGTTTCAAACTTGTCAGCATGTTGAAATAAGAAGAGATAAAACACAAATGAATGCAACGAGAAAGCCCCTGAAGAGGGTAACTCTTAGAACTGGGTGTGAATGGATGAGGCCAAGAAATTAGGGATATCTAAAACAATGCCCTGTTGCGACATGAGCCAAAGGAGAGCTATACATTCTTTTGACACCCGCTCGACCTCCCTGAGACCTAGTAACCCTGAAATGAAGGCTAGGATAGGCTGGAAATTGTCTCTAAATGTGGAAAAGGGCATCATATCTGAGGACGGGATAGTCATAAGATAGGAATCTAAAATAAAATAGTGGAATTCACTTTGTTGTCTCCGGGGCAACTTGGAAAACTGATGGGAAAGAGATAAATCAGTGAACTCGACATAGCTCCAGGTGTGGGGGAAATATATGGCTTTTTTTATGAGCTCAGGGGATATTTGAAAAATCTTGTTTCCCTGAGCCAAGAGAAATAAATCTCTATGTTCGTCATAGGCATCTCTAAGCCAGCATATAAACTCAATGACTAGATAGGTGGGCGGAGAAATTTGGTAATATAAACTTGACTAAATGACTTTGAACTAGTCTTGGCCCTTTACATGGATTTCCAACAAGTCAAGTCTAACATGGGGGACACTAAAAGGGTATAAGGGATCGCGAATACAAGCTTGAGTGTCAATGAAAGGTTCAGGTCCAGGAAGTGCCCTGACCTCGCGGGCTTGTGGGGTTTCAGGTTCAAAATTTTTGGGCTTGGATTTCTCCATGACCATTTTGAAAAGTAAAATGGAAGGAAAACTGTGAGGTGAAAGAGTGACTAAATACTTTTAATTAGTGAGGAAAACCCAAGAGGGAATGTGACGCGGGGGGTTGAAAGCGAGCTGGTACTGGAGTTCAAGCTTCGCTGCATGACAAATTCGTAAAAACAAGTAATTTATCAATATGGTCGTAAAATAGGGCTAAATAGGCTTGGATTTGTGGAAAACGAGGTTAGGGTGTGAACTGTATGGCTGAAATCATAAGGACGTCAACAATGGGGTGTGTGGCATTAGGTTGTTGCCTACCAGGAGCCGGTTAGGTGTGAGCCACGCATCGGGTTAATACCGGTACTAGTCGTTTATCGACTTTCCTAACTTACCTTATCTTTTTTGAATACCGCCACCCACTACTATTGAGGGGCCCACTTAATGGTTCTGACGGGGGCCCATGAATCCCTCTCGTGACACTCCACCACCCCGCATAATAGTTAAGACTTTTTCCGCCAACCCGTGACGTCATGCATTTTGGGGGGTAGAGCTCCGCCCTCTCCATACCATCCTTAGTACCCTCGGAATCCCTCCACATGGTGCCCTTTCTTTGACTACCCCATATATGGCCTGCAGCCCTACCTTTTCTTAACTATGAAGTACCATCAAGTCCTTTTTCCGTGCTCTTACCATGAGGGGGGGGGAGTTGCATACCATGCTTCCCTTATATTTACTTAGCCCAATCACCTCCAATGGATTTTCTTTATTTACCTTGAATTTTTCCTTTGCGCCTATAAGGTGAGGGCTAACATAACAGCATTGGCTCCACCTAGGGATGGCACATTCATCCTCGGACGTGTCAAGAACTTCGTAGAGCATTTTTAGCCTATTATTTGAAAGCCAAAGCCTCTTCAAAATTTTCAAACATTCTTATGGTCAAACAAACATCAACAGTGAAAGTAGAAAAAACAGATATATACATTATAATAAAGTAGCCTCTGGGACCTGGGTCAGTTTTAAAAATAGGGCTTGAAGAACTGCCCATTTATGGGTGTCTCGATCACATCACCTTCCAAATTCTCCAGTGTGAAGGTGTTATTTCCTTTAACCTCGGAAATTCTGAAAGGTCGAAACCACAGTGGGTCAAACTTTCCAAGCTTACCCTTCTCGGCTCTTCTGATGTCCCATCTTAGTACTAAATCCCCTTATTGCATTTCCCTGTGTTTAGCATGTTGATCAAACAAACCCTTTATTTTCTCTTGGTATTCTACTAAGCGGTCATTCACTTGGCTCTGAGTCTCCTCTAACTCGACTAGCTGGTTCATTCTTTTGATAAGATCGTTGGGATATTCTTGACTATCCTATAGGAACCTGGCCATAGGTAAAGCGAGCCGAATTGGGAAGACTGTCGCTCGGACATAGACTAGTTCATATGGGGACTTTCCTGTTGACCTTTTATTAATGATTATGTTCGCTCAAAGTGAAAATTTAAGCTAAGAATCCCAAATTTTCTTACTCTCATTTATAGTTTTCTTTAATGCCCTTACCAATGTCTTATTAGAGGACTCAGCCAGTCCATTCCCCTGGGGATAATAGCCTGTGGAGTGCCCCAGGGTGATATTGTATTGCTGATAGAAATTGGTAAATTTCATAGAGTTGAAAGCCTGCACATTATCTATCACAATCTTAGCCGGGCAGCCAAATATAGATATGATATTTTCTTCCATGACCTTGATCACCACTACATCAGTAACACTCCTTGCTAGTATAGCCTCTACACACTTGGTGAAGTAGTAAGTGGAAGTTAGGATCCACTTATGTTGGCCACTAGATGTTGGGTGGATTTCCCTGATGAAGTCTATCTCCCATTTTTGAAAAGGCTCTTCTATATGTACTGGGATCATAGGTAAGGGCACATTTTTTTTTTTTTCAGCAGAACTCTCAGATTTTTCACACACTCTCACTCGAGCATGTACATCTCCGAACAATTTGGGCCAGAAGAAACTCGCTTTCAATATATTGTGGGCTATAGACCGCCAACTGTAGTGGCCTCCACAAATGCCTTCATGGAATTCAGCCATAACTTCCTCCACTTCAGATTTTGTGAGGCACAAGAGCAGGATTCCTGAAGAATCCTTCCAATATAATCGACCATTTGCAACAATATACTTATGGGACTTCAACCTCAATGTTTTATATTTAGCCTTATCAAAGTTTGATGGACACCTGAGAGTTAAAAGGTATTCTATAATATCCTTGTACCAAACACTGACCAGATACTTCATGTGAGTTTTCTCCATAGTAGTTTCTATCCCAGGCTGTTCATCCATGCCTTCAGGTAACTCTCCAACTCCCATGGATAAATTTATTCCTAGAGCTTGTCACTTAGACTTAGACAAAATTTTAGCCAAACCTTGTCCCTTGATAAGCTTTGTGGGGCAAATGTATAATTCATATTCTTGAATCTTAGCGATCCATTTCCCTCTTTTTCCCTAACTCTCCCCTTGAATCAGAATGTATTTAACCATGGCAGTAGGCACAAAAGTAGTGATGGCTGATTGTATTACATATGTTTGGAAAGCTCTTAAGGACTTCACCAAAGCATAGACCTGTTTCTCTAAAATGTTATATTTTAGCTCGGCATCTTGAAGTACCTCACTAAAGAAGGTGATGGGCTATTCATACCCTTCCTCATTTTTTTGTAAAAATACTGCGGCTATAGTATGTGGGGAGGAAAATGAGAAGATCGTGAATGGCTTACCGCAATATAGTCTTGATTCTATTGAATGCTTTTCTTGACTCAATCGTCCATTTCACATAATTTCTTTTCTTAAGCATTTTTGTGATATGCCGAACTATTTTCACGTAGTTCGGGATGAACCTTCTCAGAAAATTTATGCGTCCGAGGAATACCTAGACTTCCTTCTTGTTATGGGTTAAGGATATGCTGTTGATTACCTCCACTCTTTTTGGATCAATATTTACTCTTGCTTTAGTTATGATGTGCCCTAATAATTTTCCTTCTTCTAAAGAAAACGTATATTTCTGAGGATTTAGGGAAAAACCATACCTACGACATTTTTCGAAAGTCTGACGTAGGTGTTCAATATGTTCAGCATCATCCTTTGAAAAGATGGTGATATCGCCAAGTTATACCACCATGAACTTGTCTTTCTCTCCTATAAAAGCGATGTCCATCGCCCTCTGGAAAGTGGCACCAATGTTCATCCAGCCAAAAGGCATTCAGGCATACATGAAAGTGCCCCATGGAGTAGTGAATTTCGTCTTCTTTTGATCTTCAAGAAGGATTGCCACCTGATTATATCCAAATAATCCATCCATCATGGACATTCGAGAGGATCCAACTACTTCATGCAATATGTGATCCATTTTGGGGAGGGGATAGTTATCTTTAAGTGATTCCCTGTTCAAGTTCCGGAAATCTACACATAACCTTATTTCTCCATCCTTCTTTCAGACCGGTACTAGGTTGGCCACCCATTCTGAATATATCAGAGGCACAATGATCTTAGCCTTCAACAAGTTCTTGATTTCTTTGTCTATGGAAGGAAGCAACAAAGGGTTAATCTGCCTTATCTTTTGCTTATGTGTCTTGGTGTCACCTATGAGTGGGATCTTATGTTGGATGATACTAATATCAAATGTTATTAGATATTGCTAAGACCAAGTGAAAACTTCCTTGTAAGAATGGAACACTTGTAAATATTCTTCTCTATGCTCTTCCGGGACTCCTTTAGATAATTTAACTATATTAGGATCCTCTTTCATTCCAACGTTGACATCCCCTACTTGAGCTTCCTGTGTCAAATTATTAGGGCTGATTGGAACGTCATTTTTATCAAACAATCTCTCTAAGGGTACTAAACCTTTGGGAATCATGTTTCCTTTTAGCTGCAGCACTTTGTGGCCAGCCACTGTCTCTTTCCATTTATTTTGGGGTTGTTCTTAGGTCTCTCCTTCCTCCCCAGTATCAATGACAAAGTTTTAGAATTCTCTGATGGTTTCCATGAAGCATTTCATCTACTCTTCATCTTCAAACACCTGCCAGTGTTTGACATTGTTTGGGATAGAGGGGAGATAACACACCTCCACTTCATATCTCAAAAGTGGGTTCTGAGGTGGACGGAAATTACTTTTTTCCATATCAAGTGAATCATCCATCCTGTTTTGATCTCTTGGCATAAATTATATGTTGAATGCTAGGAAAAATTTCTCCACTAGGTCCCATACTTCATTTCTTTATGCTCTTAGCTGAGGATGTTTGATTTGGCACTGATTCTTAATCTGCCTCACCACCAGCTCTGAGTTTCCAAAAAATTTAAGACTCTGAACTTTCATGTTCTTGGTAGTTTGTAAGCCCAAAAGTAGTGCCTCGTATTCTTCCACATTATTAGTGGCATCATATTCCAATTTAAAGAAGAAAGGGACCAATTGTCCAGTAGGGGAGATCAAAAGCAGTCCTACTCCATTTCCTTCCCTTGAATTCACTCCATCAAAGTGCAGAGTCCACATCCCCCTTTCGTCACTACTTGAATATGGTTCCGACTTCAGTAAATTGAATGCTGGTTCTCGCAAGAACTCTTGGTATTTCTCAAGCATTAGACAAGAAAACTCTCCCTCCTTAATATATACCGGAGAATTGACTGAGCCATCTGCTCTGGTCACCATTTTCAAAAATCTTGACTCACAATACAACCTTCTTTCTTACCACCCAAATGCTAGAATAGTTGTATAAGTGAGGTCAAGCTTTATCGACCCTCCAATTTTAGTACCCCATTATCTGGAAAGAAGAATCCTGAACTGGGATGGAATATCGACAACCATTATGTCCATGACAACACTCTTGGTTGGGATCTAAGGCAAGTTCACCACTAGATCTTTAATCATCCTAAGGCATTTGACTCTTTTGGAGTCAAATGAATAGAGGTCATTGTATGGTCAAGTGATCTTCAGTCCCAGTTGCTCCATGACTGAAAGGGGTAACAGGTTATGTGATGCCCCCGAATCCAACATGCAATTGTGCAACAAAAAATTGTGGATGTCTAAATAGAAATAAAAAGGTGGGGTTGTAGAGTCCAAATATTCTACATGGGGGGGAAATAATACCATGGGCCTTTCCTCTTGAAGGTTAAGAAAGTCTGGGGGGGGAGTTACTCGATGAGGAAGCATGAACTGGGAGACCTGAGCTTTATAGGAAGGTTATTTTAGGGGTTTGACTAAAGGAACAGGGATTTTAACTTTTTCTAGCTCTTTTTGGAGATTAAACACAGTAGTCCCCTTGTCTACAGTGGTCTCTTTCAGTTCCTTGGTGAATATAGGAGGCTTTTAATCATTAGGAATACGTTTAGAATGTGCAAGAGGATCAGGTGCTGACTTGGATGAGGATGAGGGAATACCTTTCTGTCCCGAGAGTTCTTCAATAGGTTTCTTACCTCTATTATCAAAATTTTTCAAGGCCAACTCCTTAGGAGCTGACTCTTCTTCTTGACATTGAGTAAGTGTCCTTTTACTAGAAGACTGAAGCTCATATTTCTCGTGAAATTGGGCTTGCATGAAATCCACGAATTGTCTGCAATAATCACCAATGTTAGGATTTGCAGTGGGTTTCATTGTCTCTTGCTCCTCCTCTTCTTGTAGGGAAAGCTCTACCTCCTCACTTTCTGAATAAGCGAGGTATTGATCATCTTTTCCATCAGGAACATCTTCAGCAGGGCCTTCCATTTTCCCTTCCAAATATAGAGGGGATTGTATGTGATCTTGCTGCTCCTTTTTATCTCTCTGCAATATCTGTAGTGGTGGCTTTCAGTATTGTGGGTTATATACTTGGTTAGGAGAAGTCTGAGATGACCAGGATGAGGCATTATTTGCTTCTAGCTCAAGCTTCACCAATTTACTTGACAGATTCTTAATAATTTTGTTCATCTCTTCAATATTATAATCTGATACCTCCCTTTCTTGGTTTGAAGAAGAGGCTTCTTCTTTACCTCTTCGCCTAAAACCATGGTGCAATATTCCTTTCGATTTCACTGTGGATGGAAATTTAGCTTCCACCTCTAGTGCATCAGTCTAATTTTGATCCAGAGATGCAGATTTCCTCTCCCTTAGGGTGAAACCGAACTCGAATTCAAATGCTCCTACGAACACTAACTTAGCAGCTGTCTAGGGAGGTCTCATATGAGCCAGTAGGTTGGTGTATAACTTGTTAAATCTCTTTATAAACTCAACCACATCTTCATTATGATTTTTCTTTAATGCATTGAGCTTTATGAGGTAAGAACCATGATCCCTTTCTCTCCCCACTTTCTGGTGAAAGAATTTTCCATCTCCTCCCAATTAGTGATGGAGTGGCCTCCAAGAGTCTTGAACCACTTCTGAGCTTCCCCATCCAGAGACTGAAAAAAAATCCTTAGAACCACGTATAGATGTTCAACATTAAAATTCTCTGCAAAAGCAAAAAAGTATTCCAGATGCTTTTACGCAGCACTACTGTCTTCCCTGGTAAACCGGGGTAAGAGCTTCATGTAGTCTTGGGGCATGTCATTTAGAATCTGTGGTAATGCCAGGGGGGCATATTTATTTAACAAGATGCCAGGAACTGTCATGGAGGGGGTGGAGTAAGAGGGAGACTTGGCTGGATGAGAATGGGAATAATATGAAAGGTGGTCTGTGGATTTTCTTGGGCAAGTGGAAGCTGAGGGATGGTTACCTACTTTATTTCTTCAGCTTCTAGAGTGGGATGTAAGATGAATATTGAAGTATCTATTGACTCTGCTTCATCTTTTACCTATGAATTCTCAAGGAAAGGGTTATCTGGAAAGTATTCAAGGACTCTTGCAGTGGAACTAGGACCTTGGACTTGAGCTTGCTGTGAGGAAGATGGGGAATCTTCAAGAGAGAATCTAGGTATATCAGTGTGTGCAGGCTTATTTTCTTTCCAGATTCATTTTAATAAGATTTTCTCGTTAGATAGGGAAGGTGTTCTTAACTGAGAGGTATCTGACCTTGGGTGGCGCTTTTAGTAAGCCAAGACTGCAAATGGATTTTATACTTTAAAGGAAAGTGGAGTTGCCAACGTGAGGGATATACAACTCTCAACCCTTCATGCTCACCTAATTTTTAAGGGTGAATGTGTTTCTGTTGTACCAATGGATAATATATTCAAATTCATTCCCCAGCAACCGTGCCAAAAATATGTTGTAACTCCTAGAGACAACCCTGAGTTGTGAAGAACCAGTGCCTAGGACATCTTAAGCCAAGATGATTCAGAAAACATTTATGTAGTTGACAATACAAGACCTCTTTTTGGAAAAGGATTTAAAGTTTCATAAGACGGGACTAAGACATCATAAATGGAGAGTAGATAACAACGACATCTAGTTGTAGAACAATAAGGGTCTATAAGCATACATCAATAGGAAGACCTAGATTTAAATTGTTGTGAGGAGAGCTGAACATGAAATCCGTGCAGAATTATCAAAATGAACGAGTGTGGAAATAGTGGTAGCAAATGAAGGAAATATTATCGACATGTAGGCCTATTCTAGCATAAGAATATACCCAAGATAATATCGAAAGAAAGGTGGTAAATATGGTATAACATATGAACATAATATAAAGCTTCAAGACATATTTAAAGTGCAATAGAAAAATAGATATGAGTACCTTTCCACATATAAATTCACAACTAATTAATCAACACTCACATTCTGACAGCTTATGATATAAAGAGATTAATGGAAATTCCATGAACATTTGTATTAAAATATAACACAGGAAATACAAACTGTAAATTATCTCATAAGGAATCCATTACACAATATAAAAATCCATTTCAATTTCCCAACGGGATCCTTCAAAATGGAAAATTGTTTACTAGCAGTCTTGGTTCTCGAAAATCTGGAACCCTGCCTCAGCTTTTGATTGCTTATTTTATAGCCTTCAGCTGGGCCTTTGCAAAAGATATTTCACAGACCAAAATATTACCTGAGATCTCTTTTTTCTTTTTGGTCTCTATCAAAATCGAAACTGATGATATGGAAAAACCCCTCACATCATCTTCCTAGTGGCCCTAACAAAGGCACTAACTAAAAACATAACAACTTAACAGAAAATAAAGTGCAGAGGGTGAAATGAAGATTTCACTTGATATTACATTGTAAAAGAAATAAAATTAAAAGGGCCACTTGGGCCATATCATGAATATCACTTTTTGGAACAATGAGGCATGGTTACTACTGGCTAACTTGGAGGCACTGTTGATGTGTATGAACCAGCTTTTTGTCAGAGAGGAGGCGGAGACTTGTGGGATGATGCAGAGGCAGGGGTGCTGACGTACTCCCTGCATTTTTACCATATGATCACCACTGTCAAAGGCATAGTGGAAAAAACATCTACTAAATCCTGGATATCAGTCAATTTAGTGTAATCTACTCAGACGGCTAAGCACTACTTAATCTGGCAGAGAAGGGATATTTCCTTGCTTAGGGCGACAATTATGGTTTCCACTTTTAGGTGAGTAGTTTTCTCAAAGGGTAAATTATTCTGGTTCATAACGACTCTCAACTTCTATTCATACTCCGTCAATCATGTAAAAGGAGCTGTTATAGGCTCCTAGCATGATGGGAGGCCTGCCTTTACCAACTCATCCCATTCTTGATCAAACCGCTCCACTCCCTTAGCAACCTGATCCAAACCACTCAATGCGTTTGCACGCGTAATATCCTTCTCCAATACCCTTCTGATTTCCATCACTCCCTTGAAATGATCTTCAATCCCCTAGGCGAGTAGCTCTTTAGAGTATAATCCATTCAGGTAAGTGATATGCCTTTTAGCCATGGTCACTTTTCCTTCCGCTTTCGCTAGAGCTTCCTGCAAATTTTCTTCTAATAATCAGACTATGATTTTTTTATCACCAACAAAAGTAATATATTTCCAACGTTGTTTTACCTTTGATATAATGTCAGTCCCGATGAGTTTCTTAGCTTCTAGGAGGGTCACATTTCCCTTCATTTGGTTGGTCAATTCTTTGATGGTATTTTCCTATTGGAACTTTTCCCTTCTTGCTTTCTCTACCTCTTCCTACAGGGCCGCTACCTCCTTGTTGTTCATTTACATCTTAGTTTCCAGTTCCTATACCCTCTGGCGTGCTATATGAGTTTTGTTTTCTGAAACCCCTAAATTCGATAGAGCTTTAGTAAGCTGCTCTAGAGTGGTGCCAGGTGCATCAGAGGTTGGGGTTACACACGTGTGCTTGTCCAATTTTCCCTATAACTCTGCCATTTGTTTTCTGAGGGAACCCAATTCTATGATCCTTTTAGAATTCCCCTCCTGTTCTTTGACCAGTGAATCGGTGAGAGCCGATTTCTCCTTCTCCACGTGGGCTAAATCCTTTTTTTGTACATGTTGTCCTTGGGGAATGTGTAGCATTTTACTTAGCTCAAAGTTCTCAACCTCTAAATCCATAATGAGCTGCTTTCTAACCCCATCCTTGTCACTCCCTTTTTCCCTCGCTATCCTCCTGAGATTGTGCAAGTTTTTGGCTATGCCTCTAGCACTAGCCCTTTGTTTCTTCTAGCTCTCCAGCACTTCGCTGTACTTATCTTCTAGCTTCCTCAGTGAAAGCTTGAGATTTACCATCTCATCCCTCAACATGTCCTTGATGCATTGATGTTGACCTAGCTTGTCTGTTAAAGGGACCTTGGACAGATTCAAATAAACTTCCAAATCTCGGTAGCTAGTCCCTTCAGCTGTAGCATCCAACACTGCCTCTATAATGGCAATTATTAATTGCTCTTTGTCCATGTCAAGCTTGGTAGTAAGCCGAGTATGATACTTATTCACAAATCCCGCTAATTCTACTTAGATTTTCTCCCGTACAGTCTTGTTTCTATTTCCAATCTCTTCCCTTACTTCCACTCTGTTAACTGATGTAATATTCCCAATCTAGGATGGTTAGAAATCCATGGCTGGAAAATGCATTCTCCAGAAATGGAGGCAGCAGGATATGATACCAAGACCTAGATCCCTTAGGAAAATGTGTCTAAGACCAAAATCCAAGTGTTAGGACCAAATAAATCCTTATAAGGTTGTTAAATAGATCTACCACACTTATATGTCCTCAGAAAATTCCCAATGAAGGTACTGCAACATATGAAAGCACAAGATATGGAGCAATAGCATTATTCTATGAAGTCTACACACATGAAGAAATATACAACCAAAAAATACATGATATAGTAGGAAATGTATACAATGTGTGGAGGAATCAATCACTCCAGCTAGGCAATGGAAGCCTCGACAAGACAAGTACATGAAATGTGACAAAACACTGTTGTGTATTTATTCCCTAGCTATGATTGCGCAGTTATGAATAGAGACTACAAAAAAAAAATATAAATACAATGATATATCAATATCATCTCAAAATAAAGAGGGGGAGAAAGCTCTCAACCCCTGAAAATACTAATACAACACCAATACACAATCCTTCGAAGGATTGGCTGCAATACATGTACAAATGACAATTCTGCAGAAAGGCCAGAGTTGCTGGGAAGCAGCTGCAACTCAAACTAAAACAATATGGAGATGGCTGAATAATATTTCCAATATGAATAAAACCTCCTCCAATATATTTCCAAAGTACAAGGCTGATCCTAATACTGGAAATCTTGCCCTCCAAAATGCTGATGCAACCTCTCACTGCAGATGCACTCTAGAATAATGCAGTCAAGCCACTGGACTACGTTGTAGGAGATAGAGAATGATTGGCTTGGTGCAAAATATGTGCAATCATATTATAAATCGCTTTCACTAACCCCCCTGGATCAAGATAAGCTCCCTCCTCTGAAATATAAGCCAAAGAGAAGTGTTGTGGAACCCTCCACTGCAATGCCCTAGCAACACTGCATTATACTTGAGCAGAAATAACACAGTATCTAAAGAATGGATTTGGCCTTGGGCCAAGATGTGGAGAATATGAAGTGAAATCCTTCAAGAGGCCTCTCAAGAAGGAGAGGAAATCCTAAATAGGAATCTTTTGTGCTAAGCAGTGCTGCAACTCTGCTGAACAGCCAGACTGTGCAATTTGTCTGAATAGATAAATAATCAAATGATCCAAGATATCTCACTATGGCTACCTCCTCCTCTTCTTATACAAGTGAATTCCTCGTTTCCATGGACCCCACACATTAGGGTTTCATTCCCAAGGAATATTTCTCCCTCCAAAACTGCGTTGTCTTCTCACGCAAGCTACACCTCTTAGGCAGCGTTGTTGACTTGGTCAAACTTGACCTTGTCCTCATGCAAATTTTCCATTTTCACACTGGAAGGTGAAAAAAAAGCTGCTCCAATGATCCTTTTCACATTATTAAGGATTTTATTCCTACTTATGGGCTTTTTAGCCATTTTATTCACCTCGTAGATGAAATAAGAAAAAATTAATGTTCCAATTTTCTTCATGAAAATTTTGGAACATTACAGTCCTGCCCTCTCAAAGATTGCTTGTCCTCAAGAAAGTGCAAGGATAGAATGAGTTCCTTTCTTCTCCTCTCCCTGTAGAATCCATGTATGATGATATCCTCCAAGGAAAGTGATGCTATCTCATCAATCAACTCTCCATAATGCTCCTCCTCAACATGTAAGTCAGCTATCACGCTATCATCATGTGAAAGTGAAATACTCAAGAGGATAAAAAAGTGATGTCTAGAGATCCCTTTTAAGAATGGGATCTGAAATATAATGGGAACTATCTTTCCCATATGGACCCTCCATCTCCAAGCTATGAGCCATGCACAATGAGCCACCTTCCAACTAGGAAACTACTGAAAGCTGTCATCCACCTTTGGCCCCGGAAAATTAGGTGGGATGAAAATATGCACATGGTAGAATATATAGCCAACCCCACGTTGTCCATCTCTCCACTTATGATAAGTGTAGAGTGTTGGTTGTCCATGGGCTGTAATAATTTTTCTCTCAAATGGAAAAATGAGGAGTAGTCCTCCAAAGATCTCTCCTCCAACGCTGCAAATCAAGTTGGCCCAAATCATTCCATATATGATGAGTTGGAATTCATCATTATATGGCATCACATCCATCATATGGCTCACCTCATAAGGAAACAAATGCGTTGTCAATGTTACCATACCATATCCCATGCTCCCCTTAGAACATGTAGTGCAAATAGTGTGGGAAATTTCTCCCTTAAAGGACACATCCAGATAATGTGCCTCTCTCCTGAGCATGCTCCTCATAAGAAAAAAAAAAGTAGAGCCATAGGGAGCAAAGATGAGAATCATACTTGCTGCAATATGCAACAAATGAGAAGGAAAATGGTCCCTCAAGTGAAACCAGCATAGCTTGACCCTCAACTGCAATAGAGACTGCTAAAATAAGTGGCTTGTCAACCTCTTGCATGCTGCTCCAATCTCCTCATAAGTATGGAGGAAGTGAATAATGTAAGGTGTACAATGAGCATGTACTCCATAATACATCTCTTCCCTAATTCCTCCTAGGGAAGGCCCATCAATCATTCTTATGACCTCAACTAGACCATGAAGCTCTAAAGAAAGAATTCTTCTCCTAGGAGCAACATCCTGCACACGTATGGTTAAGGGACATATACATACATAATATGAATGCTCATGTAAACAAAAATGAATACCCTTACCATACGCTCTGCTCATGCAAATGGAGTGGCTCAAAAATGAGTCTCCTCTCATCCTCAAAGTGGAAAGAGGTGGCTATGCTAACTCCTCCAACTATTTATGTATTCCCTCCATCTCCATCTGGTCCATGCATCTACTCATATGCTGATGTATCTCCTCCTCAAAGCCCATCCAAAAATACCACTTCATGATGGTGTGGTATGCTCTCATAGAACAAGTGGGTCTGAAAAGGAAATCCTCCTGAGCTACTTGTAGCAACTTCTCCTTGAGCTTGGAAGCTCTAGGAAAGAATATCCTACCATGATAAAAGATCATCCCATCTATGACTGAACATGCCTCATAATGCAATTGACCATCCAAGATCATGCAAGAAAATATATCCTTGGAATACTCCACTAACAGCTGGGAGCTCGAATATGGATCTATCCTCCATAGTGACAGTGCTGATGATCTCCCATGAAGAGCATCTATCATATGGTCATCCCTCTCTATGAAAT
This sequence comes from Pinus albicaulis, assembly GCA_034641835.2. NCBI lineage: Eukaryota > Viridiplantae > Streptophyta > Pinopsida > Pinales > Pinaceae > Pinus > Pinus albicaulis. The sequence continues at coordinate 968,456,107 of CM076578.1, forward strand.
ATTGTATGCCAAATATGCAAGTTGGAAGGTTGCTATCCTTCCCTTGCTGCTTCTGCCACAATGCAAAATCTGAAATGGAAGTGGGTACTGATGATGTTAAGAGAATTCTCTCTCTCTCCTTGAGTCTACACCATACTCCCAGCACTGTATCAAGCTCTCCTAAGGTTCCCACTCCTCTGAAATAACTGAGTGTTGCCTCAACTGATGAAGCATCGATCTTCCTCTATTGATCCAATTGTCTCCCTGACATAATGTATCAATGCAATGAGACATCATCATCAAGAGATGACCGCATATATGAATGGAGAGAACCCTCCATGCTTCCACTGTGCAATCCAATCACCTCCTTAGGTGCATCAACCTCCAGAAATGGACAGGGATGTGTACTCCTCATCTCATGATACTGGGCCTTCTCCCTTCTCCCTCCTTGTGTCTCCATGGTTTCACACCTTCTCAATAATGGCATAGATAGAACATGAATTGTGCCTTGATCTCCACACATGAAATCATGGGGACTTTCTTGCAAATATGCAAGCATCCCTCTATTTGGAGCAAGAGCTCCTCTTTCCTCTGCATGAGGTGCTAGATCAACTCCAGATCTAACAATGTTATTGCGCTCAATATCTGCAACATGAGTTGGAAACCTCCCAATGATGTGATCCCATTTTGAAAAAGAGATCTCCATGCTCCTTTGCTCGAAGGTGTGAGATGAAAACATTTCTTTTGGAAAAGTATGGTGTAAGTTTTCATGAAAGGGTTTTTCTTGAGTTTTATTGTTTAATGTCACCATGTGTGTCTCATGAATCTTTTCATCAAATATTTTCACTAATGCCTTAGTGAAATTTTCATAAGATGCAATATTTACATTCCTCAAAGAAAAATGTTCAAAGATCCACCAGGCATAAGCCTTACCTCTCAAATTCAGCGCTGCAAATTTGATGGCTTCATCCTCCAGAATATGGTGTTGCTGCAAGAAGGTCTCTAACACCTCCACCCAAGCTTTTTCTGAAAATTCAAGTGAACCCTCAAAGGTAGATAGATGAAATATATCCTGTTTCTCTCTTCCATTCATCTTCATCTTGCAAAACTCTGAAAAACTGAGATGATCTCAGAATTTATGAGTTTCAGACTCATAATATTTCAAATAATCACTAAGGGTTTCCCTCCCAACAACTTGTTCTCTTATTTCCATCTCTCTTCCGGCAATCCTAGGCATGTGACTGTTTTGTACAAGATGGTGTGTAGCTACATGCTCACACTCCTCCAATCTAGAGTTTTCTTTTGAATCAAACCCTCTAAGAGATTATCTATATTTCCTCCAGATATCCTCATACTCTTCACGAATCATATATATAGATTTAGGAAGAATATTGGTAAACTTATCCCCTTTTTCTTCTCCAAAATAGGGAGTCCTTTTCCTGCTTATTTCTTTGTCTCCTTGACGAGAATAGGAAGTGCAGGGTTCTTCCTCTTCTTTTTGGTTATCCTCCTTGGGGAGGTTCTTCATGGATCTAAAATATGATGAGATAAATCCCATACTCTTCAATATTTTTATCTTCTTGGGCTTATACTCACAAGCTAAGCCAAGAAAGTAGCTTTGATACCACTGTAATATTCCCAATCTAGGATGGCTAGCAATCCATGGATAGAAAACACATTTTACAAAAATGGTGGCAACGGGATTTGATACCAAGACCTGGATCCCTTAGAACAATGTTTCTAAGACCAAAATACAAGATTTGGGACCAAATAAATCCTTCTAAGGTGGTTAAACAGATCTACCACATTTAGTTGTCCTCAGAAAATGCCCAACGAAGGGACTGCAACATATGAAAACAAAAGATATGGAGCAACAACGTTATTCTCTGAAATATGCACACATGAAGAAATATACAGCCAAAAAATATATGATAGAGTAGCAAATGTATACAATGTGTGGAGGAATCAATCACTCCAGCTAGGAAATGGAAGCCTCAACAGGACAAGTACATGAAATGTGACAAAACATTGATATGTAGTTATGCCCTAGATATGACTATGCAGATATGAATGGAGACTATAACATACAAAATGTAAATACAATGATATATCAATATCAGCTAAAAATAAATATGGGGAGCAAGCTCTCAACCCTTGAAAATAATAATACAACACCAATACACAATCCTTAGAAGGATTGAATGCAATACATGTACAAATGGAAATTCTGCAGAAATGTCGGAGTTGCTGGGCAGTAGCTGCAACTAAAACTAAAACAATATGGAATGGCTGAATAATATGTCCAATATGCATCAAACCTCCTCCAATAGATTTCCTGAGTACAAGGCTGACCCTAATACTGGAAATATTGCCCTCCAAAATGCTGGTGCAACCTCTCACTGCAGATGCACTCTAGAATAACATAGTCAAGGCACTGGACTACACTGTAGGAGATAGAGAATGATTGGCCTGGTGAAAAATATGTGAAATCATCTTAGAAATCTCTTTCGCTAACCCCCCTGGAGAAAGATAAACTCCATCCTCTAAAAGATAAGCCAAAGAGAAGTGTTGTGGAACCCTCCACTCCAATTCCCCAACAACACTGTGTTATACTTGAGCAGATATAACACAGTATTTGAAGAATGGCTTTGAACTTTGGCCAAGATGTGGAGAATATGAAGTGAAATCCTTTAAGAGGCGTCCCAAGAAGGAGATTAAATCCTAAATAGGAATCCCTCATGCTAAGCAGCGATGCAACTCTGTTGAACAACTAGAGTGTGCAATTTGCTTGAATAGAAAAATAATCAAATGATCCAAGATATCTCACTATGGTTACCTCCTCCTCTTCTTACAGAAGTGAATGCCTCTTTTCCATGGAACCCACACATTAGGGTTTCATCTAGAAGGAATATTTCTCCCTCCAAAACTGCGTTGTCTTCTCATGCAAGCTACACCTCTTAGGCAACGTTGTTGACTTGGTCAAAATTGACCTTATCCTCATGCAAGTTGCCCCTTTTCACACTATAAGGTGAAAAAAAAGCTGCTCCAATGATCCTTTTCACATTATGAAAGATATTATTCCTAATTATGGGCCTTTTACCCATTTTATTCACCTCCTAGATGAAATAAGAAAAAATTAATGTCCCAATTATCTCCATGAAAAATTTGGAACATTACAACTGAGATGGCCTGAGATAGTCGTGAGAGCTCAGAAGAAGAGGAACCATAATAATTGACTATGAAACTAGCCTTGCCTCTGTTAGGCTCCACGTATCGGATCAATTATTCTTGCGAGGGCTCTTCCCAGATAATTTCCACACCATCTATTATTTTCTTCTTGAAGGAATGAGATCCCTCGTCCATATCCATATCTTTTTGTCCTCCTGATGCATCCGCCTCATTGGTCTGCCCTCTTCTCTCTGTGCCCGCAAAAGTAGTGTCACCGCTTCCTTCTCCAACTGAAGGTTCAGCTTCCATTTGTGAAGTGAAAGGCCATGTATCAAGGTTAACTCTTTTCTCAATGAAGGGCCTAGTCTCATGTACATAAGGAATTGACTTTATTTTCCTTTTCCTATTTGAATGGATCCCTTTCGGGTCATAGGTCCAAGCTTTCCCCTGTATCCTATCCATCCCTTGAAGTATTTTTTCCACTGTGAAGAGGGCGTGTATTTAATTTATGGTGAAGGGGCTAATAGTGGTAGGGAGCTTGAGAATGTACCCTTTCTTCATGGGGATGAAGCGGAACTGGTCTACATTTAGGGTTTGACAGACGTACTCAAGAGAAAACATGTGCATAGCAGGAAACACCATTAGGCGGTAGGTGGGTACGTATGCACCATAGTCCCTGATTTCAATGTAGTCGTCAAATAGGTACCAGTCCCCCGTTCTCTCTTCATCATCGAACTGCAGCGAGTCCTTCTGCTTAGGAAAAATCCTGGGACGAGGGCTGTCATGGATTATGGTGTAGGCTATGGTCATGAAATCATTCAAGAACTAAGTGTAACTCTTCCCATTAGGTTGTTGACGAATAGAGACATTCCACTCAAAGACAATATTTGGCTGAGCGTTTACTCTCGAAATATTTTTGAGGACTAGGGTTTCAAACTTGTCAGCATGTTGAAACGGGAAGAGATAAAACACCAATGAACAGAACCGGAAAGCCCCCGAAGAGGGTAACTCTTGGAACTAGGTGTGAATGGTCGAGGCCAAGAAAGTAGGGATATCTAAAATAATTCCCTATTCTGACATGAGCCAGAGGAGAGCTATACATTCTTTTGAAACTCGTTTGACCTCCTTGAGACCTAGTAATCCTGAAATGAAGGCTAGGATAAGCTGGACATTGTCTTTGAATGTGGACAAGGGCATCATATCCGAGGACAGGATAGCTGTAAGACAGGAATATGAAATAAAATAGAGGAATTCACTTTGTTGTCTCGAGGGAAACTTGAAAAACTGACGGGAAAGAGATAACTCAGTGATATCAACATAGCTCTAGGTGTGGGGGAAATGCAGGGCTTCCTTTATGAGCTCATGGGATATTTGAAAAATATTGTTTCCATAAGCTAAGAGAAATAAATCTCTGTGCTTGTCATAGGAATATCTAAGCTAGCATATAAAATCAATAACTATATAGGTGGGCGGAGAAATTTGGTAATATAAACCTGACTGAACGACTTTGAACCAACCTTAGCCCTTTACATGGCTTTCCAACAAGTCGGGTCTGAATGGGAGACACTAAAAGGGTATAAGGGATCGTGAATACGAGCTTGGGTGTCAATGAAAGGTTCAGGTCCAGGAACTAACCTGACCTCGCGGGCTTGTGGGGTTTCATGTTTAGAATTTCTGGGCTTGGGTTTCCCCATGACCATTTTTGAAATGTAAAACGGAAGGAAAATTGTGAGGTGAAAGAGTGAATAAATACCTATAATCAGTGAGGAAAACCCAAGAGGGAAAGCAATGCGGGGGGTTGAAAGTGACCTAGGACTAGATTTCAAGCTTTGTTGAACGATAGATTCGTAAAAAACAAGTATTTTACCAAAGTGGGCGTAAAGAGGGGCTAAACATGCCCAGATTTGCGAAAAATGAGGTTAGGGTACCAATTGTAAGGCTAACATTATTAGAATGTCGAAAATGGGGCATGTGGCATCAGGCTTTTGGCTACTAGGAGCTGGGTAGGTGTAAGCCACACGCCGGGTTAATACCGTTATTGGTCGTGTACCGGCTTTCCTAACTTACCTTAACTTTGCTTAAATACTGCCACCTGTTATTATTGAGGGGTCCACTTAATGGTTCTGGTGGGGCCCGTTAAGCCCTCTCGTGACACTCCACCATCCCACGGAATAGTTAATACTTGTTCCACCAACCCGTGACGTCATGCATTCTGGGGGGTAGAGCTCCGCCCTATTCATAACATCTTTAGTACCCCTGGAATCCCTCCATGTGGTGCCCTTTGTCATGCATTTTGGGGGGTGGAGCTCTGCCCTCTTCATACCATCCTTAGTAGCTCTGGAATCCCTCCATGTGGTGCCCTTTCTTTGATTGCCCCATATATGGCCCGCGGCCCCACCTTTGCTTAGCTATGAAGCACCATCAGCTCCTTTTTCCACACTCTTACCATGACGGGGGGGGTTTGCATACCATAAATCCCTTATATTTACTTAGCCTGCTCACCTCCAATGGATTTTCTTCATTTACCTTGAGTTTTTCCTTTGTGCCTATAAGGTGAGGGCTAACATAACAATAAGTTCCATCATCAATTCGATTTCTATGTCCAACTTTCTCTAACCTTTCCTTGTCTACTTCTTTTATGTGATTTTTTCTTGACACTTCTTCTTTCTCTTCCTCTGTTGCAGATCCTTTACAGTCTTCATCAGGCTCTTTCTTCTCTGCTGGTGCTTTCAACCATTTATCCAGTAGCTCCAATTCCTTCTCCCATTCACTGATCTTTTGATGAGAATTTGGTTCTTCTGTTTTTTTGTCCTGTTGTTGAATTTCTGCACTTTTTTTTGTGTGTTATGTGAATTTTTGTTTCATGTTTTATTCCTTGAGCTATTTTCATTTTTTTTACTGCCTCAAAAAATTCCATGGTTATCTCCAATTTTCCTATCATCATGATGGAATGATGATCCTTCACTATGTTTTCAGCTAACATAGTTTCTTCTTCAAGTTTTCCTTTAACCTGTTGTTGGTTACCTTCACTTTGGAGTTGTTGGATTCTTACTGCCACCCTCACATCCTTACCCTCTTGTTTCTTCTGAAATTTTATCTCATCTCCAAACAACCTCTGTTCAATGTCTTTGATCACAACATCATACTCATTCATTCTATTCACTGTACATGCAAATAAAATATTGGTTTATAAATTAAAGTATTCTTCTGTCTCCATGACTATGAGAGACTCTCTTCTACTTTTAGGTACTGTTGTAACCATTTATTTTCTATTTCCAAGTTCTCATAGAAAATTTTCCAAAAAATCAATCTCCTCTTCACATTTAGCAAGCATTTTATCACAATGCTCTTCATTTCTAGCTTCATCGTTTATATGGTCACTATTGTTTAGTGATTTTCTTCAATCTGATTGTCTTCCATAAAAAATTATATTTCGGTCATCTCCATAGAAATAAGTTTTGGTTCCTTCCTTACAATTTCAAAAAGAAATACTTCATCAACTCCATGTTGTGTAACAGTGTTTGATAATTGTCCTTCTTCACCTGCATAACCTACATTTACATACAAATTATCAGTATTGTAGATATAATGTCTCGGTGCCTCTTCCTCCTATGGCAACATATTAGTATGATGCTTTGAGTTTTCTTCTAACTCCTCTATCAGCACATCCGTATGATGATCTGAGCTCTCCTCTGAACTCTTGATACTTTCATATAGTCTCACCTCTCCTTCTCCATCATCAAGAGATATTCCTTTCTCTATCTTGAAAATAATTCCATGTGCTCCCTAAAGCATTTATACTTGAACATATTTTCATGTGGAATCCTCAAATTCCATCCTTGACTCAAAAAATCTGAGTTCTTGCTTCCATAAGGCAATATCCTTTTGCCTCCACTTCATTTGCAATGAGTGCCAAATTACCTTCTTTCCCTTTAGTGGAAATATCCATCCTCCTCTCTTATTTTCCTCTCCTTGTAGCAACTTCATCAATGCCTCAAGTCTTTCTTTCATGTCAGAAAGTTGTTTTTCAAGCTCCTCTTGACCCCATTTATTCTTCATATCATTTTCTTTGAAATTTTTTCCTCTGTTTCTACTATGGATTTTCTTTAAACCTATGGAATGAATTTCCATAGTCCCTGTCTTCATCTCTTCTCTTGTGAACTCCCTTGCCCACTTAAAGGTACCCAAGCCTCTCCTTTGTAATTCTTCAAACCTACATTTATACCAATGCAAGTTTCCTTCTAAGCATGGTATCTTGGTATCTTATGGTTCTCTACCTCTGGAACCACTCTATGAGAAAAATATTGCTTCTTTTGTCTTCTGCAGTATTTCACTCTCTTTTGAGAACATTCACTTGTCCTCCTTATCCAACCTCTGTTGGAATTATTCAAGGTTCTGCCACTGTTTAAGAGCTCTCATCCTCTTCCTCTTGAGAAAAAAAATAGTTCTTTTTTACAACTCCTCTTAGCTATCTTTTCTGCTAACAGCCGTTTTGTCTGCAACCAGAAATATGTAAACAAAATCCTCAAAAACAAATTTAAAAATAAAAACATACCATATCACCTTCAATATATCTTCATGATTTTGTTCCACCATTCATTTGCACTTTGAATATACAATTCCCTGTTCACTTTCCTCTGTAAATTATCCTTAATAGTACCAATTACTTCCCATTATTCTACCACAATTTATCTCTTTATGCTTGTTTCCTGTCAAATTTAAAATCTCATTTCTTCCTGTGTAATATCTTTAAGTAATACACACAAATCACACTAGCTTTGTTTTCCTACTTTGTTCTATCAATATTTAATGATCTCCTCTTTCTGCAATCACAATTGTATCTACATATACAAGTTCAAGAGCATAAATCTGTTCTAGTTTTCCCAAAGAGCTTTAACTTGCTCTTCAATCAGGGAAACGAATCTACATTCCAATAGTTAGTGTTTTTCATGCTCCTTTCGAAATAGGAGTTTCTCAGGAGAAATATGCTTAATTAGTGACTCAAGGATTTCTCTCTAGTGGATATGATGGCTTGGACAAAAAATTACCCTTAAAATTTTGGCAAAGATCAATCTCTATGAAATAACATTCTTATATTAGTCCTCTTGGGAAGCTATAGGAATGCAATACCCAGAAGGAGGGAAACCTTGACACACCATTGTCCCCATGCTACTACAACAAATATTATGAGTGCCCAATCAACAAAGGAAAATTTTCCTAGTTCTTTGACTGCTATATATGCCCATAAAATGCATCAATAGAGTACACTTGACCTCAATTCAACTCAAGCTTTGACACCAAGAATTTATTCCTATAATATCCGGGTCAAAAAACTTCAACCACCAACCAAATGCACATGTCAAAAAAAAAAGTGGGCACGCTGATTTATTTTCCAAGTAGGTTAACAAAATTCACACATTAATTTCTTAATGCAATGCATATTGGCTACTCCACATAGCTACAAATCTCTCTCTTCTCCACAAATGTCTTCCATGGTGGATGGTCGATCATCATAACATCTCGCGCTACTTTTGAATGCTCAGTGATAAAAAAATTCTATTTCCCTCTTAATCATAGGTTCACAAAAAAAAATACTCACAAATGAACTCCCCAAAGAGCATCACCAATGATATGATACCGAATGATGTACCTACCTCATCAAATTTGTGATAGAAATCATGTTTTGGAACAGTAATAGATCTACAAACACACTCCAACATTTAAAGTAAGGTTTCTTCAACCTCTATCTCTGTCGAGATCTATCGATTCGATTGGAAAACACCTAAATATGAAGGACCCCAACACTCATCTGTATGTGTAGCATGTAAAGGAATGTGAAATACATGCACAATGAATGCGTAGCGTGCAGGGTGTTTGAATAGTGTATGTATAGCGGCGACAGGGTATGCGCAACACCTGCGCAACGAATGTGTAGCTTTCAGGTTGTTTGCGTAGCGTGTTGGAGTTGGGATCCTCTATTTCTCGATGAAATTCCTTAACAACACAGATCCAAATCACATCGATTGTTAACTTTATCTCGTTAATATAAAACTATTCCCCCCTAGCACATAGTGTTGGAATTCATCTACTAACTTCTCAATAATCATTCTAACACCCGGATAACAACAGGTTCAAATAAGCGATCGTATTCAAGAAGAAGATACTCAACTTGCTTATCGGAAGATTTAGTAGTGACTTTGGCATCCCGTGCCTCCTTATCCTTTGCCTCTGATTCAAATGTCAACTTTTTAAATTTCTGCTTTAATTCAAATATCTCATTCTTCAATAGGTTCTTTTCCTCGGAACTTTTGTCGACGTTATGTTCCTAGGATTCCATGTATTCTTCTTGGAATTGCTTCACACGAAATCTGTTTTGATTGTAATATTGACTCATTCACCAATTTCATTTCTTCTATGGACAGAAAATATGCAGGACAAAAAAAATTTCCAATTTACTGTGTATACACATCACCTTCAGCATAGGAATATGCGAGAACATATAAGGGCCAATGCTGAAATCTAGAGCTTGCATTATTCTTTAGAATTAAAAACACATCTCATCACTCTCACCCTTGGGCCTAGATTGTTATTCATAATTAAAAACACATATCATCTCTCTCGCATACAAACTTTGTTTTTTACTTTTTATTTTTATTAATATGATAGAGTATATTTACAAAGGCCAACAAACATAATCGTAAGGCCCAAAATACAACCTGGAGCCAACCCCGAATGCTTCAAAGGCTTACCCATATATACAAGGATTAATATGACATAATTACAGTTTATATCCAACAATCTCTCAATATCTCCTAAAGATTCTCCCATATCCATTCTTTACTCAACCAAAATACTATATTAGACCTATATATCCCTAAGATCCTTATTAGATCTCAACTAGCTTAAATCTCTCATGTTCTCCTATATTAGAGAACATTTACAATTACATATATGAATTAAATCTATCCTATGTCTCTCACATAAATCCAATCAAGAATTAGAAAAATATAATTAATAAAGCCTTAGGAAACCAACTTCCTAGGAAACACAAGAACCTATAGGTCTAACATATATACATGTATTTTGGAAGCAGGATGCTCCTGCATCACCTCCAATTGGAAAAAATTCCCGATTTCCACCTCCAAGTGGTGGTGGATCCTCTCCTAGTGCCACATCACTCATGTCTCTTTCAGGATATTCATCTTCCTCCTCTTCACTATCAGAGAATACATAAATATAGTGTGCCTTTCTTGTTGCACACCGATGCCCTGGTGCTCATGGTTCTTGGAAAGTGAAGAAAAGTTTCCTCCTCCTCAAGTCTCCTCAGACATCATCATGAAAAATTCCTTTGTTTTGGTTCTCCTTTGGAGGAATAACCTTCACATATTTCCCCTTTGACTAGAAAGTGGGATTTTGCTGAAATGGAGCTCTTGCCCTTGGAAAAGAATTGTGCATGTCCCTAGCCCTTTCAATGGCATCTTGGAGTGTATTTGGTTTGGTGGACTTTACCAACCCATGCAAAGGCTTTTATATTCCATATAAACATGTATACTCTTCTAGCTATAGACAGATCTAGCACCATGACTAAAAGCTTTAGAAATTCAAAGATATAAGTCTCTTGATTTCATGATTGCTTGAGCTTAGCTAGCTCAAAAAAGTGTGTTTCAGGATCTCTTTGGTCAATATTTCTACCAACCTACAAGTGAATTCTGCACATGCATTTACACCTCATGCCCCAAAGTAGATATACCATGAAACCACCAATCATGTGCTACACATCCAAGGTGCAACACTGCTATCTTAATGGCTTCAATCTCTGAGACTAGTTTTAGCTGAAACTATATGTCTATTTTTTCTACCCAAGCCTTGGTTGTGCACTTGGATGATCTGTCAAAAGAGGGGAGATATAAGCTCTCCATAGTATGTTGAAAATCATTGTTTTTCATGTATCCGCCATTTCTATTATTATTATGAGGCTTCCTATTGTCCTTTATTTAAAAAAAATATTGAAAGTTAAGATTGTCTTTGAACCTTTGAGATTGAGATTCATATTCTAGAAAGTAATCCAAAAGAGCCTCCTTCTCTTGGGGTCCTCCAACCCCATTTCCTATTGCTAGGAATGTAGGCATGGTGGAGCATTGCACAACTTGCTACATGATCGGTTTCTCACAATAATGGTGTGAAGTGTTGGAAATTTCTCCATGTTGAAACCCTCTTGGGGTCTCATTATGTATCTACATCCTCATCTCCTTGATTTCTCTCGAAATATCTTGCATGGTTTGAAGAAGAATCCTTGGAAACCCCTTTTCATCCATTTCTCCTGATATTGGAGTTTTTCCTTTCTCTTCTTTGTGGGTTGTATAATCAAACCTATGGCCTCTATTAATATACCACTTCTCCCATTCTGTAAGAGGTTCTCCTTCTTTTGATGACATAGATGTAGTGCTTCACATGTTAAGCCAAGATTATGCTATGATACCACTGTAATATTCAAAATTAGAAAAAACATGAATATTGAAAATAAAACTAGAAAATGCAGTAAAATATCAATACATAAAATATGAGTAGATCATAGAGACATTTTATTAGATATCATAGCAGAAAATGACTACAAGTTCTTGAGGAGAAAGACACTCAAGCTAGGAAAAACAAGCCTCAAATGACCTAGTACACCAAAACATGAAATATTGCTGCTACGCAAAATGCTAGAAGGCCATGACTACACAATCCTTGCTGGAAATAATACTACTGGAAACTAGGATTGCATGGATCTACTGACATAGTGCTCAGAAAATGTCGAGATCAGAGATATAGGCTTTCTAGCAAAATTCCAAGATAACCCAGAAAGGGTTTCCGGAAATAAACAAGATGAAAAATGTGGCTCTAATGCTAAATTACGCTCTGTAGTTGGGTAACTAGCTACACGCTAAAGAGAAGGAATTCGAGGAATTGCAGCAGGATTTTCCCACATGCATTCCTACCCAGCGAATGGCACGCCTTCAGACTAGCTAGGCGCTACGAGATGAGGTTGAGGAGCTCTATCGAAAGAAACAATTTTTCATTGATCACATGAAGCTGTGGGCGGATGAGGAAACTAAATTCTCTCGGGACCTTGATGCTACAGCTAGAAATCTTAACCAAAATATCCAGAGAGTCACTTTGGCTACAGAACGACCAACTTTAGAGAAGCTCATGGAGACTGTGCAGAGGGTAACGGACCCGAGTGCGAGTGTCTTGGCACCCTTTACTACTGCTATCAAGGAGATGCAGAACAAGATGAAGAACTTCGTGCTATTGTGAGTTGAAATGAGTCACAAGATTGTGTTGTGGGCCTGCTGAAATGGGTTCCCCAATTATGAAGACTATTTTTGATATATTTTCGTAATAGATTTTGTAATTTTAGTCATGCGTAGGGGCTTCGGGATGGGTCAAAGCCCCTCATGAGTTGTAATGGGTAAAACGGGTAGAACAAGGGGCCAAAAACCAAGGTTTTTTGACCCTAGAGTAGTGCAGGAAAAAACTATATATAGAATTCTAGATCGAGTCTAAGAAGTCAGATTTTGGAATAGGTTGGAACGTTGATGGTAGATCTGGATATTTTATTATATTTTGTGCGGAATTTTCTAGGTATAAGGCTCTTGTTGGCTGTGTGCGGGGAGACCTTAGACCTGTTGTGTGTGGACCCCACTAGTTCTATGCGTGGGTGACGGAAAGGTTTTTGTATGAAGGATCAGAACTGATATTAATAAAGAAGTGTTGTTGCGAATATCTGAGTCTAAAATTCATCTATTGTTTATGTTATGAATGATTCTGCATATTATTTCTGATCCCTGTATTTTTCTGCAATTAGATCTCTTTCACAATTGTTTCTGGGTTTATATGAATGATTATTGGTTGGATTTGATGTTATAAGGTTATGTTATTTTTTTTTAAGGGTTAGTACTTGGATTGTAGATTATGTGTTAACCTACACAAGATATTATTCATATTTGACCTAAATCTGTCTATAAGGGTTTCCTGGTTATGGTTTCTGTTGCGGAGGTATGTTCATGGTTATTTTGGATCTTAGGGCAACCACATCATTCAAACCTCTACCAGGGTGTGGAAACCTGGTTCCCCCCCCCCATACTACTTCATGTTAGACTTTGACTCGCACAAGCAGGAAACTACCAAAAGGGCTAGTAGTAAGAGGGTTTTGTTGGCTAACCTCAAATTTGAACCTGGGTTAGGACACCTCAAGCCAATAGCTGTAGCATAAAATCTCAAAAAAATTTGATAAAAATAAAAAGTAGAAGTTAATCTAACATATCTTTTGAAAAGAGTTATCTCACAAACCATTTTTGACGACTCAATTCAATTGAAACTAACTATAGGAATAGAATTTAATGTAGATGATAGATTTCTCTAGTAGTAAATTTACTTCAAAGCTCACTGATCCATAGAAATTAATCACTAATAAAAAAATTCAAAAATTAACAAAAATCAAAATTAAATCATCACTCTAACGACAAAGACTTCTAGCACATATAGTGCACTTGCACTTCATCAGTTTACAGACTCTATTTGATAATTTATTATTTCAATTTAAGAACATTAAATTGACTAAACAAGTGGCTTTAGTATACTTCCCCATGGTACATCCTTTGCATGTGTCTATCTGTGCAAAAGTACCCTTTGGAATACCTGTTGAAATCTGTTGCATGATACTCAAAGCATTGTGGTTTAGATGGCCCAATATCCTATGCCATAAATCACCTGTATCCCACCTCACCACTTCTGTTGCTTTACTACTCAATACCGAGCATCCATCTACATCAAGTTTGTAGAGGTTCTTCACATGAAGCCAAATATTATTTACCTCTCCTCTAACTTTGTGACGAAGGAACTCCTTTCCTTAACTGAAAACCACATCATATCCAAGATCCTCTAACATAGCAACTGAAACTAAATTATTTTTCAAGGCTGGCACATGCATTACATCTTTTAATATGAAATGTTTACATGACTAAATCTGGAAAGTAATTTTACCAATCTCGTTGGTGTTATACCTCTCGTCATCACCCATCTCAATGTGCATATGAATATTCTTCTCTTCCAAGCTACTAAAGAGCTCTTTGTTTCCAGTCATGTGGAAAGATACTCCACTAACCAAGTACCACATAGATACCATCACAGTTGACACCATTCATGCAATGAGAGAGAATTCCAACTCAAAATGTGATGGTAAAGCTTCACCTAGTGCAACTCTCAAAGCCTTCTTTTTTTTCTTCTTCTTTTGTGGATAATTAGTGGCATAGTGTTCATGATCATGATAGTGAAAACATTTCACCTTTGAAATTTCAAACTTCTTGCCTTCTTTTCTAGTCTGAGACTTGGAATAGGAATTATTCCCCTTACCCTTATTTTCCTTACCATCCAAGGCACCATTTCTTCATCATTAATCTTGGATGAGGATCCATCCATGGCATTCCCTCGTAACTCTTATTGTACCAAATATGACCATAGTCACTCCCAATCTAGTAACTTCTCCCTCCCATTCAAAGAGTCCTTATAACTATGATAGCTCTCAGGAAGGCCTAGAAGTGCTAGTCTCACCAATTCATCATCAACTACAGTAATCCCAACACTTCCAAGATCATCTTGACATTGAGTGAACTTGGTCAATTATTTCTAGATTGTCTCGCCCTTCTCCATTTTGAATTTCCTGAGCTTGTCCTTGAGTTCGAATTTTTCCTGGCCATTTTTGCTTTGAAACAGATCTTTCAAGGCCTTCCACATAGCATATGGAGTTTCTTTTCCATGGATACTCGATACAATATTATCTCAAAATCCCTCTAACAATATCCTCCTCGCCTTTGCTACCTTATTCTACCATGCATCAAGAAGTTGGGCATCTGCTATTGCGGGCTTGGGAATATCATTATATATGAATTCCTTCAACCCATTGTCCTCCAAAACTGCCTCCATCCTATCCTTCCATGCAATATAATTGGAATTTCCCTCAAGTGCATATTTGATATCAAGCCATTTAAAGACATCTTGATCTGCTTCTAGCTCCAAAGAAAGTATATGGAAATTTTAATATTCTTGAACAAAAGCTCAATTTATTCTCCACTATTGTGATTATGAGCACTCTGATGCCATGTATAAATTACACCAATTGGTTCAATATGATCATGCAATGTACTAAAATAAGATATTGAATCATTCTACAATATTTGTGGAATATAAATCATGATCACTCAATCAAATGCAAGTAAGAAAAAGAAGTAAATCAATCGCACAACACAAGAATTTCCTGGGGAAAGAAACTGCTCAAAACCCATCCATATTTATTGTATAATCAACCAAGGAATCATGAAAAAATAAAATGCATGTGTGCTCACAAGAACTTCATACACTCTACCAATTGTCTCACATTGATCTAGGCAAAATTGGACCAATATAGACAATTTCCTGCCCACCTTCAGCCTACCTTGCTCACGCAATCCCTAGGAAAAACAATTCCAATTAAATAGGAATTCCAAACTTCCCTGACTATATAATACATCATAGGCTTCCTGTGGCTTTATAATTATGCTCAGGAAATTCGCTAATAATACAACTGATAGTTTACTTACCTTTAACCTTTGTCTCAACTAGGTAGTCATCAAAATTAACATGCATGCATATATTAATAGTGAATCATCAGTTACTTGGTAGATCACTACTTGTGAATTAAATCTATTTTAATTCACTTGATCTTCCACTAGCTCATCCATCAGTTAGAACTAGTTAAACTGATTTTAACTCAATTAACTTGAGTTAACTGATTTCACTCACACCACACTAGTGCTACAACTGCAAGTAGACCCTGTAGATAATAGAATCACTCTACATGCCTATTTTTTTACCCTCAACTAGAAATTCTAGAGATAACAAAGTATATCACACTTGGTTAACTATTACAGGATGTTATGAGATAATATTACAATTTATTTTCCAATTTATTTCAAAATTGGACGCCTAGATTAGCACTAATGTGTCACTAAATTCCTCACTCATGTGTGACCTGTAATCCCACACTAGTATGTGGTACATTTTCTTGTTTAATTTCAACAACTAGTAATAATAGTATAAATTGTACAGGAAATGGCTTCGTAGCTTGTAAATTTTAGACTATTTACTTTGATGGTTCTACGACATAGGACGGTTCTAGAGCTAGTTGTGCCCTGACAGACCCAAAGAACAAGAAACAATTACTTCCATTCCATATAGACTTCAAGGGCACTAATAACATTATAGAATTTGAAGCACTCCTACTTAGATTGAAGAAAGCTATAGAACTAAAGGTAGAGCTTCTGAATATAATCGGTGACTCAGAGGTAGTCACTCATCAAGTAGGAGATACTATACATTGTGTTTCACCTCATCTCAAAAGCTACCAGTAGGAGGTATGTCATTTTTTTATCATTTTAAAGATTTTAATATTGTTTATATTCAAAGACTTAAAAATGCAACAACATATACATTACCAAACACTGCTACTACGATGTCGCCATTCAAAAATGGTTTTTCTATTGAAATTTTATACAAACCATATTTACTTGACAAAGACATAAATTTAAGTATTTTCAATGATTACCAATAGATACTACACTTTATGGAAAATGTTGATGTATTTAAATACGCTTCCATAGAGCAGTATGAGCACGACAAGGCTTTACCAAAAGCATGTCAAACATCGAAAGGAAAAATTATGCCAAAAGGTGTTATGTCCTTGGAGAAGGTATATAACTTGGAGAACTATTTTATAAGGCCAACAAGCACAAAGACTCAGAGTTCAAAGCTCGCATATGAAAAAGTCAATTTTGGAACCTCACTAGAACCAGAGTATGCCAATATCAATACTTCTTGTTCCCCATATGAGTGGCAAGAATTTATTCATCTATTCAAGTAGTACCAGGATGGGTTCGTTTTAACATACAATAATTAAAATACTTATGATACCCTCATCCTCTAGCACATTATTCCTATAAAACAATGGGTTAAATTGTTCTAGAAGAAGCTACGAAACGTTCATCTGACACAAGAGCCCCTTATTCAAAAGGAATTAAGAAAGTATTTGGATTATTAGAGCATGTTTAAAGTTATACATTCCATGTGGGTGTCCAATTTGGTCTCAATAAGAAAGAATTCTGGTGAAATACACATATCTATTGATTTGAAAAATATTAATCGGGCCTTTGATAACGACAACTATCTAGTGCCATCCATAGAGTAGATACTCTAGATAGTATGTAGGTTTGAATTTTTTCACTACTAGAAATATTTTTAGGCTATAATAAAGTTCTCATAGTGGAACCAGACATGTTCAATACTACGTTCCAGACTAAAAGGGGAACATTCACATTCAAAATAATTTTGGACTAATCAATGTTGGTGGAAATTTTCAAAGAGCGATGGACATTTGTTTTTGTGGCATTATAGGTCATAGGGTTTTTGTCTACTTACATGATTTCACTGTGTTTTCTAAGAATAGGGTGGATAATGTATGTCATATAAAGTAGATATTCGTGCGGTGTAGGAAGTATGGAATTTCTCTAAATCCCTAGAAGAGTGTATTTGGTGTGTTCGAAGGGATCTTGCTAGGGAAAATCATAAGAGAGGTATCAAGATTCACCTCGAGAGGGTCAAGGCTATCACATAGATCCCCTTCCCAGTGAATAAGCAATACATGTAATATTTCTTAGGGAAAATAAATTTCCTTGTAAAATTCATCTATGATTATGCACAGATACAGGAGATGGTTAAGAAAGACGCAATATATAAGTGGGAAAAATGGGAGAAGGATGCTTTTCCTCGACATATTATTTCCAATGCACCCACACTTTTCAGTCCAAATTATGGTAAGTATTTTCTGCTTTATACATTTTCTTCAGATTTATAGATTTCCATTGTATTAAATTAGAAGGAAAATGAAGGAAAGGAGTAACATATCTATTTTAAGAGCGCTAGTGTATAGTGAACAGAATTAAATTTCCTTGCCATTGATAAAAAAATATATGTAATATATAAGGTAGTGAAATATTTGAAGCCCTACTTATTGAAATCTCGCACTTGTGTATTCCACCTCACCCAGTAGTAAGAACGCTACTTGTGCAATACGAGATGGGTAAGAAAAGGGAAAATTGGGTGACATGTCTTCAGGAATATGATCTGGAGTTCAAACCATTTAATATTATATAGGGTCATAGAATATTCATAATATATCCTAAATTAAAGGATTCTCTTGAATAATATCTCTTGGGATGGAAGTAGGAAATTGAAACGTAAAATATTGATTGCACTCCTCAGTCCACATCCATAGTTCCCTGGTAAGAAGAGTTACGACAATTTTTGGGAAACGACACCTTGCCCTTTCACTTATGAAGTAAAAATAAAATGGAAATTCATTTAAATGAATTATCATACCAACTGGTCGATGGATTTCTTTTCCAAAAGAACCATAATGGATAGTTCTATTGAGGTGCCTTGAGATGAAAGATATAGAGAATTTTCTGAAGGATTTACATGATGGAACAGTAGGTGGCCACTATGCAGTCAAAAACACAACACATAAAGTCATGGGGGGTAGTTATTATTGTCCCATTATTTTTAAGGATGCTCATACCTATGTCTGCAAGCTCCAAGATTCTCAGAAATTGGTTAATCGTGATCAAAGTTTAGTCACCCGACTTCTCCTAGTAGCATTCGAAGAACCATTCCAACAGTGTGGCCTTGATGCTATTAGAGAGATTATTCCACACTCTTCAAAAAAAATTTAATATATCCTCACATCTACATATTATTTCACCCGGTGGTCAGAAGTAGTTCTGCTCATACAGGTAAATGACTAGGAATTCATTCACTTTATACAAAAAAAACATCGTCACTAGGTTTGGTGTTCCTACGTCACTTGTATTTGATAATTGTGGAATATAAGATATTTAATCCTTCTACAATATTTATGGAATATATATCATGATCACTCAATCACATGCAAGTAAGAGAAAGACGTAAATCAATTGCACAACACAAGAATTTCCTAGGGAAAGAAACTTCTCAAAACCCGTCCATCTTTATTGTATAATCAACCAAGGAATCATGAAACAATACAATGCATGTGTGCTCACAAGAACTTCATATACTCTACCAATTGTCTCACACTATTCTAGGCAAAATTGGACCAATATAGCCAATTTCCTGCCCACCTTCAGCCTACCTTGCTCATGCAATCCCTAGGAAAAATAACTCCTATTAAATAGGAATTCTAAACTTCATTGACTACACAGTCCATCATAGGCTTCTTGTGGATTTATAATTGTGCTCAGGAAATTCGCTAATAATACAACTGATAGTTTACTTACCTTTAACTTTTGTCTCAACTGGGTAGTAATCAGAATTGACATGCATGCATATATTAATAGTTAATCATCAGTTACTTGGTAGATCACTACTTGTGAATTAAATCTATTTTAATTCACTTGATCTTCCACTAGCTCATCAATCAGTTAGAACTAATTAAACTGAATTTAACTCAATTAACTTGAGTTAACTGATTTCACTCACACCACACTAGTACTACAACCGCAACTAGACCATGTAAATAATAGAATCACTCTACATGCCAATTCTTTGACCCTCAACTCGAAATTCTTGAGCTAACTCAGTCTATCACACATAGTTAACTATTATAGGATATTATGAAATAATATTACAATTTATTTTCCAATTTATTTAAAAATTGGATGCCCACATTAGCACTAATGTGTCACTAAATTCCTTACTCATGTGTGACCTGTAATCCCACACTAGTATGTGGTACATTTTCTTGTTGAATTTCAACAACTAGTAATAATAGTATAAATTGTACAGGAAATGGCTTCATAGCTTGTAAATTTTAGACTATTTACTTTGATGGTTCTACAACATAGGACGGTTCTGGAGCTAGTTGTGCCCTGATAGACCCAAAGAACAAGAAACATTTACTTCCATTCCATATAGAATTCAAGGGCACTAATAAAATTGAAGAATTTGAAGCACTTGTACTTAGATTGAAAAAATATATAGAATTAAAGGTATAGCTTCTAAAGATAATCAGTGACTCGGAGGTAGTCACTCATCAAGTAGGAGATACTATACATTGTGTTTCACCTCATCTCAAAAACTACCAGCAGGAGGTATGCCATTTTTTTTGTTATTTTAAAGATTTTAATACTGTTTATATTCCAAGACTTAGAAATGAAACAACATATACGTTACCAAACACTACTACTAGGATGTCGCCATTCAAAAATATTTTTTCTATTGAAATTTTATACAAACCATATTTACTTGAAAAAGTCATCAATTTAAGTGTTTTCAATGATTACCAATAGATACTAAACTTTATGGAAAATGTTGATGTATTTAAATACGCTTCCATAGAGGAGTATGAGCACGACGAGGCTCTACCAAAATCATGTCAAACATCAAAAGGAAACATTATGCCAAAAGGTGTTGTGTCCTTGGAGAAGGTATATAACTTGGAGAGCTATTTTATAAGGCCAACAAACACAAAGACTCAGAGTTCAAATCTCACATATGAAAAATTCAATTTTGGAACCCCACTAGAACCAAAGTATGTCAATCTCGATACTTGCTGTTCCCCATAGGAGTGGCAAGCATTTATGCATATATTCAAGCAGTACCAGGATGGGTTCACTTTTACATGCAATAATTAAAATACTTATGATACCCTCATCCTCTAGCACATTATTCCTATAAAACAATGTGTTAAATTGTTCTAGCAGAAGCGACGAAATGTTCATCTGACACAAGAGCCCATTATTCAAAAGGAATTAAGAAAGTTTTTGGATTCTTAGAGATTGTTTAAAGTTATACATTCCATGTGGGTGTCCGATTTTGTCTCAATAAGAAATAAGTCTGGTGAAATACACGTATGTAATGACTTCAAAAATATTAATCGGGCCTCTGATAACGACAACTATCTAGTGCCATCCATGGAGTAGATACTCTAGATAGTATATAGGTCTGAACTTTTTCACTACTAGACATGTTTTCAAGCTATAATCAAGTACTCATAGTGGAACCAGACAGGTTCAATACTACGTTCCAGACTAAAAGGGGAACATTCACGTTCAAAATAATTTTGGACTAATCAATGTTGGTGGAAATTTTCAAAGAGCGATGGACATCTACTTTCATGGCCTTATAGGTCATAGGGTTGTTGTCTACTTACATGATGTCATTGTGTTTTCTAAGAATAGGGTGGATAATGTATGTCATCTAAAGTAGATATTCGTGCGGTGTCGGAAGTATGGAATTTCTCCGAATCCCTAGAAGAGTGTATTTGGTGTGTTCGAAGGGATCATGCTAGGGAAAATCATAAGAGAGGTATCAAGATTCACGCTGAGAGGGTCAAGGCTATCACATATATCACCTTCCCAATGAATAATAAATACATGTAATATTTCTTAGGGAAAATAAATTTCCTTGTAAAATTCATCTATGATTATGCATAGATACAGGAGATGGTTCACAAAGATTAAATATATAAGTGGGACAAATGGAGAATGACGCTTTTCCTCAAATTAAACATGTTATTTCCAATGCACCCACCCTTTTCAGTCTAAATTATGGAAATTATTTTCTGCTCTATGCTTGTTCTTCAAATTTATAGATTTCCATTGTATTAACTTAGAAGAAAAATGAAGGAAAGGAGTGACATATCTATTTTATGAGTGCTAGTCTATAGGGATTAGAATTAGATTTCTTTTCCATTTATAAAAAAGTATATGCAGTATATAAGGTAGTGAAATATTTCAAGCCCTATTTATTGAAATCTCGGACCAGTGTATTCTACCTCACCCAGAAGTAAGAACTCTACTTGTGTAATAGGAGATGGGTGAGAAAAGGGAAAATTGGGTAACACGTCTTCAAGAATATGATATGAAGTTAAAACCATTTCATATTATATAGGGTCACAAAATATTCATAATAGATCATAAATTAAACGATGCTCTTGAATAAGATATCTTGGGATGGAAGAAAGAAATTGAAATGTAAAATATTGATCACACTCCTCAGTCCACATCCACAGTTCCCTGGTAAGAAGAGCTACGACAATTTTTGGGAAAGGACACCTTGCCCTTGTACTTATGAAGTAAAAATAAAAGGGAAATCCGCTTAAAGGATTTATCATACCAATTGTTCCATGGATTTCTTTTCCAGAATAACCATAATGGAAAATTCTATTAAGGTGCCTTTAGATGAAAGATATAGAGAAGGTTCTGAAGGATTTACATGATGGAACAGTAGGTGGCCACTATGCAGTCAAAACCATAGCGCAAAAAGTCATGGGGGACAGTTATTATTGTCCCATTATTTTTAATGACGCTCACACATATGTCCGCAAGTTCCAAGATTCTTAGAAATGCATTAATCATGATCAAATTTCAATCACCCCACTACTCCTAGTAGTAGTCGAAGAACAATTCCAACAGTGTGGCCTTGATGCTATTAGAGAGATTATTGCACACTCTTCAAAGAAACATCAATATATCCTCACAACTACATATTATTTCACCCAGTGGTCAGAATTAGTTCTGCTCATACAAGTAAATGACTAGGAATTCATTCAATTTATACAAAAAAAAATCGTCACTAGGTTTGGTGTTCCTACGTCACTTGTATTTGATAATTAAACTTACTTATCATCATTAAAACTTTATGAGTTTTCATTGAAAAATGATATTTTTCTCAGGCATGCATCTAATTACTATCCCCAGGGAAATGCTCTAGATGAATCCACAAATAAAAATATTATTCACGTCATTAAGAAGACCATTTTCTATGAAAATAAGAGTTAGAATACTTCTTTGACTAATTCCCTTTGGGTTGACCGTGTTACACCTAAGACTTTCCTGATAACCACGCCATACTTTCTAGTGTATTGTAAAGAAGTTATATTTCGTTTGAACCTATACCTCCTCGCCTACTAGTTCATAATAGGATTGAAACTCTACTAAATCTCAAGGAAGAGAAGATCAAAGCCAATGACCGATTTTTCATGCATCAAAAATATGTAAAGCATTGGTTTGATATAAAATCCATATGGGTGAAGATCTTTGATGTTGGTGTCCTTGTTCTAAGATGGGATAAACCACGTGAATACAAAGGTAAACTTACAAAGTTCCAACCATTGTGGATTGGGACATTCACAGTTGAAGAGAGAATCGACCACATCAAGCTCAAATATTTGGATAGGAGGATTGACCCCCTACCCCTAAAATTCCTATATCTAAAACATTATTTTCAGTAGCATCTACAAGTTTCACTTCTTGTACATATTGCTTTGTGTTTTATTTATTTTTTTTGTGTCGATTGTATGTTCATTGTCCAGTAATGTCGTGTCGTGTTTCGGTGTTCTACATTATATATAAATAGGACCTGTGTATAAAATGCATGACCCAAATACTTTGTAGTGTAATCAAAGAAAAGTGTGACAACTGAAACGATTGGATTTCCTATTATTCTCCTTCTTTGTTTGGGAAAGTGTCATAGGTGGAGGTAAATATAGATGGAAAATATGATTTTCCCAATAGGGGAACCTTGATACAACATACCAGATCTGTGCTTATGTTATCACATGAACTGCTCAACTTGGCCTCTTTCTACCTGTGTGTTAATGCTTGTACAATATGGTAGATAAGGGATAAGGGGTAAATATAAAGCGAGAAAACCTAAATAAGAGGTCTTAAGATACTTCTCTAAAGGAGCAAACTCATCTTATCTCAATAATTTGGGATCTCTATTCTGCCCATTGAAAACTATAAGTGCTAACGCATATTTTTAATAACTAAATAAATAAATGGTGAAAGAAGAGAAAGGCTTCTTGTGGTGAAGAAAGTGACTTCAGTAGGGTGCTTTCTAGGCTCTTTGGAAGTGAAACAATGTTTTTTCTCCTGAAGTGACTTTATCGAGGTATTTTCTAGGCCTAATGGAAGTGGAACAACACCCGAGATGAAACTATATACCCGGAATATCCTAAACTCGTTGCACACATTACCCTTTACTGAATTGAACCAATTATGATACGATGTATTTTTGTGTGAGTTCAACCAATTAGATAATTGAGAAGATGTTATGAATGAAATTGGGTTGAAAATTGGAACTTGGGGAAATAAATACTTCCTTCATATCTGACCCTTAACCAAAATCTAATTCCTTGACAAATAAGTTGAAGTTTGTATCAGTGTGTTGTCAAGTGTTATCGTTGCCACAACACCCTCCAAAATTTCACTAAATTCAAGTTTTAGAGACTACTTCACAATCACATCATGTGTCATATTCATCGTCAAGTGTCATTGTTTTATGGTTTCATATGTCTTGAGTGTTCTTGAGCCTTCTCAAGTGTCGTCACATAAATTAGAACATCTATATATGTATTTCATGAGAACACCACCTTTCTTTTTGTAAAACGATTTTTTTGGGTCGTAGTCACACACAATCGACTGTTTATACTTTGGGAATGTGCATAAAGTGTATTTTTTATGTATATCCATTGTTGGTTAAGTTTTTCTAATATTTCCCAATGAGTTAGTATGTGTTGCACATGGTTTTTTGTCCAGAACTCATTTTTTCCACCCCTTTATCAAACATCTAGAATTTTAAAATTTTTGGTTGGAAAGTGATCCCATTAAGGTAAAGAACACATGACCGCACTCAGAAGAAATTATGGGAGACCCTTATTTGTTTAGAAGTGCACCCTTCTCCCTCCCATAGAACTAGGCGCACTCCAAAAGCATGAAGCCCCTTCCCTGTTCCGAACTACAAAATCAAAAAGTGACTAATACTTTCTTGAGTGCACTCCTTTGACTCAAAGAAGTGTGTCCTCCTTGAGTGCACTCCTTCAACTCAAAGAAGTACGTCCTCCTTAAGCACACTTACACATTCAGAAGACCTGAAGCTAAACCCTTCATCCTTCTCCTACGTCCTATGTGCCCTCCTAAACTGACTTGAGCACACTCTCGCACCTTGAAGGCATGAAGCCTCAACCTTCATCCTTCAAGAGTGCACCTTATGACCTTCTTGAGGCCTCCTAGGTGCATTATTAGACTCCAAAGGCATGAAGCCTCAACCTTCACCCTTCGTTACTATTCCCTACTCCCTACCTCTTTCCCTTCGGTACATAGCACAGTTGGGAAGCCCAAATACTTCATGTTCGTCCTTCATAATTATGGCATGCTCCCTGCCTTGATTTCCTTCTTCCTTAGGGTGCATTAGCACATCCTGAAGCCTCAAAGCTCCTCCTCCTCCATCCTTCAACCTTTTATAGTGTTCCCTTTCTCCATGAAGCTTCGTTGACCATTTTAAGCACATTGAAAGGGAAAGAACAAGAAATGATGCATTTTTGACTTTAGGGGTCTCAACCAAAGTTCAGAGTAATCACACAACCAAAAAAACCCTCCAACTACTAGCACTTTCGGTAGTGATTTTCTTGCGCAAACCAAAGTCTCACCCGAAGTAGTATGGGGGGTGATGGAACTAGGTTTCCGCACCCTGAGGGATATTTTGATGTGGATCCAACAGATCTAATACCCACTTCCTTGTGTTCAAATTCAAAAAAATATATCTAATTACAGACAGACATTAAAGCAGATGCACGTGCCTAGATAGTGATAAATATACTTATCCCTTGCGCATTCACTGATTTTTATAGTGTAAACTCTTACGCAGATCTATTATTATAGTTCAGATCTAATACTTAATAATAACAATATTCATGCATAAATTCAATGTACCAATGTGACTAACAATTACAGAAATACATATGAATTCGATAGAATAGATCAAGATCTATAATAAGCAACAGAGAATGCACATAACAAATCTAAGACAATCACGATTACAATAATATAAAGTTAGAGCTCGCCAAAATTGCCTTCTTTATTAAGAGATGTTCAATCAGTACAATCTTTCCCTTTTGTGCACACAACTTAGGACTAGGTCTCCACACACACATCCAATAGGAGCCTCTCTACCGAGACCGACCGAAAACTCAGATCAAAACATAAGCACTTATCGACCTATGTATCATTCATTCATGTATGTATATATTATTCACTTGACTATTACATATTTATATCTTTCTAAAGGCACACATACCATGGTATCAAACCATGGTTTGAGACTCATGGTTTTCCCTTTTACCCCTCACAATAGTTAAGCAACTTTGACCTACTCCAAGCCTCTTGATATTTGCACGTAGCGCTTACAACAAAAATTTGATCAAAATTTACCCAAAATTGCTTTACCTAGGGGAGCCTGTCCCAACAGGCCCCCAAAAAATCTAGTGACTCGTCTTGAGTCACTCTAGTTCGGATGCCTACATCTTAGCTTTGAGAGCCTATACCAAGTAATCACGCAACCAAGGAAGATGATGAACACATGAAGCACAAGAAGAACTAAGAAAACACTTGAAACCTAATGATTAAAGCACCATGAAAATTATGAAAGTTTGAAGACCCTTCAGAGAGTGGAAGCACCTTGAGAAGATGAAGATAAATAACATACATAGTGGCAACCATGTCAACATCAAAGTAGGTACATGCCATCAATCATTGTCACTCCTAGTCACCCAAGATAGTGACGTGTCTAGTTTCATCATATGATGATCTGGAAGTCAAAGATGTATTACTGTAATCATTGTAAAAGAAAAAAAATTATAATTCCAAGAGTCATGTTTGAACTCAAGAGTCATGGAAGTCCAAAGGACATTTAATACCAAAATTAATATGTAATTCCAAAGGTCATTTTGAACTTCAAAGGTTGAAGAAGTCAGAAGGCCACTAGAAGTTATAAAGTAAAGGGTCATGAGGATATGAAAGGTCACTCAAGTTATAAATAGATCCT
This sequence comes from Pinus albicaulis, assembly GCA_034641835.2. Lineage (NCBI taxonomy): Eukaryota > Viridiplantae > Streptophyta > Pinopsida > Pinales > Pinaceae > Pinus > Pinus albicaulis. Next base: position 968,483,191 of record CM076578.1, read on the forward strand.
CAATTTTCATGTAAAGTAATTTTAACCTTAGCTTCTCCCATAATTAATAAGAGACATAAGTGATTACTTTTGGGGAGAAAGTAGCGGCTCCAACGCTCCACCATTGGAGCAAGCCATGTTCGTTATATTCATGCATATTAGGACTTTTACTTAATAATTGAATCCTAACAACCAACACCTTTCATACATGGATTATGCGTGTTTCTAAGACTATTATGTGAATGTTTATGATTCATGTTTTCTTTTCACTAATACTAAGATAGTTGAACTATTTCAGTTATTTTAGTGCTTATCTTATTGATAATGTGTTGTAATGGTTATAATGTTTGTCGCATTCGTGTGGACTATTCCATTGGATGTTAGATGAAAATTTGTTGTATGTGTCACATATTTATGAGGGTGTACTATTTAATTTACCTCCTATAGGCTCACATTCTTTACCCTTTGTGGTAGAAAAAAGCTTGATTCGCTTGCAATTGAACAATCATCAAGCACACTAGCTTGCTTTTCGAAGGTGCATATGTGATTCTCTCCCTTTCTTACAACTAAATCCAAGGTAGATATTTAGCTAGACAGTAGTTGGGTCATATTCTAGATAGTTTTCCTATCCCAAACGATGTGAGGTCTATATGGGACCACATATTGGGGAGACCCCCTTAAATGTTGGAAGATCCAACATTGTCAATACATTGTTTGAATTTTCATATAAAAATGGGTAGCGTGAATCATTGGAGAAGAGCCCTTTCAAGAAAGTGTATGGTAGAAAATGAAAAATTCCCATTAGGTGGAATGACCAAATGAATAAATTGGTTCTTGGACCAGACATGCTAAAATAAATGGAGCAAGAAGTGCACAATATCAAACATAAATCAAATATATCCCAAGATAGGAAAAAGAGTTATGCATATCAACAGAGAATTCAAAAATAATTCCATGTAGGAGAACATCTATATCCCCACATCATACCATGGAAGAGGTCACTAAAAGTGGGGTCTTATGCTATGTTCTCACCCAAATTTGTTTGAGCATTTTATATTTTGGAAAGAGTTGCACCAATGGCTTATATATTTCCCTTGCAACACATAGTGAAAACACATGATGTATTTCACATTTCCTTTCTTAAGAAGTATGTGCATGACACTACTCATATCATTGATTTATTGTGATACATGTGAAATTCAAGGGATAATTGCAACTAGAACCATTGTGCATCCTACACCGGAGATAGATCACACTCCATAATCGAGCAATAGAAACATTCAAGTATAATGGAATCATTTTGGACCACATGGAGCAACCTAGGAGACGAGGGATAAAATGAAGTTACTTTACCCTTTTTTTTTTAATGTATATAAGTAGAGTTGTACACATAAATTTTAGTATTAATATCTTAGTTTTGTATTAATTGATATAACACTAAGGATGGTGTTCCCTTGATGGGGTGGTGTTTGTAACAGGCCTTTGCCTTACACCTATATTTTTGTATGCACAACCATGTGTTTCCAGTGTAAGAGTCATGGTTGGCTAAAGTATCTTAAATGTAAACCTAAAATTTAGTGTGAACTTAAATAAATGGTTGAGGAGCGGACCACATAGATCTAAGGTTCTAAGGAAAGAGGGAGCTCAATTTTTTTATAACCCACAAAGTGCCTTGGAGGTATAACTAGAGTTATTTTTGACCCAATCAGACTATTTCCTCATAAGAAGAGTTATGATATTGGACAGAGTGATGATGGGAATATGATGATGCCCATTTATTCTCAAATAGAGGAACAAAGAGGGGTAATATTTAGAAAAAGGAATCATCGAAGAGATGGTGGCACAGATGGTAGAGTGGAGATAGAATAACAGAGTTGGTATCAATAATATTTTTCTTTAGAAAATGAAGGGACACATAGGAAACTATAAATATTCACAATATAGAATGGATGATCCATAAAGTACCATGAATATTCCACTAGGATTTTTTTCATAACATATCTGATACAATTAAATTTTAAATTTTAAAATCTACACTTTTGTGGTTTTATTTGTATCTCTACATCTAGATCTATAGATTATTGTTAATTGTGTATTAATTCAAATTCAAATTATGTTGGAAATAGAGAAAAATTAAATAAAAACTGATAAATGCATTTGACACAAGATATGACCTGGAAAACCCTTTCGAGAGAAAACCTAGCTAGAAGGTGAGGTCGCATGCTCTCTTTTTCTGAATAGAAAATGGTTATGAGTGAAAAGAAGTATGTCCTATAGATTTTGGGAAACTAGAGTGCACAAATTCTCTTTGCATGATATATCTCATATCTCTCTCATCTATTTTTCCCATCTATGGAACAAATTCACTTGAAATAATGGAACCACTTTTCCTCCTATTGGCCCAATTATAACACAACCTTATAGCCTACTAGTGGTTAGGTTTGACTACCTTACCCATTAAATAGAGTTAAAATATGTACTCCTCTAGATTTTTCTTCATCATAATCATGTCACTAGACACTTTTTAAGGATTAATTGGGATCGATTAGGAATCCTCAAAAATTATGGTGGTGAAAACAGGAAGGCCAACATCTTAGTTGCTTAAATTTTGCATACATAATTTCATCAACACAATTCTTGAATTTTTGGAAATATATATTTGTGTAAAAAAAGTGTTTCTATATAAAGGAAACATTTTACCCCAAAAAATGTCATTTTGTGCCTCAAAATGCTCTCCAAAGATATTAAACCCTAATTTTCCAAACTGGTTCGTATTGGTAAAAATTTTCCTACAAGTTAATTCCTCCACTTTTCCACTCTAAATGAATATATATGGATGAAAAACATTACGGTGATGCAATCCATATCACACCTCCCCATTTTGGGAGGATTTTGGTCCCAAAAATATTCTATTGAATGAGGTGAGGAAAATTTTCCTCCACCTTCTCTCGGGTGTCCCATTTAATTTTACCTAGAAGTTTTCCTTTCAACCCAATCTGCTAAAATTCATGCCACTCATGTCTCATAGTTCTAGATAGATTTTGTATAAATGTAACTTATGTCAAATATTATTGATAATTTGGTTCGAACTCCTCCAAATAAGTTATGGCATGTTCCTCTTCCTAAGCTAGGATGTAAGGCTCATAGAGTTTAAAATTCTGTACATTCACAATTGAGTAAATGTGAATGTATGGTCGTAGACTAAGATTATAAGTAGTATCAACCATGTTTTTCAATATCTTGAAGGGACCATACTGAATATCCTTGATTTCCTTACCAGACCCCTATAGCCTCTCATTGTTCAGTTGTAGCCATACTCTGTCTCCTACATTAAAATACTTCTATGTTCTAAGATGATCATGTTTGGCCTTGTATTCTTCCTATGACTTCTACAATGTCTCATGTAACTGCATATGGATTTGTCTTATCTTTAAAAAAAATAATTCAGCCCCCAATGCATCCCATTTAAGAATCTCCCTCACTCCTCATTGTTTCCCATATGCAATATCTAAAGGTGAAGGTGGAAAATATCCAAAACAAGTTTCAAATGGGGAGATACCCATGGAAGTGTGGACCACTAAGTTATGAGCATTGTATATATACTATATTTTCATCCTTGGTATTTGGATTCTTTTGGTTCCATCCCATCAAAAGTTTCACCATAGTCCTATTGACTACTTTTGTCTTCCCATATGTCTTTGGATGGAATGTTGCATACCACTTCAACTTTGTGTCTGTCTTCTCCCACAATGTAGTCCAAAATGCATTGAGAAATATCATTTCCCTATATGAAATTATGCTCCTTGGTATCCCAAAGTGCACCCAGATCTATACAAAGAACAAGTTCAATGTTTCTTTCCCATTGATGGTATTTTTATTGGGCTTCAAAACACACATCTTGTTGAACTTGTCAACTACCACAAACACATATTCATGTCCTTTATTGGTTTTTGGAAAACTCTCATAAATTCCATAGAAATTATTTCCCAAGGATGATTGGGTATAGATAAGGGATTATACAAACCCTCTTTCCTATTACTAGGTCTATTGGTACAAAAAATCATGCATACTCTTATGAGCCTAGCTACTTTTTCTTACATCTCGGGCTAATACACATACCTCTGCAAGTTTTCCGCTATCTTCCCTACACCAAATTTTCCTGCAACCTTGGAGATGTGATCCTCTCTGATTAGTTTCAAACAATAACCTTTCAAACATGTAACATATTGAGCACTCATCCTGGAAAATCTAGTTAATGGAGTTTTCGGCATCATGCACATGAATATGGTTCTAAAACTGTTGAAAAACCTCCTTGAAGTCCTCATCCTTTGAATATGCCTCTTGGTATACATCAGGAGTTAATGGCTCCATGTGCATCATATTTCCAGAAATATGATCTTTGATGTAGGTCGTCTTGAAAGCATGTTGTCCAACTTTTTTATGTTTCCCTTCTTATAATTTATCACTAAATGAAACTATTGTATAAACCACATCCAATTCTAATGTCTAGTCTATTATAGGCTAATCTAGGCCTACAATATTGTATTTTGTGATATGTGTGGATTACTATCTCCTTTCCCATTAGATAGTGCTTCCACTTCTTCAGATCTTGCTCCAGATCATAGAGATATTTGTCGCAAGTAGGGTAATTAAGAACTACCACATGAAATAGTTAAAAATGGTAGCATACATGCCTTCCTTCCTAAGTAAATACCACTTGAATAGCATACCCACTCAGATTTGTATCCAATTCTAAGGGTTTTTACAAGTTTGGTAATGCAAAAAATGGTGTTTGACTAATCTTTTCCTCTATTTCCTCAAATGCCCTATTTTGACCCTTTCCCCACAAGAAAATCTTACCACTTCGGAGTGGCGCTACTACAACTAAAAATGAGGCTATGAATTTCCTTAGGTATTGTGTTTCCTTAAAAAAACTTAGAACCTCAAAAAAAATTGTAGTTGTTAACCACTAAAGTTGTAATTCATTATTTTTGAAGGACTCCATGATCATAACACACTTCAAAGCATTCCTGGACCTTCAAATCAATCAAAGTTTCGGGCTTCATCAGGGATTTTAAAAGCCACTTCTTCTTCTTTTCATCAGTCTATTGTTTGGATTCCATAACCCTACGAGGATATTGTAAAACGTATTCTACTATGAAGAAAATCAGTCATGTAACATGAATACATAGATTATGACTTTACTAGAAAGTGAATTCATTCTAGGTATTTTTATTTCTTTGGTAATTATTTGTGTTTTTTAACACTTATAATTAATTGATTTTTTCTCCGAGATACAACCTAAATCTAGATTTTTGGTTTATGGTATATTATTAGGTGATTCCTAGTGCCTCGAGTCAATGTATATTACCATAGTATATTATCCTAAAGTTTCACTGAATTTGATTGAGTCTAGGTGTAAAATTTTGATTGTTAAAAATAGTTCGTTAGATGAGATTTTCCATATAAATTTTGATGTAATATGTAATAAGTGTTGTCTAGAAAATTTGTATGGGATATGAGTACTCAAAATTAGACCTCTACACCTCAAATTTATATTTATAAACACTTTTAGGGTCAAAAAAGGATTACTCACTGCTCAAAACCCATTTTTTTTTATAATTTTTGGCAAATAAATTGGCGAAAAAATAAAACATTAGTGATAATAAAAATTATAGCCAAGTAAAAAATAATAAAAAATGATGTGAGAATTATAAAAAAATTAAATTAAATACAAAAAATTGATGGGAAATCCACTTATCAAGGAAGTTATGACCTAGAAAAACTTTGATGGTCCAAAGGCTCAATGAATAGTCCAAACAAAACACACTTTCCAAGGAATACAATCCAAGTTCCCAGATATGAATGGGACTTCAATTAATTTTTGGTCAAGGATGAGTTGGAGAAGGGCCTCTCACTACTCCAATGTTCAATTACAACTCCACTCAACTACTTCCAAAGTGAAAACGGATAGCTTCCTTGATATATGCATAGGGGATCAAGAGGGTTTCAATTTGCTTGAAGAAGATCTACTTGGGATCAAGACATCTAACCTTCGAGTAACACTTGTAACTTAGAGATGAGTTATCTCATTTAGATCTACTCCAAATTTTTCTATAAATTGAGCCTTTTATCTCCTCATTGTAATCAATTCTAATTGTAACTCTTAAAGAAACTGAGCTAATCGCTCTTCCAAAATATTATACTATATTTTATCATGATATAATAAAATAATTGGGGATTTATTTTATGCGATATTATCCTTTTTATTTCTAGGTATAGTTGTTTCAATTTGTGTTTAATGTTCTACTTGTGACAATCGATTTTGTTAGTTCACTTGCCAGGTTATTGCATTAATTTATGCAAGTAATATTGTATTAATTTATGGATTGGATGACCACTCTAGATCTAGGAGCAATAGTAGGTTTTGGTCGAACCTATAGCCTCTTTTTTCATTATGTAGTCCAATCAATTGTGGATCTAAGAAAATTCTTTCAAGTGTGTATATATCTATTTTTTCTTAAATAAATCTTGAGCATGGGGTAAGTTCTTGGATAAACAAAATCACTCTAAAGGATGCAAAAGGATAAAGGACCAGCATTGAGTTATTTCCTCAAATATTTGATGTAAATATTGAGAAGGGATCCTCTACCCAAATATCTAATATATTTTATTTTCTATATCCATATCTACTTATTTTATGTGACTTATTTTTCAGATCCCACTTTTAGAGATTAATTAAATGGTTTTACATTTCTTTCTATCCCAAGAGTGGAGGTTTCCTCATACTCATGCAACTAGCACTTGTATTTTTATATGTACATTCTCAGTATTTTCTGCTCTATTTTCTCTTACATCAGATCTAATCTTTCTCTTAGAGGCTTGCGCAGTTCCTTGAGGAAGGCTTGACAAGAGGTTTTATAAGTATGTTTTAAATAAATATCTAAGGAGGTTTGAAAAATCATGATATATTTATAGTCCTTTTCCTCCTCTTGGCCACAAGAAAAAAAAGGTTCCTCTCCCTCTCTTGTGAAAAATTTCTCCTAAAAAAATTCGACTTCAAATCCTTGTGTGAATTCTCTTAGAAGAGAGTGCGTTCCTCATTGAGAAACCATTCCATTGTAATTTTGTAAAAGGAATTGTAAATTATTTATCCTTTCCATATTTTATTGTGAGAGGGGTATATGCTCATTGAAGCGCGTCATTGTAAAACCTCCTCAATATTTAAACCCTCATTTCTCTATAAGAGGGCTTCTCTTTAATTAATAAAAGTAACTCTCTTTTTGAGGGACCTTTGGATTTTCCCCTTGGTATCCATATCTCCTCATTTGGTGGGAGGATTTTAGATAGTTGGTGACTAAACATTTTCATTTTCTTTTATAGATTAGTTACTTGTTCATTTCATCATATAGTTGATCATTTAATTACTAGATCAAATCTATAACTTTCATTTTTCATTAAACTAGTTAGGAAATTCAGTTCATTTATCTCAATGGATTATCTGATCTATTTACAGTTGATACAACTCATCTAATTGTTGTTATATCACTCATATCATTGTTCACTTCATTGTTTAACTAGTTTTCATTTCATATCTTATAAATCTAATCAAGTGTGATATTTTAATTGGGTTGTAATTGATAATATAAATTCATAAGTGATCTTGTCATTTGAAGCACTTGTTTTAACTTTAGATTCCTCTTACATTTTGCATTGTGTTTCTCTAAAATTTTCCACAAAGCATAAGCTTGGTTTATAGATATTTAGAAAAAATCCTCAATTGTCATTCAATCTCTCTATATTTCAGTTTGGAGGAAAGGTAAAATGATTGACCTCACATTTCTCTTGCATGGCTAGGTCCCTTCTAAGAATGAAAGCATGTGGGTTGTATCGAAGAACTAGGTGGGTATCGTTAATGAAGCCATAAATTCCTCATCCTAGCCTTCCTACAACTGCCTTGAGTCCTTACGAAGTTGAAGAAATTGAGGGGAAGTAACATTTAAGAATAGACATTAATAGAATTGAACAAGACCATATTTACTCAACACACCCACCTGTAAATTTGTCTCATCTTGTAATTTTTTACTATACAAGTTTGGATTTGTGAGCTTATCGTATACTTACAGGTATTCCATTTTATGTTATTGTACTTTTTTATTCCATTTTCACACTCATAAAAGTTTTCCTTTGATGTTATTATATCACATGTGAGTGATATTTATTTTTTAAGTACAAGTTTTGTTTTGTTGCAAGTTATATTTCCATTTTGTTGCTCATATCTCAAAGTTGTATATAATATTTTTCCTTGATCTACTAGCACTTGTCTTGCAGCTTCCCATTTTTGAAACTTATTGTAACATGAAAAATATATTTCATTGCAAGTATTGTAATTTAATTTTGAGCATATAATTTCTTGCAGCTATATTTGGCACTAGTCTAATTACAAATTGTCTTGCAAGATATATCTTATTGAAATTATTTTATTTATCTACTATGTTCATATTTATATTCTCATAATTATTTAAAATATCTAATGAATTTTGTTTCAAGTTATATTTTAATTATTCCTAATTAATTTAGTAATTAACTCCTAGAACTTATTATACCTAACAAGTATTCCTTAAAAATATTCCTTAGCGTCCACCCCCCTTGAATTACCTAGGAGTGAGTCTAAACAAAGAGAGTTGAGATTGGTGACAACCCCTTCTTTGAGAATTGCCATAAAGAACACACCTTGTGGGTTTAGGATTTTTCCCACATTTATTTGTGTGAAAATATGTGGATAACATATTTTTGGTGTTGTTGTCGGGGATAATTCCTCTTTGATCTAGAATAAGACTAAATTTTGGTTTTTCATTTTGGATTTTTAGAGTTAGATTCTTATTGAAGTGGTGACTTCACTTGGTTTAATCTGCAAGAGTTTCCACTAGAAGGAACAAAATTAGATTTTTTATCCCAACTCTTGATCCTTAAAAGTTTTTTAGAGTGAGATTAAGCAGGCTCTTTTCTCATAGAATTCTTGTTAATCTTGGTCAGGATTTTATTTCTGATATCCATTTTATTTTTCAAGGTCAGGTTGAGTAAGACATCATGCATGACTTCTTTTTCCCTTGTAACGTTGCTAACACTAATCACTATCTGAATGCTATTCTAAACAAATCCTTTGATAATTTTCCTTCATTCCAAGGTAACAATGCCATTAGTTCCAAAAATCACCTTAGGAAATTAAACCTTTGTGCGCAAAAATGGTGTAACAATGTTAACGATGAGGATGTTAAGATGAGACTTTTGGCTCTTTGGATGACGATGGTCTTGATTGGTTCACAATGTTTCTTTCTAACACTTTTGATTCTAAGACCCATCATTGATGCCTTTAATGGAAAATATGGAGATAAAAGAGAAGAAATACATTTTATCAATGCTATTAACCACATTAAGGAGAATGAGAATGAGAAAGTGGAGGAATTAAATGAGAAATTTAATTATATTATGAAATCTTTGCCTCAAGATGTTAAACCTATGGAAAATTATCTTTCAAATTTTTATATGGAGTTGATACATATTATGAGCTAAGGTGCACTAAGTCGAATGATATAAATGTTGCTCAGACTTTGGTGAAAAATTAGAGAAATGTTTGAAAGGTGTATGGAAAGTCAAAGATTATGAGATTTGGAAGGGGTCATGAAAAGTCAAATAAGTCTAAAGGAAAAGAAATTAAATAAGTGGATCATGAATCCAACAAGGAATTGATGCAAATGATTAACAACATGGAGGTCAATCAAGCCTAATTAATAAAGAACCATGCCAAGGAAATAAGTGCCATACAGAATAAGTTGGTGGAAATGTAAATATCACAAAACGAGAAGTTCCAACCTAGGCCACATGATAGATGGTAGAAGAATAAGGGCCCTTCAAAATACTATAGACATCAAAATCCATTGTATTCCACCAACATTATTGATCAAGTTCCCTCCTATTGTAGGACATGTGACAAATTTCATGAGGAAGCCAATTGTCCCATAGCAAGAAGAAACATTGAAAGTGGCATGAATAGAAGTAAACATGTGGGAACAAGTTGTGAAGTAAATATGTTATTTGCGGAAAATAAATTTAGGAATTTTCAAAGAAATTAGGAGATTGATTGTATGCTTAGAGCTTGTGGGGTTGATAATATTATTGCTAATTTTGATAAGGTCACTAATTCTTTTGGAGAAAATCCTACACATGGACATATTTTTTCCATGGAAAATCATAAAGGGATAACTTGTCAAAGAGAAAATAATCAAAATTGAAAAAAGAAATTCTCCTCCTACTTCAAAGTTGAATTTTGACTTGGGCGAATGGATAGATAATGCAAAGGTTTCCATCCTAGTATCAAAGATTATATAGTTACTATCTAATAGGTCAAAGCTTCTGGAAGCCATAGAAGTATTTCAAGGAGATTTGGGAGAACGAATTTCTACTAATGTACAAGAATATTCTCTAATAATATTACAAAATATGGATATGGGCATGGGGAATGAATATAGTCATCCTTTATTTATCTCCTTGTTGATAAATGACCATATTTTTCCCAATTTAATGATTGATTTAGGTGCTTCAACTAATTTCATGACACAAAGGGTTATGGAATAATTAAATTTAAGGATATATAGAACCTACCACAACATTTGTGACATGTATTCCAATAAAATAGATTTTTTTGGATTAGTAAAGGATTTACAGGTAGATTTAGTGGCATACCCAGAAAAAATATCACTATGGATATTGTATGTTACTATCAAGGAAATGGGAAAAAGATTTGGGTGCCATCATTCAGCTACATCTATCTCATTGCATTATCCCCATGCTAGGTGTTACAGAGTAATTTTTCACCATGCTCATTTTGTTGTCCCTGATCCTGAAATTCCCCATGATAGATCCTGTGAAATGTTTCCATCATCAAGAAATATTCTAAGATATCCTCTTGAAGATCCAAATAAGACTTCCTTGAAATATGACTGAAGAAACTTGGTCAAATTCCTAGTTTCTTGGGTCAGCACTCTTCTTGGTGCCATGAATGCACTGATGTCCTTTTCCCAGTTCTGGCCCAGTGCTTTCAACGACCTTATTTATTGGAAAACCACGTTGATCCAATTTCTAGTAGTTCTTCCTCAAATGGACGAGAAGCTTCGACCTCTAGAAGCTTAAGGGCGACAAGTTGGTTGTTGAACATAGATGATAAGGTCAGGCTCTCTCATTTTGTAGCCTTGATCTCATCCATGGGAGATCATCCCTTAGAAGGTCGGCCTTCCTCCTCCTTTCATGGGATCCCAACCTCCTTTCCTTTGCTATAAATTAAGATCGCTCATTCCCCCAAGTTTAGAGCTTGGTTGATCATTTTCAAGATCATCTAAACTCTCATCCATTTACATGATAGCTTCTTGATTAAGCCTAAGTGCAGAAGAGAAGGAATTCTTTTGAGCTAGGTGAAGGACTTAGATTTTCACCTAAGGACACCTCCAACATCAAGGCTAGGTTGCAGGCTCTCCTTTTGTAATTTATTAATAATAACATATGATGTTTTCTTTCTATATTTTTCTACATGATTATGAAAGTATTACGGTACTCCTTGATCTACAATATAACTATTGTTTATGTTTATTATGTATTGTATCATCTTTGTTATTGTCTCTTGATCATCTGCAGGTATTCGCGTGCCTTCAGTAGCAGGAAGTGGGCCTACAAGGATCGTGGATCGAGGTCACCATCAACGGATCCAAGGATAGTGATCGAGAAAAGGTATTTTTGTATCTTTTGTCATTGTATGGTAAGCATTAGTTAAGAAAGTGTATGTTAAAAATAATCTCATGTTGCTAGACCCACTCTAGGCCTAGAGAGATCGCCTCTATTTGTAGAGGGGATTTATCTTGAAAATAGAACTAGCGAATCCACTGGGGAGCTTTAGCCTTTTAATTATTCCTTCCTCGAACTGATCGTGGATCAGGTTCACTGATTTTTGGAATTTAAATCTTCTTAGGCTTTTTTAGCTTGTGTAAGGATTGTTAGTCACTTCATGTAATATTCCCAATTAGCCATGAGCTACTTGGAATATTAATTTTTTCTTTTTCTTTCTTGTTTGATGAATAAGGATATGGAGATCCATAAATCTCCTAATATGAATAAAATCAATTCCAATGTGAAAGGAGGACATCTTGGCAGCTTAATTGAACACCCTTAGGTGTGAAAAGGGGTTGGAACATATAGACTAGGTCAACCTTGACCAAATCAACGACGTTTTCATGAAGGAGTGGCATTCATTATGGGATGTCACAGTGTTAGATGGAGACTCTTTGCATGGAAGTAGTGTCATAAATGTATGGGGATAAGGATTAGGAATCTCATCACTTATATAAGGAAGAGGATGGTAGCCATATTTCATGATGGATGAATGTATGTTTTTGTTTGATATATGGTCTATTTAGACATATAGCTTTCTTCAACTGTTTAGCTAAGATTTCAGTGTTGTTTAGCACATGGTGTTCTTGATCGGGAATCCCACCTCTTTCATTGAGAAGCCTCTAGGAAGATATTTTAACTAGATTTCCACATTCAGGCATCAGGCCAAGCTTCAGTCTTTTGGTACAACGTAGTTTCTGTTGAGATATGTACTGAGTTGTAGGTTGCAGCAGTGGAGACTAGATCTAGGTGATTTCTGATATGTTTTTCAGTGGAGGAAGGTTTCCTTCCATTGAGAGGCTAGTCAGGAAGGCCCTTGAGCCTTATTGCAGCATTTGGCATTAGGCCACTTACTTATTTTCCCCTATAGTGTAGTCTCTATCTTGGACTGTCTTATTTTTAGGGAGGAGTTGCATGGTGGCTTTAGTACACCATTTTGGGAGGAGTATTTATAGAGAAGGGATCAGCCTTTCATCTATAGAGTCTATTGGAGGAGGCTACATTATTTGGCATATCAGATCAGCCACACCTTTTCAGTTATATGTTGTAGTGGATATTTAGCCTTAGGCCTTTGATTCCATCTTGTATAGTGGTGTATTCCTGAAAACCCTTTTTGGGTTATTCATTGGAGGTTGTATAGAGCCTAGATTTATATTTTTTTGTATATTTTAAGGCATTTACCAACCATATATCTTTTGTGTATTCATTTTCTGTAGCAATGCATCCATGACTACGCTGTAGTAGTCTTTCGACATTTTTGATATAGTAGCAACACCTCTTATTGAGGGTTTTCTTCATTGGAGGCTTATTGTATCTTGTTATATGATTTGTGGCCCATTATTATATACATTTTTGTTTCTTTTTGATGAATAAACAAGCTCCATATTGGTCTCTCACTTTTATGCATTGATCTACACTATTATTTCCAGCATTATGTGACATATTCCTACTTTTCCCATTTGGGAATATTACAGTGGTATTAGAGCATAACCTTGGCTCACCCTATGCATCTTGAAAGCCAATATGTCATCAAAAGAAGGATATACTCTCATAGATAGAGAGAAGAGGTATCTCAAAAGAAGAAACCAGAATTTTGACTATGATAAAGAAGACAAGGGCAAAACCCCTTTATCAGGAGAAGATGAGGAGAAGGAGTACCCAAAGCTTCTTCTTCGAACTATGCAATACATTGCTAGAGAAATAAAGGAGATGAGGATGGATAGATACAAGGAATCCCCTAAAGGATTTCTACATGGTGAAGGCTTCGACATTTCTCATCACTAGAGTGATCAACCAATGAAGCAACTATAAGTATCCCAACACTCTAAAATTCCTACATTCTTAGCAGTGAAAAATGAAGGGTTTCAAGAAAAATAAACACTTGAAGAATATTTCACGGAGTATGAGTCTCAATCTAAGAGATTCAACGATCACTTGAGTTTCCAAGAATTTTTTCAGATTAAGGAAAATAGGAGACCTAGGAATCACAATAGAGGTGGAGGATTCATTAAAAATCATGATCTACACTGAGCTATGGGCATAATTTTCTTACCCAAATTTGACGGGTCATCTAAATGCAGTGCCAAATCATGGGGAGATAAGCTTTAAATCTACTTCCAGCTAAGCAAAGCACTAGATATGGAGGCCATCAAGATAGCAACTATTCACTTTGAGGGTGAGGCACATGATTGGTGGTTTCATGGCTTGTCTACACTGGGTCATGCCAACGTGATTGCATATTCAGATTTCATAAGGAGGTTGGTGGAGAGTTCTGATCGAGTAGATCCAGAGGCACCATTCATGGGGCTAGCAAGGCTCAAACAATAAGGTAATCAAAAAATTTACATTTTTGGATTTGAAAAACTTTATGTTATGGTCTATATGTTCATTGATGGGTTATCAGAACCTCTTCATGGGTTGGTGATGTCCACCAAGCCCACTATCCTTCAAGATGCCATTGAAAGGGCTAGAGGTCTACAATATGACTTGCCAAAAGCAAAGGAAAAATTTCAGCAAAAGCCCTCTTTTCCATCAAAGCGAAAAGAAGAGAAGGCTCCTTCTCAATAGAGAGCTAAGGTCAAATACCTCTTAGTGATGATGTCCAAAGATACTTGAGGAGAAGGAAGATTTTCTTCACATTCCAAGAATGATGGGAACCTAGATATATATGTTCAGCAGGAAAGGCACACTATATAGAGGTCTTCTCAGATGATGAGGAGGAAGAAGAATAAGAAGAACCAGAAAGGGATCACAGTGTTGGAATGGCAGGAGATGATCCACCACCACTAGGAGGTGAAGATGGAGCAATTGCTCCAATTATAGGGACTCTTGCATCAATGAGAGTGGTATCCAATTACCAGGAAACTTCAACACAAGAAATAGAATTATATTTGCGCAGTGGATGTAAGGACATGGTAGTCCCATATATTATGCATATGAGGTTGACCCATGAGACATCACTGTTTTATGGAAAACTATCTGGGAGGCCACCTGATATCGAGTTGGTGAGAGATATATCAAAATATGTTTCACCCCTCATAGATCCAGGAGGAGTGGGAACATTCGAAGGTTAGGATAAAACAGAGAGGGTCATGGGTAGGCTCAAGGAGGGGGAGACATTCTGCCAACATCATCATTACTCACTCCCGTTTCTGATTTTGCGCTGATAAAGGAGTAACAAAGGGAGGATAACAACCTTACATTATGTGACTTTTGCATGGAAAATGTCAAAGAGGAGAAAAACCATATGAAATATTTCTTATATGATAGATCACTAGCGCTGTCACTTTGGAGAGTAGATCCATATGGGAAATCCCAGCTGTTGGTGGATTATTCCAAGGATCTTTTTACATGCATGATACTTGATGACCAACTTCAAGAAGAGGGATATTCAATACAAGATGAGGTCATCTACTATCAAGGTAGTATCTTCTTATCTAGAGCTTCTAAGCTCAAGGAGAAGTTTCTACAATAATCACATAAATATTTTCTCTTTAGCAATACTTATTCCATGAGAGCCTACAACACCATGGAGGGATACACTTGGGAAGGCTTTGAAGAGGGGATATATAAAAATTTGAAGAGATGAATGGACCATGTGGAGATGGAGGAGATACATAACTCTATGAAGGAGTTATCACAGCCACCCCTTTCATCTTTTGGAATAAGAGGGGATCTATCTATAGACCACTCCATTTCTATGAGAAGAAATTATGATAAGGAACATTTTTATGTGCATGATGTTTTAATTGATGATTATTTTTACTCCTTGACCATATATGTGTAGGCCATTTCTCCAAGAAGGAGCATTCTTCCATATAAACTTCATGGCCAACTTTGGGTGTTGTGTAACCAGCTCCAAAAATAGAAGAAACGAGATATGAACGCCTTATAAATAAGCCTCTTCGAGGGGGAAACCTCCAATACATTACATAAATGAACAATTCTTGGATGATACAATTTACAAAACCTCCTTTCTATATATAGGAGTCCATGGGGCCATAATGTAATCCTAATGGGCCACAATGTAATCCTAGCCGACCTAACAATAATAATTTAAGGGCACAATAATAACAAAATGGGGGTTACAAGGGTTCAATAATAACAATAAGGGGGTTAAAATAACCATAATAAAGGACTATAGTAGTGATATAGGGACCTAACATGCCCCTCTCCTTCAAAAAAGTGTTGTCCTCAACACTTGAGTAGCTCCGGGTGCTTCTGTATAAAATTCTCATCCTCCCATGTATAATCTTCAGTGGGTAAGTTCTTCCACTTGATGA